>OX359271.1:11240209-11650209 GCA_947179155.2 Hedera helix
GCAACACAAACTTTTGTGCATCAAATGCACAGAAAAACAGTGTAGCTACACTAACAACCTAATCATAAATGCAAGATAAAAAAAAAGACTTGAACCCAAGACTTCACAAAATAAGGACTCTGATCTATATGAAGCCACTGATTCCTCTAAAGCTTAAGTTGTTACAGAACGTAGCCAACGATATACATCTTGCTTTAATAGCTGTAACATAAACACAAATAGAGTTAGGAAAAAAAACACAAAATGATACTACCATGCAACCAAATTGACTCGTACCAAGATGTATGGTTGTAAACGAGCCGAGCCGAGCTTTGGCTTTCAAAGCTCAAGTTCGTCTAAAAGTTAAACGAGCCATGTGTACAAAATCGGCTCGTTTTCAAGCCGAGCTTAACCGAATCGAGTCGAGCCAAGTCAAACTTGACCCCATGATGTAGGACAAGGTGAAAAGAAGGAATAAAATGCATATCCCCACAGAAAATCGGAAAGTAACACATACAAGCATAAAGCTTCAATCTCAAATCAATTCATATTTCATATCATAATCTAAAAAATAATGAGGTATTACAATACTTAAAAAGAAAACTCAATACTTGGGAACTAAGTAAAAACCCTAATTTAAAAATGAAACAATCTCATAATTAAAATCTATTACTATAATAAAACTCTCCTAATTAAAATAAAACTCTCCTAGAATATCCTACTAAATAATTACATAAATAGTCCAATATTTATTCCTAAATAACAATATAAAACTAATAATAATTTTTTGTATTTTCTTCTTCCTTTTCACATCACCCCGACCTGTTTATTTTTATTTTTATTTTTTAAAATTTTTCACATACTTTTAAAAATATATCTATAACTTCAATTGAGTCATCTACGATCATAATTTAGCAATAGTCATGTTACTTATCATACATTTTAAAAGAACTTACATTATGATCTGGGTAAAGTTGTAAGTATATATATCAATATTTGTCACATTACCAAGTGTACTGACATACATACACACACACACACACACACACACATATATATATATAAGAATGATCTATAATCACAGTTGTAAGAATAGAATTATTCTTACAACAGATCTAGACCGTCCAATTTCTAATCTAATGGCTAAAGGAACTCTCTGTCCGCAGTTTAGTTTGGGGACGATAACAAATTAAATTGTAGATTGCGAGTCCACTATGTAATTGTCAAAAATGTCCTCTTTTTAAAATAATCACCGTCAGCACAATTAAAGTGCGGACGAAGAGAATCACCTTTTCTATCTCTACAAACTATCTTGCTAATTTAGTCTCCCATCTCTCCTTCTCACTCTCTGAATAATTCCTTTCTCATCTTCTACAGGAGGGTTCCTTCACCCTTTTTCCTTCTCCATCTAGCTCCCACCTTCAATTTCATTGTCTCCCGTCGTCGTTTAACCACTCCACCATTTCTTCGCTTTCTAACCCCGCCCCGCTACTCCTTTACCTTCCACCCCATTTTTTTCAAATAAGCTTCAACTCTGTCATTATGGGCGGATTCATATTTAATCTAAAGCACCATGCTTTTAATTTAGTTATTGTTGTTTTTTGTTATTTCTTTTAAGGCTGGCCATTTTTTCTGATCACCATTGTAGCTTTCTTTTGAGATTAGATTTGTCTTAGGATGTGTGTTGGTTGTAATGTTTTTCTTTATATTGTCAATATTTGCTCAACAAAAAAAGAATTTTTTTTATTAAAAAAACAATTCAAGACATCTTAAAAGGAGCAACTCTTTAGATGGAAATGAAAGACACTTGTATACATTTAATCATTTTTGACAAGTATCATCTGTCAACATGTGACGATGTTCGTGAATAGAATTCACTTTTTAATATCCAAGCACCTGCCACTTCTAATGAATGTTATTTCATAGCTTACATGAAACTTACACATAAAAAATAGAAGAGATTGGGACTCTCTATCAAATGCTCTCTATCTGCCAAATAATAGTGTGGATGGGAGAAAGAATTACATATTTGTCGGTTGAACAATGAAGAAAAGTTTTTAGTCGTCCACACAACTAAACTGCGATCGGGTTGAGGACATTTTGGTCTTTTTTCTGTCCGCAATTTAGTTTGTACCTGTTCCCCATACCAAATTACGACGGGTTAGACTTTTCACCGTTAGATCTAGATTTGGACAGTCAAAATCTGTTGTAAGAATAATCTTAATCTTACAAATGTGACTATGGATCACTCCCCATAAAATTATACTTCCTCCACCCTGAAAATGAGGACTAAAAGTACAACATTTTTTATCCTCAAAGGATGAGCTAAGGTACATAAAATGAATGGTAAGTATTTTTTTTAGTGAAATCCCTTATTATAAAAAAAATAAAGAACTCATCACTTTATGTAGGGCCACTAAAGATAAATTTGAAACTTTTTTTACTATTTCTTCTTTTTTCACTTTTCTTAATATCTGTGAAAATGTACTTTTCTCATCCTTTTGAGGGTATGTGTGTGTGTGTGTGTATATATATATATATATATATATATATATATATATATATATATATATATATATTGATATGGCTATAGTTATTTAATTTTCAATTTAGTAATGATGAAATGATAATTGATTATGATAAGACAATAGATGATATTCATATACTATGTTCTCTAAAACTAATTAGATATGATTAATTTTAAAAATACTACAATAAACTTTAAAAAGTTTAGAACTCATGAGAGAATGATTTTTTGTCGTTTCAAATACAAATATGTGTTGTGTGTGGTGTGTGTGTAGATGTATGTATGTATTATAATCAAAACTAGAACATATCATACACAAACATAACTAGGAACATAGTTTTAATTATGTTTACTTTTTTATTATATGTTTTCTATAAATGAAACAAATTTTTAATTATATAATTGTTAAACGAATAGCACTTAAATAAGTCAGGCTCGAGTCAAGCCCTAAATGAGCCGGGCTCGAGTCGAATACTAAACTGTTCGAGCTCGGCTTGTTCAACTAAACGAGCTAAAGGTCTTATTCGAGCTCAGCTCGTTAATGCTCGAGTCGAGCTCCAGTCAGGCTTAGTTGAGCAGAGGGCTCGCGGGCAGCCCGATTCGTTTATAGCTCTGCTAGGATGGAAAAAGGACCTCAAGCACACTTTATCAGACTAATATACTTAGAACTGTAAATAAGTTTCTCCACACGCATCCCCATTATTATGACAATATTGAATATGGTTCCTCTGCCCGTCTCCCACTACAAGTATGAGAGAATCAAGGTGCACAGACTATTCCCAGACATCACATTGACATTTCTTCTTGGCGTCGAACAACATTTGCAACTTCTAACTATGGTTATCATAAATGACTAGAATAGGATTCAATTAGATGCCAAGATGATGAGATATCATCCATTTAGGTGTTAAAAGTTGGCAAATGACAAGTGACCAACATAAAAATAGTTACTTGAACAGTATCCTATTGTTGGCAACGTAGATTAGCCATGACCGGACATCTCCCCCAAACTTCAAATTCATAACTACTTAGCCTACGCTTTGCTTGGAAGTTTATATTATGCCAAGGAAATGATCAACAAATTCTTGTCACTACAATAATACGCTAACGTAGGATGCTCAACTGCACAATTGCCTGCTCAATGATCCAAACTATTCCAAGGGGTTATATGAAGAGAACTGAATAAGTAAAAATGTGGTCAACTGGATTAATAATACAGAGTTTGAATTGATGATTCATCATTATCTAAAGCTACCATCAAGCTGATTAAGAGTACTGAGGAAGCATACCACGATCACTACCTGCAGTTAGCTGCTCCCTCATCATTCGTTCATTGCATAAATGCTCTCCTGACGAGTAAGTTTGTTGCCTCGTGTGCAGTGCGTTTGACATATGTTCAACCTGAAGGAATAGAAGATAAATCATCAGTATGATTAAAACAAGGAAAAAGCAATTGTATCAAGCAATTCATACAAACAGAAAACAAACTCAGTTATTATTACCATGTTGGAGGAACCCACTTGACATGAATTGACCATTTCATTGTATGCGATCCACCAGTTGTGCATCAAACCATCGGACACATCTATAATTGGGAAATAAAGAGAGGGAATAGAAGAAAACCACGTTGACAGTATAAGATATGTTAGTTTCGAGTAGATAAATTTGCTTAATCTTTGGATGTTTCACAGGATATATAATGAACTAAAGCTTGTTACGCTTTGCTTATCATAAAATAAAAAATTAACACACAAAAACAAACTAAAGCCTGTTACAATTTTCCCCCCATTTAATTAATAAAAAGGTGTCCACAGCCTGCATTAAAGACAGAGTAATCATCACCATGAAATTGCCAGTGGAAGCATGTTAATAAATTAATTCTTGGGAGATTCATACTCCACCATTTGTAACCCAGGCATTATCTTGGCCAACTCATCTACATGGGTAAGACACTTATATTCACCTATCCTTGTGTACAAATATTTTCAGTCTGTTGTGGAGCAAGACAGTTTCTAACTATTGTGTTTTTTACATTTTTCTGTTAATATCCAAAAAAAATTGTTAATATTAGAGTCCTTTTTCCCATTCTGCAATGTCCCAAATTACATGTCCGCTTAGAAAAATTAAGGTGCTAAATTTTTATTTTCTTAGTCTACCTTGAGCCTTAAAAAACACAAATGAACTAATGAATTATACAAGTAGTAAATGTATAAACTATTTACTGGATATTATTTAATATTCAAACCTATCATCATATAATGTAAATGTATTCCCCAACTTCAAGTTGGAAACAAAAAAGTGTATGGTGTACCCTTTGTAAAGTGCATATGAAGGAATAAATGAAAACACATGACATTCTTAAGCCATAAATTTCTAAGCAATAAGTAATGAAGATTAATCAATGTCAAAATCTCTTGCTTATATGCGGAATTCACTAAATTGAAAGAAATATCACAAAGAGAATTTGAGTGAGTAAAGTTTCAAATTAATTAAACAATGGTACCAAAGCACTGTTGTTATAACAAAGAAATTTCACCTGCAAAAGAAGGGAGGGGAGGGGGGAGTCTTAGAGGGGAACACATTTTAATTGGTTTTGCCCATTTGTGTTTTACCTCCCTTAATTTTATGTATGATACTAAACCCTTATGCAAACCCTCAGTCCTGTAATAAATGTCATATTTGGGTTTTATGGTTGTGTTGAAAGTGTTCACAAAAGTGACTGAATGTGACTGAATCTTTTCCAAACAAAATTGTATTTTGTTCCCAATACTTTAATGGACAGAATACAATCGTTTTCGAGTACTTTTGCTATAGTTTTCATTTCAGAAATTACATTTGTTGCAGGACTGAGCTGGTACAAAATATGATTAAATAAATAAGCCAGCAAAAAATGACAGAGAAGCCCAAATCTCTAGTGATCTTCCAAAGCCCATTTACTTATTAGACCAAACCCATGCGGAAGTAATTGTTTTTTGTATATTTAATTTGTTCAATCTTGACTTCTGGACAGTTGAGCAGGAACATCAACAAAGATCTTGTGTCTTCACTTTTAGGGATCTACAAGTGGTTTTTGCTTGCGCTTTTGACATTTTGAGAATGGTCTATTTTAGATTCAATTCCTTCTCTTTTTCTGAGGTACAGAACAATTTTAATATATGCACAATAAACTTCGTCTTTGCACTAGAAAAATTAACTGAAGAGTGCTATAAATCCAGAAAATCATATAAATTAAGGAGTTTATAGAAAATTCAAGTAATTGTTCCTCCCTAGAGTCAAATCTTAACCAAGATAATTTTGGGAATGATATTAAAACCATAATCAATTACATACCTGGAGGAATCAATGCTTCAACGGGGAGATCAGCCTCTCTCTTAAATATCTCCGCTGATTGATGCATGTTAGATGTAACCAAGTAATCATAAATGTAACGATGAAACCTAGTGATATATACATAACAATCGTCAGTAAACAAGAATAAATATACATATATTATGTGTAACTAGATGCATACACATAAATAACTCACAATAATCGATCATTCGATCCATCAGGACTCATGATTGCTATCACGAGCTTCAATCTCCTCCTTCAAGAACTCGCGGAAGGACCTGAAGATTACCAAGAAGCAAAACCTAACTCAATTCAGTATAGTGAGAGACATGAATAAGAAATAGAAGGGTCAGGATAGAGAAAAGAGAGAGAAGAGTAATACTATTGCTCACAACTTGGTGGTGTTGGAAGCTATGTGTAACATAGGACTCTTCACTCTGCCCTAAAATACCCGCATCCAACACTCGACTCTCAAACAAAGGTATGGGTATTGGACATTTCATTTTAGTATTAAATAATTAGCAAAATTGAGGAATACTAGTTTCGGACTCTTCAAAATACCATATTCAACTAGACACTTCATCCGAGTCCGAGTAAAATAGGTTGGAAGTAGGAATTTACATTATGTTTATGAGTTTTGGATGAAAAAGAAAATAAAGGAAAGCATATATTAAAATCAAAAAGAAAAGAAAAGAATAAAAAAATTGCTAGTTTTGTTGCATATTATTACTAAGTTTATAAAAAAAAAAAAAAAAAACCTTAAGTTCAACATTCAAATTACAATTTTACCCTAATATTTGTTTTGTTGTTTTGTAATGTAGAGGGATTACAAAAAATTTACGTATGTTATTTGTTTTCCATCCAAATCCTGGAAGAAACTTTGACAAGAAAAGTGGCCAAGTTTTTCATCTATTTTTTTCCCCCCTTTTTTTGTTCACTAAAAAATTCGCTAACAAAAGAACTAGACAAAAAACTTAGAAGTTTCTATCGTTTTTTTTTTCTATCCGTCCATTTTAAAACTCAGAAACACAACGAAAGACAAACACAAGACTAACTAATAAATTCTTTGAGAGAGAAAAAGAGGGGTCAGAGATAAAGCTTGAATAAATGCAGTGCACATCTACAAGACTCATTTTGGACTTGCCAAACCTGATGTTTATGCATGTGTAACTTAAAATACAGCCGTTGATGGGTAATAGCCATTACTTTGATCAAAAGAAAAAACATTCTCACTCTTTTTTAAGAATACTTTTCAAAATAATTCTTGTTTATTATGAAATGAAGTTTATTGGCATTAATTACCCCTCACTTCCATAATCTATTTGATCATGAAAATAATATTAAGCTACTATTAGTAATTCATTTCATAATTTTTTTACCCAGTAAAAGAAAGCTAATGTTACAATGAATTTCTTATCAAGCTTAATCAACAAAAAACATTATGATAGAGGAATCAAATCTTTGAATTTATAGTTTATATTATAGAAGGAAAAGAAAGAAGAAAAGCAAAGGTCTTCAAATTTTGGATATAGTTCGAATAAATTTTATTTAATTCTTCAATTCCTTCTGTTTGCTATATAACCACTATGTTAATCTTGTTTTACAATTCCAACCTTAATATGATGTATTGGACGCTTTCGCACAAAAGGAATGCAAATTTTCAAAAGTATCTTTTAAACTTATAATTGTTCAAAATAGAGTTTTCAGAACAATTTTTTTAAATTTGAGCTGCAAGTTAACATAGAGGTTATATAGCAATGATATTTACAAGAAACCAAAGAAAAAAATATACATATAAACTATCTTCAAATCAAACTATATGCACAATTTGACCAACATTTTTGTTTTGTTTTATTTCTTTAGGTTCTTTTCCTTTATTTGGTTCATAATAAAGCGTTAATTTTCCTTTTCAAGTGTTTTTGCTAAGAATTTTTAAGATGTGTTGAAACACAATTATATGGAATATTTTAAATACATTTTTATATTCTCAACATATTTGTATATTATATTTTTAAAGATACCAAAATATAGTGAAAATATAATGCATAATGTGTTCGGCATGTCTTAAAATTAGTGCCAAAAGCATATATGGAAATAAAGGAATTATTGAACTACACATTATAAGTTTCCCAATTTGAAAAATTAGGTGCATAATCATATATGTTAATAAGCATTTTAATAATTGAATTTTACCATTAGTATCTAAAGATATAGTAGTTTTTCTTTAAACGTTTTGGACGGAGGGAGAGTATTTTGTATATAATCATATAGAAACCTAATACTAGTACTACTTTATACTTGCTAAGCTTGTCAAAGTGGGGAAAAGCTTATGGCTCTGGGTCAACGGAAAATTCTTGTGGATTCTTACTAAAGAGAGAATATCGAATCTAGTTATGCGTCGATTTTGCTCTAGGTCGATTCCTTACTATTAGATTTTGCTATGGGTCAATGCTTTTGGAGTGATATGTGCTTTTAGAAGATTAATATGGGGTTTTTAAACTTTTGGGATTCAAAAAAGCACAGGCTACAAGAATCAAAGAGTATCGATGCATCGATGCATCGCACGATACATACCATACAGGTACAATTATGTATCGGTTTCTTGGTGTAATGTATTGAATTGTATGATAAATAATAACTATGGTGATAATATAATGACACTATAAATGGAAAGAGAATCCCTTTAACATCTTTCGATTGCTCCAAATCAAGAATATGTATGCATGTATGTTGCATGATTCTACAATAGCCAAGTCAATATTTTCTCAAGGAAGTAGCGAGTAAATCTAATAGTATATTCAACTCAATGTCTTTTAGTCCAAATCTTAAATGTAGAAGTTAGTAAGTCTAATGGTAAAATGATGAATTAAATACCTCTCCTATTAGCAGTACAACCCAAAAAGTTTAAATTTTATAAATTATTAATCGATCTCTCAATAATTGTATCTTTACAGAAGACCGAGATAAAAAGTATAAAATTCTCTAAATTACTTAAGAAGTGCTTTTATTACCCCTAATGAATTGAGATCGACTAATCAATACATTGTTGGATTAGAGATGGTAACCAAGAAGGCAAGAAAAATAGGGAAGTCCTGTATAATGATTCTAGATAGGTGCCATAGAAATGTATATAAAAAAAAAAGAAAAAAAAATACTAGAACATCATCTAAAGGATAGACATGTAAGATAGTAATAAAAAAAAGATACTAGAAGGTCTTGTACTCCCTCCGTCCCAGGATAAAATTCCTGATTAATTTTTTGTGCATATTAAGAAAGAATAAAATGAAAAAATTGTCCATATTTAAAACTAAATGTATCATAATAGCACTTTATTAATTAATTTGAAAAAAAGAAATTATACTAGTCATTGGAATCAATTCCATTAATGCATTTAATACTACTTCTAACTAAGTATTTAAATTCTTTCAAAAGTCATTATAGTTTATCATCTAGTTGCATAACTTTTTGTACATGATAAATAATACTCTATAAATATCCATAGAGAATGAAAATATGGAACAATTATATGATTTTTTTTGTAAAAAATAGAATATATAAGGTAAATGGACATTTAACTTGAGACTACACAAAATAGTAATAAGGATTTTTATTTCGGGATAGGTGGAGTATTATTGATTATATAATGAATAATATGTAAACAACTTTTAAAAAATATATATATAGAAAGGAAAAAAAAAACCTCTTCTTTTTTTTGCGGAAAAAAGGGGTGCGACCCCAAAGTCCAATCCATTAGGCCCTCGTTAGTGGGTTCATAACCCTAACCTGACATAGTTATCAACTAACAAACAAGGATTCGGGTTCACCATATAAGGATATGGTGGTTCAACAAATCTCAAAATATGAAAATTTGGTGATTCAATACATTTATATATTCAATAGATTTCTTATTAGTATTATTTTATATACAAACATAAATAATATTAAAATTCATGATAAAAAGTAGAAAAGTTCACGATGACGAAAATTTATCTACTAATACTATCTTGGAATTTAGGAGTATATTAATTAATTCTAATACCAATTCCATAGATAGCATTAGTATATAAAACATTATATTAATTAGTATAGCATAGAGTATTAGTAATATTTTCAGTTTTTAACACTAGAAAAAAGTATTAGTAATATTTTCAGTTTTTAACACTAGAAAAACTATGGAAGATCCCAAGTAAAATTCAAAAGAATCCACAGATCTGGATTAGGGGGATTCGTTGGGATCGGGAATTCCGCAACCTATGGAAGATGCTTGCTTCTTAGGTTATCAACCACCAAGCAGCAATGGGAAAGAAAGTTGTCATAAGTTCTACTAAAACATGATAACTAAATGACATATGTCATCTACAATGATTAATTATCTTTACGAATTTTACATCTATGTTAGTTTTGCCAACGATTAGAGCGACTAATGTGGGGAGCTTTGGTCAAAAGACTTGGTGTCAAGTGGAGGTAAAGAGTTCTTCTTTAGAATCCCAATTTTCTTAGGCACAAGGGATCAAGAGTAAGTTTAGTTTGCAAGGGAATGGTGGGATTCTGTACAAACTTTAGTCATTACAGGTTTATCTCTTATGGTTTATTAACATTCTTTCCTCTCTTTTGTCAAACATAGGATTAAATATGGCACTTAATTTGGTCCCAAGAAGACTCGTGGAAAGGGTACATCCCTTTCTCTTATTGCATTTCCTAAAGTCTGATAATCTTCTCTCAAAGAGAATCTAGTGTTCACCACTCTGTCTTCAATGTCAAGGAACTTTCACTTTCCTAAACATTTCGATCATAGGGAGAGTTGGCTCAATGATTTATATAAGTTTTCCCCTTTTGATCTCTCTTAGGCATTGTTATTTAAGGCGCGAGGCGCACTGAGGCGCTAAGGTCTCCTTGGGGCCTAGGAGCGAAGCGCGAGGTGAGGCGCACATATTTAAAAAAATTAACATATATATATATATATACTGTTGTTTCTACATTATGGAAATTGGCTAGGCGTTGCTTGCCCTTGGGTCTAATTGGGCCTAATGCACAAATCTCGCTAACTAAGACTTCATCCCCCAACAAGGGTGTCAACACGTGGTTCCTACTCAAAGGCTCCATTTGTAATCTATCCCGTTCAACACAGGCGACGAGCATAAAGAAAGGGGGTGTTCGCCCCCGAGTCAGATATCGAATCGAAAATCATGCTTTGAATTCTTTCTCCCATGTATATGACTTGGCTCAAGGGCATCTCCCATTAAAGAGCATACCAAGCATACCTCCTTTAACGACGGACTTGGCGTCGGTTTAGTCCGTCGCCATAGGTTCGTCCGTCGCCATAGGTTCGTCCGTCGTTATATGTTTGTTCGTCGCTATATGTTGTCCGTCGCTAAAAACTATAGCGACGGATGAACCTATGATGACGGACCAAATCGTCGCCGGGTCCGTCATTAAAGGGAGTATGCTTGGTATGTCCTTTAAGAGGGCATGCTCTTGATCTTTACTCTCTCTCTCTCTCTCTCTCTCTCTATATATATATATATATATATATATATATACATACACACACATTTAATCATTTATGTATCAAATTTATCAGTCATTAAGTAATTTTACAAACTTCCAAGTACGTTCAAAAAGTTTCTATAACAAGTTCACGAATCATACCTTTGTAGTATAGTGATACACTGATATAATCATATCATAATAACATTATGCATAAGTATATAGTTAAATACTAATAATCTTACATATATATACTTACGTAGTAAACACTAAACAACAATATAAATGCATATTTAAATATTAAAAAAATATTTATAAGTTATATACACATTTAATTATTTAATAAGTTAGTAAACACCGGAATAGTAGTGCAGTAAAGTACCCAAAATTTCTGGAAAAAATTGGACAACGTGGCCCCTTAGTATTTTACAAAATAGGTTTTTTTTTGGGCAAGAAAAGAGAAATAAAAAAAAAACAGGAGAATAGATAAGGATAAGGGAGAGACTTAGCATGACCCCTTAGTATTTTACAAAGTAGATTTTTTTTTGGGGCAAGAGAAGAGAATTAAAAAATTAAAAAAAAAAAAAAAAAGGGGAGAATAGATAAGGAGAATGAGAGACTTACCAGGAGGAAAATGTTACAATTGATGGTCTAGATTGCTTGGGGGGGGGGGGGGGGGGGGGGGGGGGGAATTACACAACTTCGATGAAGCCCGTGACTCGTGCACCTCATTGAAGGAGTCCCACCTCAAGCGAGGCGGACGCCCAACATGGGATGGGCCTCGTGCCTAGACGCGTTAATGACACTGCTCTTTGGCTATGAAATCATAGACTTTGGACTCTTTTGGTGTTTTCTCATGCTAGGGACACTAAATTTGCACTACACTAAGTCACTAACACTTGACACTATAGAGTCCTCTGCTAACTTGATTGGACCCCTCACTGTCAGGCCAACAAGCGTCGCCACATAGCTTTAGTGTTTACCTTTTTAGTTCATATTTAGTATGACTAGCATTATTCCACAGTTATTAAACTATAACCATGAAAAATACAACTCCAGCGGAAAGAAATGGGTCTAAACTTTTAGAATAACCTGTATAATTTATTAAAGGAAGATAAATGTTTACCACAAATAAGTACCTAAAACTTAGCAACCCAAGACAAGGTTGCCCTTGCATTAACTTTCCTTATTGAATCAAATCAAGAAACTACATATAAGATAAAGACTTCTTTCAAACACAATGATTGGGTAAAAAATGCTACTAGACAAAGGGGAATTACAATGCCAATAATGAAAAAGGAAAAACTCCAGTGAGATAAGATGCATTAGACAATCACAAGAAGACAGAATTAAACACGTTATTTTAAGACAAAAGAAGCATATGCTTTTTAGGCAATGTGTGAACTACTTGTTTATAGGCACCGCCACCAAGGAGAGAGGTGAAGGTGGGAATTTTGGAATTTTCTAGTTTGGACCTGAGGTTCATTTTCATTTTTGTCTAATAGAAATTAGCATATTTGACCAGTAAAAACTTGTATCAGTTTTTTGGATAATCCACAGCTACAACTGTGCTTAATTAAAAACACAGTAAAAACAAAAGGATCTTAGGTAAAAACATAAAGAGCAATGGCTACGAAAGAAAGGTAGCTATATCCATACATAAAGTACATGAAAATTTAAAAGGAAGGAATCAAACAAGAGTCAATCCCATTGCTTCACAAATTACTCCTCACAGACCAATGATAACCTCTAGATATCTATTAGATTCCAAAAGTAGACGGACTGCGTGCAGAATTTCAACAATTAGACATCAATGATGAATAAAAATTTACAGATACCCCAAAAGTAAATGTTTCTAAATAGGAAAAACATGAAAATAAAGATGAAGTAACATTATCTTGAAACACATGATCTCATAAAACTGAGGATCAAATTCTAATCTATAAGAGCCATAATACAAATGCAACACCAATAGGAAAGTTGTCTCATGAGAAGCTCTTCCTAACAGATGCAGATTCATTGAAAAAGAAGCCCACGTGGTGATTCGCAAACAATGATAATGATTATTCAATATTTTAATGATGTGTATGAACTAATAATCCTTGCACACAGATGTTAAACCACTAGTACAACTTGATCTTGACAACACAGATATTGCATCATAAAGTAAAAAAAAACACAAATATATGTCTTGTACAACCAACGATTGCTTGATATATCTTTATTGAATATTCAGTAAATTATATACTTTTTCATAGGATAAAGAGATTCTACTTCCCTATGACTCTTCATAAAAGAGATCCTACTTTCGAAAAGTGAATCCTTTGTTCCTCTATAAACTTACCTCTATATACACACGAGCGCATACGCGCGCACGTGTGTGTGTGTGTGTGTGTGTGTGTGTGTGTGTGTGTGTGTGTGTGTGTGTGTGTGCATGTGTCAGGATCAACCCAGATCCACAAGCAAATGCAATTTCAAAATAGTTATCTTAAGTAACAATTGAAGTTAGTTGATGAATTTGGAGCTAGGAACGTTAAGCAGAAAATAGAAAGGAGATAGTAAGAACTTGAAGAATAAGATAAATGAGCTTGAATAGATAATGGACTAAGCCATTCCTTTCATTAGAATGCAGAGTATAGTGCAAAACATGCTTCCAACTATTTATAGTACAAGAAGACTTGATCTAAAATGAGCCACTAACATGCTCCTTGCTAACATACTCTCTAACTAACTACCCATGTGTGCATGGTGCATTCTAAATCTAGATCCATCCAAATTAACTCAACAAATCATATACTTTCTACTTCTTGCACTAAGGCCGTATGTGTGTATATTATTTGTACATATATCTCTTCATGCACAGTTATCCACTGTAGAGCAACATAGGTGAGAAATTGATGGCATTGCAGTTTCTTTTAAACTTAAGTGCAGATGAACAAGAGCTGTGGTAATAATTTATTACCTTAAACAGTATGTCAACACAAACATTCATTGTAAAATGCATTAACATCAAATACCGAACAACGAAATGTATGAATGATGCTGAACCTTTTCATTGTGGGCTTGTCCACGGGAGACGGGAGTAAGAATTATTTAGTGAGTGCATCAGAATCGAAGAAATGTATCCTCCACAAAGCAGTAAAAGTTACTGTTTGAATCATCTCTACAATTATAACCCACATGAGAAACAAGATACAGCTGTAACCAGCCCTCAGTTCAATGATAAAATGACCATGTTGTGAGAACACAAAAAGTATACCACTCAATGAAACAAGGGTCACCAACCAGTAGCTAAAGCAAAGCAGACCACAAGAGGACCCACACCCATGTGAACAAGCTTGCAGTCTTCAGTATACCTCAATGCCATATAACATTTAATACCATATCACCGTCGATTAGAAAAAGGGAAGGGGAGAAATCTTAGATCTATCATTATTTGTGAAGTCCTGTCAATATCTGAACATACCAAAAGATGCATCTAAACAAGACGAGCATGATGGTACAATTTCCGACAGGAAACAAGGATGCACGCACCAGCGTGACCCATCAGACAGCTCCTTTTGTCACCGAAATTTTTCAAGGGGGCTTGTTTTTCCTTGTTCTTTGAGCTGGTGTGGTTTGTGTGATGTGATCTAAGTGTTTAACCTGGTTACACCAAAGTCATAGCCTCGCCTTGCCGAATGGACAATGGAAGTCCCATTCAGTTCATTCAGATACATAAACTAATAGATTACTATTGTCATGAAAACCAGCTGGATATCGTCAAGTCAATCCTCTACCAGAAAATGTGCTAGCCAAGGACCCGAATCAAGTGTACCAACTATCTGCAACAGGAGAAAGTCAAGTGCTTCGGATAACTAACTCCCCCCTTTGGCTTTACTACCTCGTTACCTTATTAAGCTCATCCTGCTCCTACATATAGATCAACCCAAGGGCTGTACACTATAATAGTATTATACTAATACACTACTTATCAAAGAAATAAAACACCCGCAAAATGAATCCAAAACCATAATTCAAAATTTTAAAGGATGTGTGAAGGACAAAACACTTTATACGCCTACTCAATTCAATGAAAATTTAGAAGAAAATTAATACTTCCTCCGTTCCAATTTATAAGATCATTATTGACTTTTGAAAGTAAATTAGACATATATTCAAAGTCAAAATTAAATTTATTTATTAATAATTATGAAAAATAAATCTTACAATGAATAGTACTTTTTACATAGTTTATAATTTTTAGCATTTTATTGCCTAAAACTAAAGAAATCTATGTTAATTTTGAGTTTGAAAATGTATCAAGTTAACTTCAAAAAGTCAATAATGATCTTCTATTTTGGAACGGAGGGAGTATTAAATTGATGGAAGCACAAACTTTTGGTTCAGTACAAATGCACAATATAGACACCTTTTTAAGGCTATAGCAAAGGACAATTGTTTTACCCTATACAACATAAAATGCAAATAGAACAATATAACCAGGAGTGATATGATCCTTACGTTAAAGTATTTTCCACAAAACTAGAGTGCTTATATATTTACAGCAAACTTCTTAATTTACTAACCTCATCCATTAGAGACATATCTGGAGCCTCATTCTTAAATTGTTCTTCCACCCAAGACAAATCTGCTAAACATTTATCAAGCCCTAGAAAATCTTGAGCACCTCCCTGACCAACAACTAAAATGTTATAAGCAAATTTAAGAACACGAGTAATGTATTTCAAAAACATCCCCATGTTACCCTGTTATAAAAGTAATGTAACTTAATTAACAGGGCAAGACCTTAACTCATTATATGTGTCATCTCTCACTCCTGGAGCTGCATAGCCTGAAGAATAAGGAAGGAAAAAGGTAAAATTATACACTAGGAGATGTAAAATGAGCTCCCAACACATTTTAACATACTTACAAAAAAAAAAAAATTAGAACCCCCAAATTAGTAAGTTATTATCAATGACATCCATAATCGTGACACATTGAATGTCTAACCACTGCCAATTACCCACCTCAAGTATGACAAATGGATGTATAAACTAATATAAATGGACATAATAAGGACCAAAACCTCATCCTACAAACTTTCTCTAACTTAATTCTTGTTTGACCTTCAAATCTGGATTTCTGCTTGGCCTATAACGTTGTTAGTCAATTTATGCAGACGTTGCCTAAATTCTGCATTAAAGCACTAGAATGGGATTTAATTATTGCCAAGATGATGAGATATCATCCATTCAGGTGTTCAAAATATAGTAATGACAACTAACGTAGAGATATTTCCTTTGGTAGTATACCGAAATTTGAAGCAAAGAATGGTCAACGGTCAGGATAAGACATCACCACCAAACTTCATCCCTTTAATTGGAATTTCATGTCAACACAACAATAATTAGATTCTTGAGCACCACATCAAGACTATATAGGCTCCAAACTGCTCAATCATCTTCACTAAACCAAGGAATCTAATTAAGACAACGGAATAAGAGACATTGCCAGTTGGCCACTAATATTGATGCTACATTTCAACATTAGCAGCTTATCTATCTCAATCTGCCTCATCAAGCTGATCAAGAGTGTTAAGGCATCATACTAAAATAATTACCAGCAGTATGTTCCCTATCCAATGAAGAGGAGTCACTCTGTCGCCTCATGTTTGTAATTACTCCAACCTAAAATCAAAATAAGGTAACTTATATGAATGACGACAATAAGGTAAATTATTAAATCAGAAGATGGTGAGTGGCGACAAAACAAATCCATTCGACAATTGCCATGTTGGAGGAACCCTCAAAAACCAAAGGAACCCTGCCTTGACATTTTCTGTATATCTCATTGTATGTAGCCCACCATTTGTACAGGTAACCCTCAGGTACATCTGTAACTGAGAAGAGAAAGGACAAAATGGAAGAAAAGCACACAAAATAAGGATTCAAATAAATTTGTTAGTCAACAAATCAAAGATAACTAAAGTAGAATTAAATACACAAGAACATAATTTCAATTGATCACGATAGATTAGTCAGTACTTTTACATGTTACACATACATATAACTATACTAAAGTACTTGCATGCTTTTTTCAGTATTGTTTCCCATCCGCCAATATCCCCAATAAATTAGATTCCACAAATGAAAATTTAAGTTCCTTATTCTGTTTAGATAAATCAAAACTCAATGCCTACAAAAGTCTTATATGTTCTCAATATTTAAAGGATATTATTGAACATTCAAACCTATTTTAATATAATTTGAATGCATTAACCCTTAATAAAGAGGAGAATCAGTATGCATACTACAAGTGCAGTCTATAGGTTAATTAACTATTTCAGGCTACAAGTAATGAAGATTAATCAATATCACGATACCATGTTTAAAGTCAACACTACAATTATAAATGATCATATACTAAATGTCCCTGTACCCAACTTAGTGAACTGGATACCCACTCGTTATTTAAATTTTGGAAACACAAACTGATGACTCATAGTAGCTTTCAAATCTATCATTCTCCACAAGGTTGCATAATGAGGCTTTTAGATATTGAGTACACCAGATTCTAGATGTACACTTCAGCTTTTCTTCAGCATATAATTACTTTCTCTCATCGGTCAGGTAACACCAACAAAAGAAACTTTAGAAACTTTGTATCCAATCTAAAAAATCTCAGGATCATGCTTGCCATGAAAGTCACCGAAGTCCATTTTGCTCTCTTCAACTAAATACAACCTCGGTTCAGGACCCTAAGAATTTAACCTAGGCTCACAACCCCGTGATGCATCTTTGGGACCTTTAGGTGAGTCTGACCGACTACCAACAACTTTTTCTTATTTGTACGATCGGCCAAAAGTGCTTGAATACTTGTTGTAAGTACTTCGAGGGACTCTTTCATTTCTTTGATATCCTTGTCACTCTCATCTTGTTTTTGCATAAAAGTCTTGAACTCTGTATTCACTTGCATGACGTTAATCATGATTACTGCAACTATATTTTTATTTTTCATCATTTGACTCCTCTCTTCTTTCATCTTTTTTGTTGACTTATATTTTTTGCTAAAAGACCAGGAGTTAAATGAATAAACGAACAGAATAATTTTAATTAAAGTACAGGTCTAACTAAAAAAACTATTGAACTTGGAAGACCTCGGATTAATAACAATAATATTCGGCCAAATGTAATTTGGTAATATTAGGAATAAAAGGTGGGATACATTCGCGAATACCTAAGTGATGAAGAAATTGTAATGGGTTGAATTGGAGCTACGCAAACACCAAGGAGATCGGGCAAGATCAACGATGGATGACCTGCCAGCAATGGTTAGTGATGGGGCTCGTTGATGTCACCACTTCTCCATGCTCTTTAATTTCCTTTTTTTTTTTTTTTTTTCCTTCGTTTTTTGCGTGTTCTAGGCAGAGTCACCATATACTCTTACTAAGCTATGAAACCGCATATCAGTACTTACATTCCAAAACATGATACTCTTATATACCAATACTCTAAATTTAGTATACTAAAATATTGTTTTGTTGTTTTATCTATAGTTGCAAAAAAATATAAATATTCTTCCCAAGTATTGGATGCTCAAAATTTTGCCCTAAAAAATTATAGAACAATCAACTTATTGATTCAATTAAAAATCTTCACTAAAACTTAGTTTTATTGCATTAGATTGTAAGAGAATTCTTAACAATAAGTACTCATATAAAGCTAGACTAGCGTACCATGTTTTAGCCCATGTATTGTACCATATACTCGTATTAGTTCCACGAACCTAAACAAACCGCGTTCTAGGTTACTATTGTTCTAGGTTTCCAGCAACGAGGTTGATGATGATCAGGGTTGATGAAAGTGACTATTTCTTTATATATTTTTATAAAAAAAAATTGGCAGTGGGTGACGGCTTGTTTTCAGGTGTTGGTAGTGGTGGACAACAATAATGGCAAGAATTTCAGCGAGTGTGATAGACTGGATTGATAATGTTAGGGTTAGGTGACAGTGGTGGTGGTCGATTAACAGTGGTTGAACGGTAGCAAATGAAATCAGGATTGCTTGGGCATGTTGGGTTAAGGTTGTGTTTGGCAATATGTTAAGTGGGGTTAAATTTCTTCCCCCTTCTACCCCATCTCCATCTACTCACGTCTCCACGAATTACTCTTCGTGCATTTAGATCCTTCAATATGAAGAGAAAATCAAGGAAAACCCCATTTGAGCATTCAGATGTAATTAATCAAAATAAACATTCGAAAATACACACCCAACGTTGTAAAATTTTGAGACCCAAAACTAAAATTTTAAAGAGACAAACCTACAAAAACACACAGTAATGGGATTGTGCAGATGGTGAATAGTGGAGTTATGCAACAATGTCAATTGGGGCTAGCTTGTCTAACTAAAGAAGTGGAGTCAGAGATAGGTTTTGGGTTGTTTATTTTGAGGACGCTCATAACAGCCATGGCTTGCACTGTTTTGCGGCGATGAAATTTCATTACGGCCATTTGAAGATCTGAAGAAGTGGGTAATCTTTGAAGGGACTGAATTCGCATCACCAGTGGAAAAGGAGATAAAAGAATAAGACGGGTCTTTAATAGCTTCTTAATCTTGGAAGATAAGTGCGGATTGAGAAGGTGATGAAAGGATTTGTATGAGATGGGGTTCTTCAGGTGTTTGGGACTAGAGAAATGATGGCAGGAAAAGCTGCAAGCCGCCCTTAAACCCTAAAAGTTTGATCTTGAAAACTAATACAAATCAAATGAATTCTTGTTTAGTCAAATTTAATCAATCTAAGTTATGCTGGTTGGTGGGTTCTTGTTTATAAGGTGGGTGTTGTTAATAGCCAAGGCAAAAGGGAGCTTACAGTTGTGATTAAATAATGTCACTATGCCATGTCACTATTCCACTGAAAAATTAAACACGAAGAAGGAATTTGAATTTAGTGTAAGCAAATTAAAGTTCAGTTAGTTACTGGAAGAAAAAAAAAGTTCAATGAGACGTTTGATAGTTTAAGTATAGTACAATGAGAAAAAAGAATTTAACCCCATGTTAGTGGGATGTCTAATTGGGAATTGGACACTGGCGAAGGGATGGTGATTTGACTCAAACCATTAGAGTGGGGCATATTTAGTGTTTAGAATAGGGAGGAGATTTGGGCAAGGATCAGGGAGATAAGGGAAAGAACACCAAATTAATACTCTCAAAATATGTATATTAATTTGTTAGTGGGCTGTCTAGTTGGGAATTAGATAGCGGCGAAGGGATGGAGGCTTGGCTCTAAAACCATTATGGTGGGGCCACATTTAGGGTTTAGAATTGTGCGGAGATTTGGGCAAGAATCAGGGAGACAAGGGAAAGAACACCAAATAAATATGCTCAAAATTTGTATGTTAATTCTGACTACAAAAAGCTTGTTACAATCATATTTTATAATAATCTTCTAAAGTTTCCTAAAACAAACATAATTCTACTATGATAACTACAATCCTAGTCAAATATCTATACAATGATAACTACAATCTAATATTGTAACTATTAAAATTACAAATCAAGATAAACTTTATAAAATTAAATTTTAGATACTTTTGCTTGTTGGACTCTTTGACATGGGATTTCAATGTCACTTTTATCGGTCTCATTGTCACTTGTATTGGTCTACCCATGTCTCATCATCAATTATAACACAAGAACAGGGTAATATAGTCTCTTCCAACTTTGTAACTTTGACTTTTCTACCTACGCTGTCCTTTTGATGAGAAGAATTTCTATAAAATTATTCTTTAGAGGAAGGATGGAGATGCTTTTTGCAAAACCAGATGGAAGTACTTTGATACTACTTACCTTTCCCTTCACCTTTACACAAAAAAGAACCAAATAAAACAATTAAAAGATTATCTTTTGGAAATAGGTAGGTTGGGCCCAAGTGTGAGAATTGGAACCAGCAATCGTAGAAGAAAAAAAGGATATTTAACAAAAGTGATTAATAAATAGAAAGAAAATCAAATTAAATAGGATAAATTCATCACAAATTCTGAGATAGAATTGGTAAATTCTATACCTGGAAAAGTCAAAGCACTATTCGCGATATTTGCCTCTCTTTCAAAGACATCTGTTGTCTCATGCATATTATTTTTCACAAGATAATCATAAATATGAGCATCAAACCTGCATATACCAATTAAGAGAACAATTATCAAGAAACATCAAGAACAAATCCCCCATAAAAACACTTACACAGATGCATGCATAAGAGACTCGCCAAGATTTTTTGTCCATCACCGCTCTGCATTTTTTGCTTCACGATAGCAACTGTGAACACGAGTCTCGCCAATAGAGAAAAAGAAGGAAATAATCAGAGAGAGAAAGAGACATAGAGAGAGTAAGATATATAGAGAGAGAGAGACATATATATATATATATATATATATATATATATATTTAGATTACCTAATCTAATGTCCGTAACCTTGATTTTTGACAGGTGATAAATGCTTGTGGATTGACTATTTTGCATTTAAGTGGAACACGCACGCGTGCGCACAGCCGCACACACATATATGGGAAATGATTTATAGTCGAAAGTGGATGGAAGTTGGATTGGAAGGTTAAACCTTCCAATCCACCTGTAGCCGTCCAAGGCTAGATCATATGGTTCAAAATTAGTCATGTCCGTACAATTGTTTGGACGGTGCAAATAATATTGCGGACACACACACACACTTACTTGGATGGTGCAAATTATATTGCGGACATGGACCTACACTGCCAAATAATTAAATTTTTCTCAATTTAAAAGGATTCTTGTCCATAAAACTATTATGCAGACGATTACACTTTTTTTAAGTTCCTTTGTCCGTACTAGTCTTGTGGATAGATATTGCTATTCATTTTTGCGTCATCAACAACCGCTCTCTCTTCTGTCGATAATGGCAAGGCACCTCCTATCTACCATGTAGGACCATAACAACCTCAAGTACAAGGGGGGAACAACCCAAAATCACAAATAAAAAGATGCCATGAACATTAATTAACTAGGAGTAGACATGCACAGTAAGCCGAACTGGTCCGGCCTGGCCTGGGCCTGGTTGGCTTTGGCCGTTGACCAGGTCAAGCTTTGACTTTTGGGCCTGTAGGCCGGGCCAGACCGGGTTTCTCGATCAAAGTCTGGCCTTTTGAGGCCTGTAGGTTAGGCCGGGCCAGGCTTTGGGTCAGGTCAGGCCAGTTCTTAGGCCGGGCCGGGCCAGGCCTAAAAATGTAATCAACTAATTTTTAATGTGAAATATAAATATTAAATAAACTAACTACTATATTAATTAAATGTATTGACAAAAAATTATAAATGAGTAATTAATCAATAATAAATAATGAGTCGGTTACAAATATTTTGCTTCAAAATATTTTTAAAATGTCTTCAAAATTCAAATCTTCAAAAAAATATAACCTTTTTGAAAGTTGTAACCACAAATTGTGATAAAGAAAAATCCCACAAATCATTACCATAAAAAGTTGTCGCATTGGCAAGACCATACTTGTATGTAACCTTTTTTTATTTTGTTTTTCTGGTGAGCATGAAAAAGGAAAATATGTATGTACATTGATCACTAGTAAAAACGTATCCATATTCTTGGTATTTGTATGAGACTACCATAGAAAAATTCAAATTCATTCTGTATCACGCCAACATGAGGTCATAAACAAAGAGATTCTGTACCACACCAACATGAGGTCATAAACATAGTTTATAGTTAAAACGAATTAGCTAGGCTGGGTCGGTCCTCTGCGTAGGCCGGGCCGGGCCGGTCCTCTGCCTCCGGGCCAGGCTTTTACATAGGCCGGGCCATGCCGGTCTTTTTCGTAGGCCAGGCTAGGCTAGACTTTTACGTCAAAATAGCAGCCTGTTCAAAGACTGTAGGCCGGACCAGCCCGGTCTGGGCTTTGACCAGGCCGGGCTCAGGCCAGGCCGGCTTGTGGGTCATAGGCTTTTTGTGCATCTCTAGCTAGGAAGATTCTTGTGATCTCTCGTTAGCCACCTTAACAAATGGAAATAATGAAATTGCCCCTAACGAACTGTTGCTGAAATTATTAAGAAAATTCTTAGGGTCATGCTTGCCATTAGCACTCTTCAACTAAAAGGATGTTTGCAATCTCTTATAAGTAGCAAAAAAAATTATAATCAATTTTAAAAAATAAAAAGTGTTTGATAACTTGATTTTAAAACTGCTTAGAATCACTTTTTATGAAAATAATCAAAAATTCCAATTCGGACCCTATTATATTGATTTAACCTAGGATCGGGATCCCATTGTATTGATTTAACCTAGGATCAGGACCCTACGGATTTAACTTAGGATCAAGACCCTACAAATTTAACCTAGGATTCAGACCCAATGAATTTAACCTAGGATCTGGACCCTACAGATTTAACCTAGGTTCATGTTCCTACGATGGATTTTCAAGATCTTTAGGTGAGTGTGAACAACTATCAACAACAACTTTTTTCTTGTTCGTACTATCGGCCAAAAGTGCTTGAACAATTATTTTAAGTATTTCGAGGGACTCTTACATTTCCTTGATATCAGTTTCACTTTCATCTTGTTTTTGCATTAAACCTTTGAGCTTTGTGTTCACTTCAAAAACATTCACTATGCTTACTACAACTATAATTTTATTTTTATCTTTCAACTGATTGACTCCTCTTTTTTGATCATTTTTGTTGACTTACATTTTTTACTAAAAAACTAGAACTTAAACGAATAAGTTAGCACAGTAATGTATTAAACTAAAGTACAACTTTTGACTAAAATCTGCTGAACTTAGAAGATTTTAGATTGAATAACAAGTAAATATTGGGTCCAAATGTAATTTGGTAATATTAGGATAAATGGTGGAGTACAACCACAAACACCTCACCAATGACAAAAAGTTGTTCATGGCTATAGGACCTTTCCCAAGCATGGTTCAAAGTCGCAGTCGCAGCCTATGTTTCAGAAAGTCATTTTTTGTCTCATTATCGGTTTTGAATGATATGCATCGTTATGCTAGTTAGGAGTTTCAAAAAAATTTAAAGAAATTATGAAAAAGAATTAAACAATAAGAATAACAAGATGGATCATTTAAGTTCAAAAAACCCTATCTAGTAGACATAGCATTTTCCAAATGATAAATCAGACAACTCATAGACGTGTCTAATGCTACATTGCATAAAAATTGAACAGTAAATTCTTAAGATATTTTCAAGTTATACTTAACTAGGTACTATGTACAATTATTTTAATTAATAAGTATAAAAAAAAATTCTAAGTAAAATGACTACAATTTTTTAAACTCTAGTTAACTTACGTACTATATAGTATGTATAATTGTTTCTTTGCTAAGTAGTTTAGTTATAATTTATAAGTTGTAATTAACTTGAAGACTAGTTTTATTTTACTTTATTTTATTTCTTAATACCAATTTAAGTATTAGTTAAAAATGTATTAAATACAAAAAAAATTGTGGTATTTCTCCCTTTTACGCTGAAATTTCACTGCTATTTAGTCTGAAACCATTCTGCTACACCAATATGCTGTAATTACGCCGTAATTTCGCCGAAACGTACTATTAAGGTTGCAACTCATATCAAGGTTGCGGTTTTTGACAAGGGCTGACACCGCTCCGATACGCCAAAATTTTGAACCTGGTTAAGTCCCACGTTGAAGAAATAAAGAACGATTGAAAGACTAATTAATATACATAAATGGGTCCAACACTTAATAGCTTAAACTTTTGGGTCAATTTGGATTTAAATATATGTCTTGGAGCTGCTTTGTGTAGGCACGGGCTATCCTGTTCTCCCCCAACACTACTAACACCGATTTTGCAGTGACATTTCAATGCTATCAGTTTATCAATCTGAAACTTCCCAAATCTTACTCAAACTGCCCCATACTGATAGAGTGTTAAGAAATCTTAGTGGTATTTAGTACCAGTAATATGCTAGCACTATGGATGAAACAGGGTCATTATGTTGCCTTGTGTGCATCATTCATCCAAACTAAAAGCAAAACAAGACAAATAATAAGTAGAGATGAAAGCAAGAAAAGAAAGAAATTAAGACTTCACAACCCACTTCAACCTAATCACCCCACTTCCTTCTTCAATCTTTATGAAGATATCAATTTTCGATTAAAACATTCAGCCCACAAATCCACCTACATTTTACTAAAATAAGGCAATTTATTCCATCATAAGATTGAGGCAAACAAAAAAACAAACTATCCAACACTTACCATGCAGGCGAACATGTCTTTATCTTGAGGAATCTTGCTTTTCCATGCTCTAATTATATTACAGCATGCCAACCACCACTTGTACACATAACCATCGGGTTACCTATAATGGGAAACAAAAAGGAAATTGAAAGAAAAGCACAGTTATTGTGGCAAACCAGGAAAAGTAGCATTATGGAACATTAAGTGAAGTCTATTTGTTAGTTTTTGAATCAAAGACAGATAAATTAAGTCACACGGGAACACAATTTTCCATAATTATACAGGATCCTTAAAACCAAGCAACACTAGAATTATGGAAAAATGAGAAAAGTCTTACTCGAAAAGATACAATAGTTTTTATAGCAAAGACAGATAAAGTAAATATAATTAGATAAATTAAGTAAAACAGGAAGACAATTTCCGTTGACCATGAGTGAGTTGATATATTCATGGTATATTAACATGTTACAGATGACTATAATTAAACTAAAGTGCTAACATGCACTTTTCTCTTCTTTTTTTCTTTTTCATTTTCTCTTTATATTTTTTTCTAATTGGTTGCACTGAGGTGTCCATGGCCAGCGTTTTGAGGTGAACCATCTTAAAAATACAATTGAGACCCAAAGTACTCAAGTTGGTAAGATTCTATAACTTGGTCTAAATGTCAGCAGTTCACCAAAACAATTATCAATTACTATATTCTAAGTTCACTACAAGGAACAAATGTAACAAATAGTACAAATTTCACTCCGAATGTGTATACATACATACATATATATATATATATATATATATACATACACATATATATATAGACACGCACAGACATATATAACCCATTTTTACTTGCAACTATTTTTCCTCCATTTGCTCCTTAAATTAATATTGAATTTAGAGGTTTATAAAATAACAACTTTTAAGGATTATTTTATATTTTCAAATGTAACCTTAGTTCTAAGCTACAAATTGAGAAGTAGTTGTGTGGTGTTAAAAATAATAGCGATAAAAGTACTAACAAATTAGGGATGTTAATTTTTTCAAATAAAAATGTATCTCTTTATAGAGACAGACCAAAAAGAATAATGAATTTCTGATTTTGGAACGGAGGGAAAACCTTCAATATGATCCCACAATTTATTAGTATCACATATGCTTGTGTATACATATATCAATATAGCAAATATACATGACACTGTTTCATGAATCACAAAAAAGAAACATTGAAATCTACATAATTTCAAACCCTTATCCGAATTACCCTTAAACTGGAGGAGCTTTCGATCAAAGCGCGGCGACAGTGGGAGAAGGTTGGCGACTGTGGGACACAGGCTTATCAGAGTAGCAGTCAAAGAGACGTCCATGCTGGACAGCTAACCAATCCAACTAGTCTCGAACACTGTGTGTGCGCAATTACTCATTAATTAATATTTTAGATAAATTGAAAAATAAAAAAAAATTAAGAAATACTTATACTCCATAAGACTAAATTTATAAGAACAGAAGTATGAAAAAAAAAATTGCGACACAAGCTCAAAGACTATGATATTTCTCTTCATCTTCCTTAATAAATAAATAAGGTAAATGAAGACAAATATTAATGTAAGAAAATCTCCTTCCGTATCAAAATTAGTGGTAAATATTGATTTTCTAAGTTAATTTATCAAATTTTATAGTTATTCAAAATTAATTATCAATAAATATTATAATTATAGTAAATTAATATTAAAAAAACTATTACTTATTATCATATTTATTAAATTTAAATGACTTTATATAATTTTTGAATTTTAAGATTTTATAACATAAAATGTATATCTAATTTGGTTTGAATTTAGTCTTAATAAACCCATTTCTTCCAAATCTATATATCTCTGTCCTAGGACTCCTGACTCTTTATGGTCTTAAAATTTAACTACAACCAAAACTCTTATTTTGATCATAAACACTGTGTTATTAAATTTTAAAAATAATGAGAAAGAAAAAAAATGGACAAAAAAACTTAAAGAGTGCTTATTACTAGTCATGAAGCATACTCACCAAAACTCTTGATGAGTGGGTATTGGTTACTCACCAAAATTCATATTTTTTGGAAAATAGTTTTTGTTTGGTAGACGTTATTTGATTACTAGAAATAGTGTTGCTGTGATTATTTGATCCGAATTTGAGATTAATAAGTACATTTTTTCTCTCATTGATATTTTGCTAAAATATTCATGTAATAATTTTTGTCAAATGATTCATTTAAAGGGTTGTCAAACATAATTCAATTTTCATCAAAATACTACCTAGTTTAATGTATTATAATTTAAAATTCGTGTTAAAAAATTTAAAATATTTATAAAATAATAGTTCATGATATACTCAATCATCTACAAAAATATTAAATCAGCCAATTAAGCACAACAATAAATTAAACTTATAATAATAAACAACAACAAATAATACCACATGCTTTAATCTATATGGGCAATGAATTAGTTTAATTAAATTAAACATGTCGACAAACCAAAAAAAAAAAAAAAAAATTGGTGTAATTATGTGACAAATAAGGACATTTATATCCACAAAAGAAAATATGAAGGATAATTTTGCCTAAAAAAAACTTACAAGATGACCAATATGTGTCGAATATTATTACCACTTATTTTTTTATCATTCGGATACCCATTTCATGTGACAATCTTGGCACATTACTAGGTATGTGGATTATCAAGAATGAAAGATTACTAGTGTACCAAACATGATTTACAATGATAACCGACTCACATTATCGAGTATCTAATATGACCACTTAGATAAACTATAACAAATATCCCTTAAAGTATATTTATCCAACTCTGTTAGTACTTATATTTATGTGGTTTTTCATTTAATTTGATGATGGCAGTGCTTTAATGTATATTTGCAATGTTTGTAAACCCAGACTGGTTATCAAACCGAAAAGGGTACCGGGTGGATGAGTCACTGGTTCAACCAGTAGTCGAAGCGTTATTGAATCGATGACGTCATATATACATAAAAAAATATATTATTAATAATTAATAAAATTTAAAACATCTATTTTTTTATAATCTAAAATATAGTGAAATAATATTATAATATTAGTAAAAATATCTAATTTTAAAAATAAAAAAAATTGTACAAAAAAAAAACTTTAAAGTCGGGTAAACCAGTTCAACTAACCAATTTTACCGATTTGACCGGTGGTCAACCGGGTTTTGATCGAGTCATTGAAAATCGGTTTTTTGGGCTAAACCGGGTCGACGTGCCAACCGATTCCGGTCGGACCACCAATCCGAGTTTACAAACATGATATATTGTATAAACAAGCATCTTTTGTAAAGTTCTTATGTGATTTCTATATAAAAAGATTTAGTTAGAAATTTAATTTGCTAGGAAAATCTAAAATCGTAGGAAATAGCCATGTATTCTTTGTAATAGCTAGAACTGGTCTAGTATGCAAGCATTTTATTGAGTAAAAGATAAAGTCATTGTAAGATCGCAAAGTAAAGAAAAGATTTATGAGACCGTAGAGTGAAAAGTTAGATAGCAGAGTTATATAGCAGAGCAACTAAGAATCGTAAAGCCAATATCGTTGAGTATGAAGAACACTCAACAATCTGGAAACCAACCCTACGATTCTATACCAAAGGCAAGTTTGAGTAAATTCGTAGAGTGTAGAAGTTTGACAAGATAATGACAGGTTTATGACAATGGTCGTATAACATTAACTCATATATTTGAAATATGATATGCAAATGAGTTAATGATAAGGATGAAAAGACAACACAACTTTTACAACAACTAGCTTTGTAAGGACAAGGACACGCGTTTGCTGTTGCACTAAATATAGTACTGTTGAACGCGATAACTTGTGGTTCAACAGATAAGATTTTGAAGTTAAAGGAACTATACATTGACAAGTGTCCTAGGCTATTTGGAGCAACGGTAACAATCCAACGGGCAAAATTCAATAAATGATTATAAAAGAATTGCTACTCAACATTAAAAAATGGAAAATTGATATTTTCACAAGAAAAATTGATATTTTTACAAGGCTCTACTCACATGAATAGTAAGTGGGAACCACCTTCATGCGATTAATCTTGTGAAAATATCAATTCCCTAAAAAATAACTAATCCTAAATAATCAACCACCTAAAATCTCAAGTGTTCAAGTGCTTCACACCCTATGATCCAAAGACCAACTTATTGCTGCTAACACTTTTGAAAAAAGAACGTAAGATAAATTAGCAGTACCTCAAATTACAATTTATTCTTTGTGATTGTGATTAGATATTAGTGATTTTTGTATTTCAAGTCTTTGTGACTTGAAGGATTTTAAGTGAATCAAGAGTTGTATAAATTCAATTTTTAGTGATATTTGTTTTCTTGAACCAAGCTTTTACAGCTTGAGTTGTAAGACCCCGACTTTTATAAAATATAAATTTAATTTTTCTTCATATATATATATATATTTTTTAAAAATAGTAAATGGTTAAATTGACAAAAGTTAAAGTTAAAAATATTTTGTACAAATTTAATCTTATCTGAAAATATTCGTTTTGTCGGAGAATATTCTTTTTATCGAAGAATATTTGATCTGTCAAGGAATATTCATACGACAGCGCAGAAATAACCAATTATTGATGGACCCCGCAACGGAATATTGTCAGATGTAGAAAACTACATCAGTAACCTTTTTAAATACAAAAATCCAACGGTATTATCACTGTTAGAGTAACTGGTGATAAACGAACAGTTAGGACTGAGCAAAAAACGGATATAACCGAATTACCGAACCGAACAAAAGAAAATTAACCGAATTTTTTCGGTTATTCGGGTATTTTATGTAATTCGGTTATATCCGTTTTTATTTTCGGTTTTCGGGTTCGATATTGAATTTTTTGTTATTCGGTTAACCGAATAACCGAAATTAAAAAAAAAAAAAATGGGGGCTTAGGCAGGGGTTTCAATAGTCTGCACTTGATACACTATCTGATATTACTTTCAATACATTAGCCAAGACTGCCAATTGGAATGCAAATTTCCCTGGTAGAGATGAGTATAATGTTTTAGATATAATTCAAGGGTTGGAAGATTTGGGAATGTCACAGGGTTTTTCCGGTGCTTCTGAGACTAATTGTTGTCTTTTGGGGTCAGGTGTTATTTGGGACATTGTTGAGTATGTTAATTTGACTGAGGGAATCCCATTTGCATACTTCATTCCCTGTTTTCCAGTTATTAAACAGCGGAACAAGACACCTAGCTTTATTCAAACTGGAGAATCACCACCAGGTTAACACATATCCATGTGGTTGCCTGCATTTCCTGATCCCAAAACGTCTACATGCTGGCCTGCGGGAAGTGATCGAGGAGGAGATAGAGGGATGGATACAGTCAACTAGGTTAAAGAGTATAGTAAGGCAGAAGGATTGCTATTGAATATGAATCAGCCACTGGCTTGTAATGGATGATCCCAAAACGTCTATTATTTCACCCTTGAAACCCTTGAAACCCAGAAATGATTTTTAGCAATTGAAATGCCAAAATGATTTTTTTTTTGGTTGAAAAAATAGAATTAAATTCGGGTAATAACCGAATAACCGAATACCAAATTCGATTATTCGATTTTCGGTAATTCGGTTATTTGCCAATTCGGTTATTAATTCGGATAGTGATTTTTTGATAAATTCGGTTTTCGGTTATAACCGAACCGCCTATTCGGTTCGGTTATAACCGAACTATCACCCCTACGAACAGTAGCACACAATATTAAACAGTAGCACACGGTGTTGCGTAGTGCTTCATATTATTGAACTGATAAATATGCTATTACACGATATTTTATCAATAATTATCATTACACAGTATTTGACTTTATTGAACCAATAATTGTCACAGTAATAAATGCGCAGTATTATTATTGAATTAATAATTATCATCGTAACTATTGCACATTATTTCATATTATTGAATTAATAATTATCATAGCAGTGTGTTATTTCATTTTCTTTATTTTTTGTATTCACATTAATTGGATATAATAATAATTGATGAATAATATAAATTAAAAATAATTAATGAATAATTGATGAATATGTGTAAATCATTATAAATAATTAATGAATAATGGATGAATATGTGTAAATCATTATGAACAATTAATGAATAATGGATGAATATGTGTAAATTATTATGAATAATGGATGAATAGATTTGAAACATAATGAATATATGAATAATAAAATAAGTGTGAATAATGGATGAATAATATAAATTAAAGATAACAAAGTTAATAATAGGTGAATGATATATTAAAAAGATATGAATATTGGATGAATAATATAAATTAAAGATAAAGATATAAATAATGGATGAATAATATATTAAATAGATGTAAATAATGGATTAATAATATAAATAATTGTTTAAGTGTGATAATTGATGTGTGGTAGATATTGGTTAAGTTTTAGCTATAAATAGAGGCCTAAACATAAGAAGTTTGCATAACTTCCTTACTTATTCTTTCTTTCACTCTCTAAATATTACTTTGTGTAAGTTCTCTCTGAGTGTGCTTAAGTTATTGTATGTATTTGTGAAGATCTGTAAGAGTACGAGTACTATTCAAGTAAGTCTTTATATAAAAGTTAGTCAAGTAATCACACACATCACACGGTGTTAATGATTCTTTCTTTAGAAGATTTATTTTGAAAAGCTTCATTTGAAATATTTTACTTTGAAATATTATTTTCTTTCAAAAATTATATTGAAGTTATTCTACTGTACTCTATCAAATCACTTTTGATGATTTCATAAGAGTTGGTATACAGCATGAAATTTATGTATGATAGTTACTAATTTAATTATAAATAAATATATAGGTTGATCAACCTCATTTTAATCAATATATAGTCAAATGTTAAAGTCAGGGATATTATTTTCTTTCGTACTCTTAAACTTACTATGGTAAGTATTATTCGATAAAACTTCCTGAAATGATTATATATTCCTAAATAGTTTGCACTTCATTTAATATCATTTCACGTGAACCTTCCTATTTATCTAAACCTTTCTATTGAACTTTAACCGTTATCTTTGAACTATGGATCTTGAATATTATTTTTGAATTTGACTCCATATCATGTTGACAATTTAGACATTATTTGACTTTGGACAAAGTAAAATTATAAACTTTCGATATCTATTGTTTATCCTATTATTATATTATTTTTTTCATCATTATATCACTGTTATTTATTCTAATCATCAAGAATCAAGTTATTGTGAATATCTTTGGCCTGGTGCAAAGATAATATAATTGATGAATATATGTGGCCTAAACACAAATGATATGATTGGTGAATGTCTTTGGCTTGTGATAAAGACAATATAATTTTTAAGTGTCTTTTAGGGCACGTGGTGAATGTTCTCTTTAGCTTGGAGCAAAGAAGAACTGGTGTTTGGCATGATAATGACAAGTGGTATTTCAGATGATAAAAGTTATTGATAATTTTAAAAAAAAAAAGAAATTGGTAGATATTATAGTCTATATGATTCTTCTAATGAATTGTTCATTCTCCTATTTTTTATTGATCTAAAACTTATTATATATTGTATTCTATCAAGAATTCAACTTTTGAAAGCTAATAATAATTTATTTATTGATATCTTAGTCATGATATTCTTTACTGGGCTATTTGAGCTCACCTTTTTTATTCCATTGTTCTTCAATAGGAGATGAGAGAGTTGTGACGCCCCCAAATCTAGGCCTACATAGCCCAATTTGAGACGCCATAAAATACATAAACTTTAATACAAATAGTACATAGGACAGAAATGCAAAACTCAATAATACACAACTAAGTCTTCACTATTATTTTCACACTATATTCAACATGTGAAGACTACAATAGCTATCACTCGGACCGTCACTCCATTCCCCCGCTAGACCCAGCTACTCTCTCTTTTTCTGAAAAACAATGGAACAAAAGAAAGGGTGAGCTCAAATAGCCCAGTAAGAAATATCATGACTAAGATAACGACAAATAAATTATCATTAGCCTTCAACAGATGAGTTCTTAATTGAATATAATAGACAATAAGTTTTGTATCAATAATAGCAGCGGAATGAGCAATCTATTAGAAGAATAATGCAGACTATATTGTCCACTCGCTTCAATTTTTAGGAAAAACATCATCAACTTTTATCATCTTAAACACCGCTGGTCATGATAATATAAATTTTCAGTTCCTGATTTTAATCATGCCAATCAATAGTTCATCTTTGCATTACGGGCCAAAGATATTCAAATATAACCCAACGGTAATGATTATACCAGTTTTCAGCCTTTGGTCATAATCATACCAACAACAGTTCATCTTTGCCCCAGGCCAAAGAGAATATTCACCACGTGCCCTAAAAGACACAATAATTATAACGCCTTTATCCTATCAACTGTGCCCTAGGCCACAGATATTCACAACAACATGGTTCTTGATGATTAGAATAACAACCGTGATATAGATGATGAATCAGAAGAAACAGTATGATCAATAAATATCGAAAGTTTATGACTTTACTTTGTGCAGATTCAAATAATGTCCAAATTGCCAACATGATGTGGACTAAAATTCAAGAATGATATTTAAGATCCACAGTTCAGAATAGCAGTTAAGGTTCAATAGAAAGATTTAGAAAAATAGGAAGGTTCAGTTGAAATGATATTAGATGAAGCACAAACTATTAAAGAATATATAATTATTTCAGGAAACTTTACCAACAAGAGACAAATAAGAAATGAATACGAAGAGTAATTCGCCAAACATGCGGTAGTCTGCGTAGTCAGGTTATTCTCAGAGATTAATAAGGAATGAATACGAAAGGTTATTCACCAACAGACGATAATCCGCACCGTAAGATTATTCCCACAATTTAATACATGGAAATAAATACGAAAGGTTATTCACCAACAGGCGATAATCCGCGCCGTAAGGTTATTCCCATAATTTAATACATGGAAATAAATGGCACATCTTATGAGTAAGAAAGAAACGATATTATTTTCGAGAATCAAATATTGATATACCCTTACCATAGTAAGTTTGAATAATGGAAGATGAAAAAGATGGTATCCCTTACCTTAACACGTGACTAGATATGAACTCGTACACTTAAAGATCTTTACAAATACTCAAGATAACTTTAGCACACTCAAAGAGAACTTATACAAAGAAATATTTGGAGAGTGAAAGAAAGAATAAGCAAGGAAGTTTTTATGAAAAATCCTTAAGTTAAGGCCTCTATTTATAGCAAAAAATCTTATCATCACCAAGATTTCCTAATTTAATCCAAACCGTATATTTCAAGATAATGTTTAATCCATACCACTCATTTCATCTTTCAAGATTTCCTTAATCTAAACAATTCATTTAAAGATCATCTTTTAATCTATACCATTCAATTTACTTTATATATAAAACAACTAACTTTAAATAAATCAATTAACTTTATATATAAAAACAAACAACTTTATATAATTTATCATAATAAAAACAAATAACTTTATCAATTCAATTATTCAACAATAATTCACAATTATTCATTATTATAGTTAATTGTTGTAAATGCAGTGTAGTTGGCTTTTCGAGTTAGATAAACAGGAAAATCAACTAATAATAGAATACAACAGTTTAATCAATATCATAAAAGAGATAACAATAATGCTAAAAATAGATAAGAAAATAACACGTTACTGTGTGGTGACAATTATTGATTCAGTAATGTGAATTATTGTGCATATGCTACTGTGACAATTATCAACTCAATAATATGAATTATTATGCATGTGACAATTATTGGTTCAATAAAGTCAATATAGTACAATAACCACTTTATCAGTTTAATAATATGAAACACTGTGTAATACCGTGTGCTACTGTGTAATACCGTGTGCTACTGTGCAATACCGTATGTTACTATTCCTTTACCACCGGATATTTTAACAGTTCAAGATAATTATACCGTTGACTATATTTATTTAAAAAGGTTACGTATGTCGCTTTCTATATCCGACAATAAGTCGTTGTGGGGGTCCACCATTATTTTGTTATTTCGGCATCGTCGTACGAATCGAATATTCCCCGACAAAACGAATATTCTCCGACCAAACGAATATTGTTTGACATAATAAAATTTACACATAACATCCTTAACTGTTAACCTTATTAATTTAACCACCTACTATTTCAGGAAAAAAAAATATATATATATGAAGAAAAAATTAAATTTTGTATTTCATAAATTCGGGGTCTTCCAAGAGTAGTTAGGACTAGCCGGAGAATGGAATGAAGATTTGAGTGATAGCTGTAGTAGTCTTCACATGTTGTAAAATAGTGTGACAATAATAGTCAAGACGTAGTTGTGTATTATTTGAATATTGTATTGTAATAGTTGTTGTGTATTTTTTACGACTTAAATTGGGTTATGTAGGCCTAGATTTGGGGGCGTCACAGTTGGTATCAAAGCTTAGGGATATGATCCTTGATTGAGATCTGAGGTAAAGTAGGAGGAGAGAGACAAATAGAATCATTTATTAGTGTGTCCTGCCTAAATAAAATTTTTGGATGTCTGGACAAGAAGTGTCATGTCAGTTTGTTTAACTAACCTTTATTTTTGTGACCGCAGTTAAGAATGACATCTGAAAATCAGGGAATGAACTATCTAATGTCCGAGGCAAATGTAGCTGAGAATCAGGAAGCTACGAATAATCCTCCTACAAACTCAGAGTTAAATAATTTGCTTAAAGCAAAATTTAATTGTGTTCTATCTAGGAAAGAAGAAGGTGAATGTTCTACTACAGTCCTTCCAGATCCGTTCTTAGAAGCAATTAAAGGATGTCATGAACTTGCAGAAATTATTGTTGGTGTGATGTCGCAAACACCCAAAAATAAAATCTTACTTTGAAAAAATATTAATGTAGTAGTGCAAGTAAGAGTCGATCCTACAGAGAATGATTAATTTAATTTTATGTTTTCGTAAACCAAAATTTGGGGGTTTTTAAAGAAATAATTTAAATTAACTAAAATCAATAAATATGCAAGTAGTTTAATGAAATAAATAAGAAGAAAAAGCCTTGGTTTAAGTTAACATCCACCATCAGGAATTTACAACTGATCATTGATGCAAGAATAAATCAATTAATATTTTGAACATTCACCGTAGAAATAACTACTCGCAGGTGGAATAATTTTTCTCATCTCTCCTTAATTTTAAATAAATAGAGTCACTTGGTCTAGATACCCTTACTACTAAACAACCTCCGGCACTTGTTAAATATTTAATTTAATAGCAGTTTTAAGAATTAGAGAAGTCGTTGAACTAAACAACACAAACCACTTGTTTGCATTTAATTTAAATGAATATTCTTCCTAAGATATAATAATCTTTTGATCTGCAAAATAATTATTAAACTTAGTTGCTTCACCAACAACAGTAGATTAATATGAATAATAAACTAGTAGACCTCCTAGCAATTAAACAAACCAATCATAAAATTAAACACAAAAAAATATTTAATACTCAAAATATAAATTGAACAATTAAAATAAATTAGATCTTACAGTGTATAAATCTTGATGGCTTCAATCACTTAAATCAAGAAAAATAATTTAGCTACACATAGTTTTAGAGAACACCAAAGAATAGAAGAGAGAATTTTTATAATAAAAGTTGTATATTCAAGTGTATCTCAAGCCCTCTATTTATAGGCTACATAATCCTCCTAACCCTAATAGAAATTACACTTTTCAAACCCTAATAGGATTTAAAATATAAAATAAAATAAATATAAAATTCTTATTTATTTTTCTTTTCCAAATTGCAATTGGATTCCTAAATTATCCTTTAATTTATCTGCTGATAGAACGCCACGCAGAAACAAAAGCCAAACTGTCATCAGCTCCAATTTTCCTACAAAACAAAATATAAATTAATTAAAAATAAAAATAATATAAAACTACTAAAAATAATAATAATGCATTAAATTAAATAAATTACTTAAAACACTAAAAATACTTAAAAAGCCACAAATAATTAAGCATAAAATACCTAATAAATACACATAAAATCTACTTTTCAATTCTCTTTAATCTGCTCGCTAATTAGGGGGATCATATCACCTAGTTATGTTCGATAACAAATGATCAGAATATATAAACTTTTTATATCAGTTTTTGGGATTTATGATGTTCCAACAATGATTTTCAAAATTATTTAAAAATGATGTTTCTATACTTTTGGGCGTTACAATTTAAAGAAATTCAGGTTAAGTTGGCCATCATTATACAATCTGTAGTTTATCGAAAATATTATTTTACTAAAAATCATTGGTATGCTACTACTGATGAAATTAATGAATCTAAGAATAATTTCGTTAGAAAACTATTTAGTGGTATTCCCATGGTTGAAATATGTGAAGATTCGAAAGAAGTATTCGGGGCTCGGTTTGCTGGTAACAGTCTTGCTGATCTTTACGCAAACGAGGTGCTAGCCAATAAGCTACTCATAAATTCTTGTGAAGTCCATGCCCTGTTAGATACTGATTCTATCTACTCTTTTATCTCACCTACATGTACTCAACGTTTAAACTTGACTTCTGAAAGCTTAGATTTTGACTTATCAATTGAAATCCCATCGGGAGAAATAGTCATTATATCTACTGTATATAAATTTTGCTTAGTTTAAATTAACAATCTCATATTACCCATTGACCTTATTTATTTGAAAATACATAAATTTGATGTGATTTTAAGAATTGATTAGTTGACTAACCATCATGCTAAAATTGATTATTTTCATAAGATCATTACTTTTCATATTTCTAATGAAACTGTTATACAAATTCAAGCCACAAAATCATTGAAATCTATAAATGTCATTTCAAGTCATAAAGTCATTCGTTTATTAAAAAATGAATGTTAAGTATTTTTAGTTCATGTCATTGATTTGAACAAAAATAAGTCAAACTTGAATGATATTCCTATAGTTAATAAGTTTTCTGACGTTTTTTTAGAAGAGGTACCTATCAAGATCTTAAATAAGAAAGAACAAGAATCTAAAATAAAATTTAAGTATTCTTACCTCTTCGAAATGCCAAGTACGTCAATTTCGGAGACGAAATTTCATAAGGAGAAGAGATTATAAGACCCCTACTTTTATGAAATACAAATTTAATTTTTCTTCATATATATTTTTTCTAAAACAGAGGTGATTAAATTGACAAAAGTTAAAGTTAAAAATATTTTGTACAAATTTTATCTTGTCAAAAAATATTCATTTTGTCGAGAAATATTTGTTCTATCGGAGAATATTTGTTATGTCAGAGAATATTCGTACAATAGAGCAAAATTAATCAATTATTGGTGGACTCCACAACGAAATATTGTCGGATGTAGAAAATGATAGTAATAACCTTTTTAAATAAAAATTGTCAATGATACTATCACAGTTAGAGTAACCGGTGATAAAAGAACAGTTTCACATGGTATTGAACAGCAACACACGGTATATAGTAGCATATTGTGTTGCACATTGTTTTATATTATTGAACTGATAAATATGCTATTACACAGTATTTAATCAATAATTGTCATTACATAATATTTGACTTTATTGAACCAATAATTGTCACAGTAGCAAATGTGCAACATTTCATATTATTGAATCAATAATCGTCATTGTAGCTATTGTACATTATTTCATATTATTTAACTAATAATTGTCACAATAATGTGTTATTTCATTTCTTTATTTTCTACATTCACAATTATTAAATATAATAATAATTGATGAATGATATAGATTAAAAATAATTAATGAATAATGGATGAATATGTGTAAATCATTATGAATAATTAATGAATAATAGATGAATATGTGTAAATCATTATAAATAATGGTTGAATAGGTGTGAAACATGATGAATAAATGAATAATTAAATAAGTATGAATCATGGCTGAATAATATAAATTAAAGATAAAGAAGTAAATAATGGGTAAATAATATATTAAAAAGATATGAATCATGGATGAATAATATAAATTAAAGATAAAGATGTAAATAATAGATGAATAATATATTAAAAAGATGTGTATAATGGATTAATAATATAAATAATTATTAAGTGTGATAATTGATGTGTGGTATATGTTGGTTAAGTTTTGACTATAAATAGAGGCCTAAATATAAGAAGTTTTCATAACTTCATTGTTTATTCTTTTTTTCACTATCTAAATATTATTTTGTGTACGTTCTCTCTAAGTATGCTTAAGCTATTATATGTATTTGTAAAGATCTGTAAGAATACGAGTACTGTTCAAGTAAATCTTTTCATAAAAGTTAGTAAAATAACCTATACATCACACAGTGTTAATGATTATTTCTTTACAAGATTTATTTTGAAAAGCTTCATTTAGAATATTTTATTTTGAAATATTATTTTTTTTTCAAAAATTATTTTGAAGTTATTCTACTGTACTCTATCAAATCACTTTTGATGATTTTATACGAGTTAGTATACACCATGAAATTTATGTATGGTAGTTACTAATTTAATTATAAACATATAAATAGGTTGATCAGCCTTATTTTAATCAATATCCAATCAAGTGTTAAAGTAAGGGATATCATTTTCTTTCATACTCTTAAACTTACTATGGTAAGTATTGTTCGATAAAACTTCCTAAAATGATTATATATTCATAAATAGTTTGCGCTTCATTTAATATCATTTCACACGAACCTTCCTATTTATCTGAACCTTTCTATTGAACTTTAACTGTTATCTTTGAACTATAGATCTTGAATATTATTTTTGAATTTGACTACACATCATGTTGACAATTTGGATATTATTTGACTCTGGATAAAGTAAAATTATAAACTTTAAATATCTATTGTTTATCCTATTATTCTATTATTATTTTCATCATTATATCACTGTTATTTATTCTAAGAATCAATAATCAAGTTGTTGTGAATTTCTTTGGCCTTGGTGCAAAGATAATATAATTGATGAATATTTGTGGCCTGGGACACAGATGATATGATTGGTGAATAACTTTGGCCTGGAGCAAATATGATATAATTGTTAAGTGTCTTTTTGGGCACATGGTGAATGTTCTATTTAGCTTGGGGCAAAGAAGAACTGTTGTTTAGCATGATCATGACTAGTGGTGTTTCAGATGATAAAAGTTGTTAGCGATTTATTTGAAAAGAGAAGTTGGTGGATATTATAGTCTACATGATTCTTCTAATGGATTGCTCATTCTGCTGTTTTTTTTATTAATCTAAAACTTATTGTCTATTATATTATATTAAGAGCTCAACTGTTAAAGGCTAATTATAGACACCCAAATTTTGCACTTGTATATTAACCATGACAGGAGGGCAAAATCGTCATTTGACCCGACATACGAAAAGGAAAGGTGGACCCCGACACGAAGCCACCACGACGGCTTGCGGTCGAAGCCGCCAAACGAACAACGAGCATCGGGTCAGTTGAGGCAGGACACACAGTCGATCCAGACGAAGCCTGATCTGGTCACCAAAGACGACGAATGACCACTACGCTTACGATAGTCGAGGGTCTCGCTCCCCGGTGAGCGAGCGACTGCCCAGCTCGCCGGTGAGCTTGCGGGGGTGTAAGGGGGCAGCGCCCCCTGGAAGCCAAGCACAAAGAGTAATTTATAAATCAGGTAACAACCTTCCAAAATAATACAGCAAAAATAGACGATTTAAGACTGCGTGACAAGGAAATCGAGAAAAGCAAGCTGGGCAGCCGCAGGTGCACCTGCGACCACTGACAAGAGGGACACTTGCGTGGCTCGAGGAGACAACCCGGCAGCCGAGGATTCGGCGCAGGCGGCCACAGCAGGCAGCCGCAGATGCATCTGCGGCTGGATCTGCGGCCAGCCGCAGATGCACCTGCGGCTGCCTTCAGTCACCTATAGAACGCCATTTTTGTTCTGCAGAAGAGAAGAAGAAGTTTTTTCCTAAATCTAGAGAGAGAAGCAGGCGAAAAGAGAGAGAGGGGCTCAGGTGGAGTGATATTGAGTGAGAAATTGTTGATTGTTGCTCAAATAATTAAACGTTCTTGTGGTTTTGCTTAAGTAGTGAAATATAAAGCGTTTGTTGGCGTATTGCAAGGTGAAAAATGGTGTTTTTCTTTAAATTTTAGCTTATGTTATTGTTATAATCTTTGGTTGTTGAGTTGTTTTAGATATAATATTGTGGTATATTATTGAGGATCCGTGGATTAGGGATTATTAGTGAGGGTTTCGTCGGAACGTAATTTCCTCCTAATGTCCCGAGGACATCCGTACGGTGATACGTAGTTCATTGTGTTAATAGATAGTTCGTAGTGTTGGGCTTGTGATTTTTTAATTCGCGTTGCATAGTAACAAGTCCAGTATTGTTAGCTTGCCTTGGTATGGTCGTGCAGTGATTTGGGTGATTGTGAGCCTAGGGAGGAGATCCTCGTGATCAAATCCCGATGATGAACAAATTTTGGTGTATGTAATCATTGCAAGGGTCCATTTTGTATATATGTAAATATCGGGCCTTAAAGCGATATCGAACCATAATCGGGTTTAAGGCCCCGTAATAGTAAAGTGTGTGATTGTGGGTGTTGGGGTTATTTAGACGGCTCACTTGCCTATGGATAGCCCCGACACGGTTTTGTATACTTGTTTGGATTGGTGACATGAAAAAACGGTTTTCCAAAGTAAGGCAAACGACCAAGATTTTTAAAAGTGATCAAATTAGGATATTAGAAATCACGAGGTTAAAAAATGAGATTTTAGTAAATGTCGATCCCTGTTTGGCGAAAAGGCTACAAGCGGTATTGAAATATCAAAAAAATAATTTCATGAAAATAGATACACGTTTTCATTAAACTTTGGTGCATAGGGTTAAAGAGCTTCTAGGGCTATGATATGTCAGCGAACCAATTTGGGAGATGCTGCTACGAAACTTGCACGATCAGTGTGTATCGTAGAATAAACGTATGCATTGATGACAGGTATTCCTTACAGTGTTGAAGAGTTGGGAAACTGATGTATTTGTTCTTGGTTTAACGACCACTTAACTTTCTGTATTGATTAGTGGCCGAGTTTACCAATTTTTTGTATGGGCTGGAGATTGTGTTTGGTTTGACGACCACTTAACTTTCTATAGTGATAATCGATTGAAACCTGGTGTCGCGCTATTCGTTATATGTATGTTGAGAAGGTGATTCTTTTCTCATGTATATAACGGATAGGTAGAAGATGTTAAGATAAGATCGTGTTCTGAGAACCGACACGTATGGTAAGTTCGTGACTCATAGTCATGTGGTGGAGCCCCTCAGCGAATGGGCGACTTTGGCCTGACTAGGACAAGCTCCTCAAACCATATGATTGTGGTAAGTTCCTGAGCCCAAATACGTGGTAAGTTTGATGAACAGTGAGTATAAGTAAAGTTAAGTAGCAAGATTAAAGCTATACTAAATATAGTTATTAATTTGGAAAAGAATGTGGAGGAAAAATTTGAGGTGTTTTGAGGTTTTAGGATATTCCAAATCTTCTAGCTATGCTAAACTTTGAAATTCTTAAAATCGTGCTAAATTCGCACTGTTGTGCTTTTGAAAAGACAAATGAATTTTCTTGTTCTATTATTAAGTCGAGGTGTGGAGAAGTCCATCGTTACTTGTGATGATATGATAAACGATGGAGTCATCAATGCAGAGTAACCTAGTGTTGGATGTATTTTTAAGCCCACTATGGTATGATGTAATATGACAAAGTCATAAAATGATTTTCAGTATTTTTAAACGTTTAAAGAAGTGTCTATGCTAATTGTTTCGGCTAGACAAATTGATTTGAAAATATCAAAATGTATTTATAAAATCATCACACGCCATTAAAGCCATGGTGAAGAGATGAAAAAGACGGAATCCTCAACGCACTGTTGCAAATGTGCGGTATCATGAAGTCCTATAAATGAATTTTAGCTACTATAACTAATCTGAAATGATTTTTGAATCGTAATATACGAACAGTTCAATGATGTGAGTCTATGTCATTTATTTTGACTGGACACTTTTTGGTCAGAAATGACTCAAGTTTTATTTTCCAATCCAACTTATGCTGGAGCGGAATTTTGTAGTAAGTCTGAGGTGAACAACCCCATAATGGGGGATATGTCAGAGCCATGAATAAAGAACCTGCGAGGGGGCGCCCAACAGTGGTGGCATGCTGATATGGGTTGGTAAATCCAAAGAGTTCGACCCCGAGAAAAGTCGTTGTGCACAGCGCTAGAGTACGATAGGCTGATCACCTAGCGTACGAAACCATTGTGGTATGTTTTCAGTCTTTGTGATTGATAAACATTCTCACAGTATGTTCACAGTCTTTATGACTCCTCAGAATAGTATGAAAGTTTTAATGAATATTTTGATTTTCAATTTATTCTTTTGTAAGATATTGATTTTCAATTTATTCTTCTGCAAGATATTCCTTTTTTTTGGAATTGTGAAAAGTATGAACTTCCTAGAAAATGGTGGTCATAGAATGTGACGAGTGAAGATATATATTCAGAGATGAAAATTTGTTAGAAATGAGTATGATGAAATTTCGGGGACGAAATTCTTATAAGAAGGGGTGAATGTAATATCCCAGATATTTTCAAGATTTTAAATAATATCTTAATTGATTTTATTAAAGGTTAATGTTTAAAACCTAGAATTTGAGAAGTAAGATATGTAGAAAATGGGTGAACATTTTTTTTTAACATAATTTATTTGTTAGAAATTAAATGTGAGAATATTGTATTGATGCATGTAGAGAATTTATTAAGGAAATAAATTCAATTGAGAAGTGAAGGTGATTATATTAATATTTATATATATACCTAGAGTTGAGTTGTTAGTCAAACAAAATGATGTGTGAAGTAAATTAAGTACTCAATTAAACTAATAAATTAATTAGTTTAAAAATGGAGTGAGAAGGAAAGTCATGAAATATAATTAATTAAGTTAATTATATTAGTTATGAGTTAACGTTATATAAAAACTAGAAAGTTTATCTAGAATGACAATATTAAGAAGTTAATTAATTAAGTAATTAACTTAATTATTAAGTTGTGGTATAGAGTCCAAGTAATTTAATTACTACTAGTGGACTAGCCCAAAATGGTTATAGATATTAGCCAATATGAGAATATTGGTATGAAGTGGGTAATTAAATAATAAGCCTAAATATTATGTTGATTAATAGTCCAAGAGGTAATTAATATAAGTCAAATTAAATTATGTTGACAAGTATTGTATATAATGTGGTGGTAGTCCAATTAAATTAATTACCTAGTCCAAGTTATAAAGATATGTGAGTTGTGTTGGGTAGCCCAAATAATTAAATAAGGGAGCCCAATGCGAAATAAACTAGTAGCCCAAATATTGAGTCCAAATTTAAAAGTCAAATGTTGGTCAATATGTTGAGAGAATAAATTTAAGTATGGTTAAGTGTAGAGAATTAACTAATGTAGGGTTAATTGAATAACCCTAGTTGGTAGACAAGAGAGAGCATTAATCAAACATTGGTTAATTGCTAGGTGAATGAATGTGATGATGAGAATTAACTATGGAAGAGTTAATTGAGTAACCCTATGTAGTAAATAAATTAAAGATTTAACTATGCATGAGTTAGTTGTAGGAAGAATATTATAAATACAATTATGTATGTATATAATTCACCAAGATAGGAATTAGTAACCATGGGTTACATGATTGTAGAGAGTTAACTCCACTTGAGTTAGATGTTGGGAAATGTATTAATATATATACATAATGTAGATAATTGACCAAGGTGGGTTATAATGTCAACCCTAGGTCACATGTTGTGTTAGTAGGTTAACTATACATGAGTTAAAAGATGGGAGAATATTGCCAAGTGGTTGCTTCTAAGTTACTCAATGTAATAACCACACTCTAGCTAAAATTCATGTCATAGAAGCAATTAATTAGTCAAAGTATATACATATATACTATATATGTATAATGTAAAGATTTAACCATATGTTGGATAAGTGATGGAAAAATGTATGTTGCTTGTATTCAATTTAAATTGGTCAATTCAAGTTATGATGTAATTTAAATAAAAGGTTATTGGTGAATATGTAGAGATATATGTGTTGAAAGTATATGAATTGGTAGAGAGTTAACCAATGTTGGTTAAATGAATTAACCTTCTTTGGGTTAAGTTGTGTAGAAAGAATGTGTAGACATATAAAATATGTATACATATTTGGTGAGACTTAACCAAGCATTGGTTAATTGTTGAAGGATGAGAAGCTTTAACTAAAGTTGAATTTGGTAGATCAACCCTAGTCACTTGATGTGTTAGTAAGTTAACCACATTGTGGTTAATTGTTGAAAGATGTGTGGATGATCAATTGAGACCATGGTTGATAGTTAAGTTAACCTAGGTTACAAAAGTAAGAGCTTTAACCACACATTAGTTAAGTGTTGGAGAATGATTGCTTTTTCTTTACTCCATTGGTTGCTTGGAAGTTATCTTGATGTAAGTCAATCACCTTGTCATTCACAAGGTCAATCACTCCAATAGTAATTACAATTAGCCCATAAATTGACCAATGTTAGTTGATTAGTAAGAGTTAATGATGATTAAGGGTATGCTATAAATATAGTGCTCCACACATTGGCTATGTTTGTTAGTCATTTGTCTAGAATTTCTAGAGAGAAAAGAGAGCTCTTGGAGAGAAAAACAAGAAAACACTTGTGAGTTGAAGGAGATTGCTAGAGGAGGAGCTTGGTGGATGGCACATAGCTTCATAGCATACGTTGGAAGGAGAAGAAGAAGAGCATCCATATCCAAGAGGTTAAAAAGTGTTCTAAACTTTCCTTAAGTTCATTTTTATAGTCTATATAAGTTTTAATCGGTCAAAATATATTTTTAACCGATAAAAAGTTATTTTGATGCTCTAGAAGTCTATATCTATGATATATAGGTAGATTCATGATTTAGTATGTTTAAAACAAGTATTGGTATGTGTGGTATGCAAATAATTAGAAGGAAAGTCCATATAACGATTTACCGGTAAAACCCTAAGTGGTTCGATATTTAAATTTTGTGTCAAACATTTTCAAAAATATGATTGAACCATGAAATGTTGTAAAACAAGAAGTTAGGAAGACAACAACACTAAGTTGGTGTCATTTGGATGTGTAGAGTTTATTTTTTTCAAGTTCAAACCATTAAAACCAAGGATTTGTGATTTTAGTTTTCACTTTGTCCTTGTGAGCAGTTTTTAGTACCCTTCCGTTTGGAATTTGGATTTGTGATCTAAAGAGAGGTTGTAGAGGGGGAAATTCTGATGAGAATGGACTCAATAATCACCCTAAAATGTTTTAAAATGAAGAAGTTATAGCTGTCGGAGCGTCGGAGGGTCGAACAACCCATTTTTTGGGGTTTCGCTTCTGTTTTGGACGCCCCGGCGCCCAGTTGAGCGCCCCGGCTTTCAAAACAGAATGTGTAAGTTTTCTGGGTCGGGTCGGGTCGGTCCGGGTTGAGTTTTTAATGAAAATTTAAGTTGAAATAAGTGTAAAATGAATGGGTTTGAATACTAAACCAATATATCAAGTTTATTAGTAATTAATTGGTAGCTAAATATGTAACATAAAGACTAATGTTAACACAATTAAAAAGTTAACTATTGGTATTATTTGAAGATTATTAAAATATTATTAAATGATCAATAATATTAGTATATGATTAAAAAGTTATTGAATGATGAATAACATTTGTAAATGATTAAAATATTATTAAATGGTTAATAATATTAATATGTGATTAAAATATTATTAAATAATTAATAATATTAATAAGTGATTAAAATATTACTAAATGATTAATAATATTAAGAAGTGAATAAAATATTATTAAATGGTGAATAATATAAGTAAGTGATTAAAATATTATTTAATGATTAATAATATTAAGAAGTGATTAAAATATTATTAAATGGTTAATAATATTAATAAGAGATTAAAATATTATCAAATGGTGAATAATATTTGTAAATGATTAAAATATTATTAAATGATTAATAATATTAATAAGTGATTAAAATATTATTAAATGGTTAATAATATTAATATGGGATTAAAATATTATTAAATAATTAATAATATTAATAAGTGATTAAAATATTATTAATTGGTTAATAATATTTGAATGTAGTTGTATATTATCAACGGTAGATAATATTTTGAGGTATTTGGTACATTATTAGATGTCTGAGTCATTAAGTTATGAAAAAGAAGAATGTTTAATTAAATTAAACAGATGTAAATAGTCAATTCGTGACTAAATTTTTGACAACTTATTAAAAGTAGGTCGTACGAAGAACGTGTAGTGAAGGTGTAAGTTAGATGAGCATACCCGACATGTCCAACTGGGGTTGGGCTAGGGTTTTGTCCGGAACTTAAGGGTTCGTTTGTCGGACATCTTAAGAGTTAATAATTTAAAGTTAGAGTCTTATATAAAGGCTAAGTAATAGTCATTGCATCTAATGATTATGTCAATTTCCTATATAAATTGTAGGTTGAACGAAAGACGTAAATAAACATAACTGGTAGAAGCGAACCAGACAAGTTTTTCAGAACTTGCTCCTATGTGCCTTGACATGCTATGATATGATATTAAATTGTTAATAGAATGATATTGATGATAATTGTGATATGCATGAGATATGATTACATGTAAAATATGAAGTATGAAATGCTAGATGTTATATGTGATGCATGAGCAGTATGACATAAACTGAAATGCATAAAAAGCATGACGTAGGTATAAATTGCAGAGTATATGTGAAGCATGTAATGTGTTATGTGTAACTGTTAAACTTGCTGAGCCGTCGTGCTCACTCTTGCTTAAACCAACATTTTCAGATAGTACAAGTATTTGAAGTCTTGATAAGGATCAAGAAACAAGAATGCATATTACATTCACTGAAGGTCTAGCACGACCATTGTAGATATCGGTCCGAATTGGACAGGTAAAATAATTGTGTAGTATAAGAATTGGTTGGTATGTATTATGAGTCTTAGATACTCAAATTGATTGTAATAGAATGTCGTATCATGTATGATATTGAGACATACTAGGAATGTATGAAGATTGCGATTTTGGAATAGAAAGAGATGTTGTAAAATTGTAAATAAATGATTATTTATCAATTATAATATTATTGTAATTCATGAACAATAAGGAAAAGGTAGTACTCGTGTTGAACCGGATCCGAGGTTAAAGTAACCCGAATTTGGGGTCGTCACAGTTGTCATCTAGGGGCAAGTATTAGATATATTATGTGTATCTAATAATTTGCAAGTATACTTGAAATTGGTAGATTACACTTCATTATTTTCTCCAAGTCCAAAAGAGAGAGCTAGAGAGCATTTGAGGGTGTGAAAAAATATTGAGAGCAAAATACTAAGAGAAAAGAAGGAGTTCTTGGTTTATGTCTTCATTTTGGAAGAAAAAGGAGAATAACCATTAAATCAAGGTAATGGTTATTCTAAATCTATTTTTTTTGTTTTTAAATTAAATAAATTATCATGTTGGTATAAATATGTTAATATAGTTAATAATGTGTAGTGGTAATATTTATGCCATGCTTGAGTTTAATATGCTTGGTTTGTATTTTGGTATATTTTGTATGCTAAAATATGTGTTTAGCAGTGTATAATCAAGTCTTGAAATTTATGACCATAAATATTTCTATAAAATTTAGGTTTGATGTTCTAATATTATAGAACATCAAATCATGAGAAAAACAAAGTTTGAATCACTCAAAATGGAGTTATGATTTGTGGTAGTTTATATGATGTAAATTTTTTTATAAAAAAACAACGATATTAAATCATGAAAAATTAAATTTTCATGTTATAAATTGATATTAGGTGTTTGGTAATTTTTTTGGATTTTTATTGAGGAATTAAAGATTACTTGAAGATATAATTTTAATTAAAGTGGTTCACATTCTGCCGGAAGAAAAAAAAAAGGGGGGGTTTTCCGCGCAATGCGCGGAAGGTTATTTGGTTAAAGAACGCGGAGCCAAACGACGTCGTTTGGCGTCAGTAAAAATTTACTCCGCGCGATGCGCGCGGAAGCCGTTTCCGGCTTCTAAAACGGCACCGTTTTGGACAGTAAATTCTGTAACGCGCGCAATGCGCGGCAGTATATTTTTCGGCGAAATTACTAAACTGCCCCTCCGTGTTTTTTTTTGGCGAAGTTACTATTTTGCCCTCAGATCAGTTTTCAACTTATTTACAGAAATGCCATCCGAGTTAAATTTAAATAATTTAAATATTTAAAAACTAATTTAAAATTATAACAAAAATAATAATAATAATACAAAAATGATATTGGGGAGGATATTTTTCATTCAGTTTAATATTTAAATATTTTAAATATTAATCTAGTTAGCTAAATTATGGTTAAGTTAAATAAATTTATTAGTTATTTATTATTTAAAATGTTAATGATAAATAAAGGTGATAAATTAACAATTATTATTTAATTCCTATTAAATAATAATTAAAGAGAGGTAAAAATTTATAAATTAATTATTTATTATTTAAATATTATTAAATAATAAATAAGGATAATTAAGTAATTAATTATTAATTAATTAACATTAAATAACGATTAGTGGAAATTAAGTTATTAGATTAATAATTTATTATTTAATTTAAATAATAAATAAGGATGAATTGATTATTATTCAACCTTAAATAATAATTAAAATTAATTAAATAATTAATTATTATTTAATCGACATTAAATAATAATTTAAGAGGATTAAAGTTAGTAAACTATTATTTAATTTCCTTAAAGTAAATAATAGGAAAGGTTAATTACTTAGTTAATTATTAGTTGATCAATATTAAATTAACGAAGGTTAAAATTAAATCAATAATTATTTATTATTTAATTATTATTAAATAATAAGTAATTACAATTAGTTATTATTTATTTTAAATAATAACTAGAGTTAATTAATTAATTTCTAGTTAATCAAGATTAAATAGTAATTAAATGGAGATTGAGTTAATAAAATAAATTAAATTTAATTATGCTTTAATTAAACAATTGTAATAAGTTGTTTAAGGGTTTAATAAGTGTTTAATAAGTGTCTAACACTTAAGAAAAATATTTCTAACTAATTAATTTATTAACCTAATATGATTGAGAGTCTATAAGGCTAATAATATTGTTTTGACTAATGTAATTTATGTGTTAGTACTTATGTGATAGATAAGTTCCTTAGTGAGCGTATAGTTGTGCAAATACGCCGTACTAATTATTAAACCAACTTTATTAATGTTAGGTCTTTCCAAAGCCAGTTAGTTAAAGCTAGACATTAATTGTAGCTGAGCAGATAGGCAAGTTCCTTATCTCTAAACTCATTTCATTGAGCAAATTATTTATCTAAGCTTGAACTATTATTTCCAAGCATGCTTTGAGTGGTTTAATTACTTTACAATTATTCCACATCGATATTGTTGTTATTCGCACTTATTGCACTTGATATCGTGCAGTCATTGACTTGTACTTAATTATTGTTCTATTGTTTAAAGAACTATTCAAAGTAGGTCTAAGCCATTGTTCGGTTAGACATTTATGTTAAAGATTTTAAAAGCTATCCAAATCATTGAAGATACGGATTCTTAGACTATTATGAACACCCCTTTATTATAGGGGAGTACCCTGTATCTAATATCAGGTACAAAAATAGGAAAATTAAATGTTATGCATACACATATTGTATTGAGGCTGATCCCCTCGGGTACATATTTCTGGTAGTAATCATTGGGTCAACCTGCTATTGACTCCAGTGGATATTTATAGTTCATAGTCTATTTGACTATCCTAATTTTAAAAGCAAATTATTATTCCTGCTTATGTTATTCACATTATTGAATTGTTCAGCTATTCCCTTTCATTCATGATATATTGTTCCTTGTTGTTATTTAAACTTGTTGAGCAAACTAGTTGCTCACTCTTGCTATATCATGAAACCTTATTGCAGTGCAACCCGAGACTTCGGGAAAGAACAAGGGTAAAGGAAAGATGAAGTGATAGACTTCGAGATGCAGCCTTGTAGTTAAATAAATTAATTGTTATGTAATATAAACCCTAAGTACTTTATTAAGGGTATTTGTGTACTTTTGTGTAAGGTTATCGTATCTTGGGACTAGTAACACCTTTTGAATGAACAACATATATTTATTATTCCGCATTTAGTTATTGTATATTGTTTAGAGGTGAATGTTGGTATTGAATCGTGATGACCGGATCCGGGTATTTGGAACCCGAATTTGGGGGCGTCACATGGCCTTACTAGCCAAAAGATTAAGAAAATTTATGAGGAAAGAAAGAAGCAATAATAACAGAAGAACCAACAACAACAACACAATAGAATATACTCCTCTAAAGTCATGTGCTACAATTGCAAGAGGCAAGGTCATTCTATTACTAAGTGCACTAAGCCGCTAAGAGAGGACCTCAAGAAGCACAAAAAGAAGGAATATGAAAAGAAAAACAAGAAGGCATACAAGAAGTTCAGAAGAAAGACAATTGCCTAGTAGTTAAAAGCTTTTTGAGTGAAAGGGAAAATAACTCTGATTTAGAGACAAGTGATGATGAAAGGCCAGCAAACCTCTATCTCATGGTCATTGAAGTAACTACTGGCAACACCACTGATCATCAAGAAATTGATATTAGTGAGGATAAAAGCACTATTTCATCAAACTGGTACTTAGATAGTGGTTAAGTCTGATTATTCGATTATAACCGAACCGAATACCAAAATTTACGTAATTTTAATATCTGAACAAATATCAAAATTATGAGGTAATTGAATAATCAAAAATTGAATAAATGATTTTATTATTCTATTATTTCGGTAAAGAACCGAAATTATGTTCCATTTTTATCAAACAAAAAATTTTTATTTTAAATTTTCAATAATATAGTTCCCAATCAATAATTAACAACAATCAACAATCATAATAATTCATAACCTTAACAAAGTTTAATGGTTTAAAATTAACAATATATAATCCATAATTTTAAAAAGTCTAATTAATGTCATAATTTAACAAAGTCTAATTAATCCAATAGCAGGTCAACAACAACATGCAATAACAGATCAACAAGACAACAACAACACAAACACACAGTAACATACTAACATGCAACAACAACAACACTGCATTTACGGGTGTGCATTCGATTATTAACTAAATCGAATTGTCTATTAGGTTATAACCGAATATCGAATTTCATATAATTTCACTATCCGAATAAGTATCCGAAATTAGTACTAACCGAATAACCAAAAACTGAATTATATTATTTGGTTATTCGGTATATAATCGAAATATTAATTTACTTTTACCAAACAAAAAAATTAATTTCAAATTTTACACTGAAGTTTTCAAATAATATTTAACCATAATTCACAACCATAATACTTTATAAATTAGTTTAATAATTTCAATTTAATAATACATAAGTACATAATCATAGGACAAAGTTAAATTTTTTTTTAAATATCTAATTCGATTATTCGGGTATCCGAATAGCATATTTTAAAAATTAGAATCGAACTCGAATAGAAAATAATTAAACGGTTATAACCGAATTAAGTAAAATAATTGAATAATAGAAATAATTCGGCTAAATTTTTGTGGTTCGGTTCGATAATTTGGTTATACTCATTTTTTACTCTACCCTAACAGCATTGGACTAAAAGATAAAATTTAAAAATGGAGACATAACCAAGCTATAGGAAGAAGAATGGTAGAAGGTCACCAGAAGCTTGTACTAGAAGAATGCAGGAAGAAGAATGCTAGGGGGTCAAAACCATGTTTGATTTATTACCTAACATTATAAGTTGGGAAGAATTCTAACTATTCTTTTTTTTTTCTAAAGAAGAAACAAATTACATGGAAATTAATTACAAGGATACATTTGGTTCAAATAAGTATTTAAAATTAAAATAGAGGGCATAATGGTATTAAATTAAAAATTGTTCTTTGTGAATAAATTTACCTCATTAACAAAGTTGAGTCACAAAAATATTGAAATCGTTACTAGTAATGCTCAACTTGGACATTTTGTAAAATGTGAAAATAACTATAAACACATTATTTTAATTAATTGCTTTATTAATTCAATAGAAAAATTAAAAAACTATTACCACACTCAAGTTTATCAGCAAAATCACTATCTTCCTCCACATCAACACGATTCTTCATTTTAATCCAATCTTGAAAACATACGAGAGCGTCCACCATATTAGGAGACAATGAAGTCCTAAATGCATCAACAATGTGCCCCCCACCCCATCTTAAATGCGGACTCCAAAGCAACGATAGAAATGAAAATAGCCAACACATTACGGATAATACGTACAAGAATAGAGAATCTTATATTATCAACTTTTTCCACTACCCCAAAATATCAAAAGTATTATTCCCAAGGGGCACAAAAAGATCTAGAAGGGGGTTAAATAGATTTTCTAATAAACTTTTGCTTTTAAAATTATTTACTAGATAAGTTTAGCAGATAACTTATTTAGTTATGCGCAGCGAAATATTAGTTTATTTATAAAATCCCTTCAAAGATTATTGAAATTTTTAGTTCTGAATTTAGTGTACAATATGGAAAAGAACCTCAAGTTGTATTTCAGTTTATATTTGTAAGGACCGAGAATTTTAACCCCATTATAAATAAAAATCAGTAATTATTTATTTGTGTGTTTCGTATATTTGCAAATAAATTTAAACCGACGCGTGATTATTTAAATTCACATAAATACGCGACACGAGGTAGAAATTAAATTAAAAGTGACCCAGTAATAAACTAAAATTAATTAGTGGACTAACCTAGAGTTAATTAATATCGAGAAATCGATAATTGGGAAATTAATTAAATGTTCAATTAAATTGAATAAAGTTTGTGTAATATGTTGAGTAAATTAATTAGTATGTTCATTAATTAATGGGGGAGGGGGGAACATATTTAAAATTTCAATTAAGAGTTCAAATTAATTAAATAATTAATGGACTAACTAAATTGAATATTTTTCAAGTCTAATTAATTATTTAACTAAGGAATTATAATTTTTATAAGGTTAATTAAATTAATTAGCCCATTAGTTAATTAAAGAGCCCAAATGGGAGTCCAATTTAATTACTTTTCTAAGTCCAATCTAGTATGATATGGGAGCCCAAATGGATGATCTAAGTTGGAATTTTAGTGACCCATTATATATATATAGGTATATATATATATATGTACTCACCAAAGTTGGAAAAAAAAAGGAAAAATTAATTATATATCTATATATATATAGGCTGCGGCAACAGCTATTCTTCAGCCCCTAAAGTGGGTTATTGGCTCCATGAAAATTATAAAAAAATTCCTTGGAAGCAATATCCCAAGATCCCTCCCTAATTCATGGGTCTTGGTTGGAATAAATTAGACTAATGTAGTCAAAGTAGGCTTAATTAAGGGGCTAAGCTCACTTAACAATTCTCTATAAATATAACATCACCCAACACTTCCAATGTTGGTCATTTTATGTATTTAAGTTAGATATAGAGAGAGAAGAAGCAAGAGAGGAAATACTCCAGTTCTCTTCCATTTCTACCAAGTTTCCATCACAAAAAAATCACCAAGACCCTCATTGAAGGAGCTCGGCAGCTTGTAGGAGTGGCGTAGATGCCAACAAATCTCATTTCTTATTTTGGAAAGCTAAGATCAAGAGCATCGAAGAGTTTAAGGTAAAACACCCTTAAAAAAACCCTAATCTTGTGCTCTTTATGTCAAAAATGTGATTTTTATGCTAGGAAAATAATTTTGAAACTCTTGTTGGTTAGAAACATGCTTGACACGCTAGAGTAGAGCTTCATGGGTTTGGATCATGTATTTGTATGCGTTTATGACAAAAAGTTTGACAAAAACCTTTGGAATCATTTTTACCGAAAAAAATAAAATAACCAAAAACATAGCAACCCCTTACCGGAATTACTGTGCACGATCCGTAAGTCGGATTTATGATCCGTCAATTTTTGGTGTTAGATCTATAAAATACGAAGATTCTCCAAGTTGAATGACTTAAATCCGATTTAAAATGAGCAAGATATGGATTTTCTACCAAACCACCCCACTGATTTTAGGGCTGTGCGTAACAGTCCGGTTTGGAGCTAATTTTAGTAACCAAAACAAATCCAAATTTGATGTTTGATAATGGAATCTTGTAGTTCGGAAAGATACGAATCCATCGATACCTAATAGACCTCAATCGGAGTTATAGAACTCAAGATATTCAAGTTTTCATAAAGGACCCCAAATCCGAAAATGTTAAAAAACATTCTGCCTATTTTTAGAAGAAAAACCGGCCGGTTCGGTTTTTTCCGATTTTTCCATTTTCTTGGGTGGGGCCGGTTCGGGCATTTTTAGGCCGGTTCTTGGGTTGGTTCCAAAAGAGAAAATACTTGTAATTTTATAAAGAATATTATAAAAATTTTAAATCTGAAAGTTTATGTCATTTGGTATTTTTTAGAATTAATGGTTGATTAAACCTTACTAATTAAACGAAAAATGCTAAATTAATATTTTTAATTTCTGAAAAATCATAAAACTACTAATTACTTATTATTTAAGTAATATTAAATAATAGGTATGATTAATTAAGAAATTAATTATTTTTAATAGTATTTAAGGTGTAAAGAGTACACTAATTAACTATTAATTAGTTAGTAATTAGATAAAATTACTAATAAATTATTATTAAATAATAAATATGTGATTTAAGTATTTAATAATAATATAAGAAAGATAAAGTGAATAAATTAATTTTTTATTATTTAATTGAGAATTAAATAGTAAATAGAGATAAGTAATTAACTAATTATTATTTAATTAATATTAAATAATAATTAAAGAAAGATAAAATTTATAAATTAATTATTTATTATTTAAATAATAAATAAAGATAATTTAGTAATTAATTATTATTTAATTAACATTAAATAATAATTAAATGAGGATTAAATTAAAGGATTAATTATTTATTATTTAATTAAGATTAAATAGTAAGTAAGGGTAATTGATTAATTAATTATTATTTAATTAATATTAAATAATAATTAAATTAATAAATTAATTATTTATTATTTAATTAAAATTAAATAATAAGTAAGGGTAATTGATTAATTAATTATTATTTAAGTAACATTAAATAGTAATTAAATGAGGATTAAGTTAATAAATTATTTATTATAGGATAATTAATTGATTTATTATTATTTAATTGATGTTAAATAATGATTAAAGAAGATTAAAATAAGTAAGTTAATTATTTATCATTTAATTATCAATTAATGATAAATAAGGAGGATTATTAGCACATGAATAATTATTTATTGTGTAATAACAATTAATAATAGTTATCATTTATTATAACAATGATAAATGAGGTACTAAAATAATTGAAATAAATTGTTTAATAGTTTAAATAGTTAAGCGAGGGATGTTTTAATTAATATTACTTAGAGAGAAGTCATATTTGATAATTAAGTCAATTACTTAAAAATCAAATTAAGTAGATTAACCGAGTCAATAAGATGTTTGTGTTATGTGATAATTTTAGGCAATTAAACGAGAAGTAAATAATAAACTTAAATGTTTAAGTGAGCAATTATGTGTTATACTAATCGATAGACTGACTTATCAATGTTAGGTCTTCCGAAAGAGAATTATATTAAGCATTTAGCCGTAATTCGACAACCAGACAAGTTCTCTAACTCAAACTCGAGTTATCTTTCTTTACTATATGCTAAGTGGTTTAATGTTGTAAATTATTCCACATCGAGATTATTGTCATTCGCACATAGTGCAGTTGAATTACATGTTCTATTATTAAATCATGAAATACTCAAAGTGTTTGACTTCATGATCTGTTTAGAGATAAAGTCTATGCCTTTGTTCGGCTAGACATATACATGTTGAATTTTAAAAGCTATCCAAACCATAGTGGTACGGATTTCTAGACTGAGAAGAACAACCCTGAATGGGGAGTAACCTAAGTATCAGATACATGATACAAATAGAATTAAATGTTATGCATATACATAGTGTACGAGAGGCTGATCCCCTCAAGTACAGTTCTGAGATTATAACCTAAGGGGGTATATCAAGTGATTGATCCCTCAAATAGATGTTCATGGTTTGTTTGACCACTCAGCATTTAAATAATCATTTGTCTTTTATCATTTGAGCCTTGATTATACCAATGATATTATTGTTTCTAAATCCTTTGAGTTATTCATTTTTATTCATTCATAACATTCCTTATATTTATTCCATTAAAACTTGCTGAGCGAGCTAGTTGCTCAATCTTGCTATGTCATGAAATATATTGCAGTTAAACCTGAGAGTTCGAAGGCTGATAAAGGCAAAGGAAAGCTGAAACCCTAGATGCTTTGGGATTTAATGCCTAAGAATATATTTTTGTTTATCTCTGATGACATGTAACACGAACCATCTTTTATATATTTAAATTCGTGATGTATTTTATTAAGGTTACGAACCTTGGGATATGCAGTGAACCTTTCTATAAACAATATACGTTTATTTCATTCCGCATTAGTATATTATATTGTTTAGAGGTGTATGGATGTACGGATTCGTGAACACCAAGTTTGAGGTACAAGTACCTGAATTTGGGGGTGTCACAGGTTGGTATCAGAGCTATAGGTTATATACTTTAGGATTTTGCGAAACCTAGGATATAACCTTAGTATTAAACTCATTTCGAGTGTGCTAAGAGATGGATCAAAGAGATTCATTGGTTTGATTATTTTGGAGGTGGATTGAGGAAATCCATCGAGCCGAGTTGTACATGATAAAATATCATTTAATTCTATCAATGAATATATTTTATTGTTGTACTGACATGTTTATTTTGTGGTGATTGTAGGATGCCAGAGGTGGGCGAGTCCAGTCGATCGAGAGAGGAGGAGCCACGAGAGATTCTTATGGACTCGGTGACAGATGGATATACCGTTGTACCCGATCTCGAGATGCCGCCATTCGATAGGGAGGCATCACCTGAGGCAGACCAGAGGGAGTTTCAGGATATCCAGGTTGTTACTGAGCAGCTTTGAGTGGTTGAGCCCGTAGAGGGACAAGTAGACTCCGAGTTAGAGGGAGACAGAGTTGAGATGGCAGACCCAGTCAGAGGTGGAGTCATGCGGATGAGTGGTGACAGTGAAGAGGATTATGATACCGATAATTATGGTACCGATGATGGTTATGGTGATGATGTAGGTGGTGACTCAGATGGAGGCCATATTGCAGATTCTGATCCCGATGAGGGAGAGCAGGAGCCAGCGCCCATTGAGGAGGTCGATCCTGCATCACCAGAGTATCATACCGATTTTCAGGGGATGATGCATCTTTACGCTGACCGTATCTTAGAGTTGTTGGAGGAGAAGGCTCAACAGGCGAGCCGAATTGCTGACTTAGAGGAGCAGAACCAAACCCATCAGACGATGGAAGATCAGTACCAAGATGTGGCCTACCAGAGAGTGAAGGAGGTCAGGGAGTTGAGACAGCAGTTGGAGTTATCTGAGGTCAGGGCTGAGGGACTCCAGAGAGACAGGCAGGAGTTATAGACACAGCTGACCGAGATGACAGCTGAGTTTGACTTAGAGATCGCGGATAAGAGTCACATATCAGACCAGTGGATAGAGACATCCAGGCATATGAGGGAGCTTGCCGAGGAGAGGATTTTGGACGGTCAACACTTGATTCAGATGGGGGACCAGTTGGTACTGGCAGAGGTCAGAGCTGACCGATATAGAGCGGAGAGGGATGCAGTCCGAGTTCAGCTGCAAGCAGTGACTGTCGAGTTAGGGCTAGCGTGTCATGCGAGAGACTTGTTTCATGATTTTTGGGTGACAGCAGCCACTAGGGTTGATGAGCTGGAGGAGCAGGTCCAAGTCACTATAGCCCGAGTGGATGCATCAGGCTTTGCTCTCGACACAGCCTTTGGCAGGCTGAGGAGCAGGATCAGGAGGTTTCCTCGAGAAGAGGATATGAGTAGACAGGTGGTGAGCCGCCGAATTGTGGATAGGATTGCTCGCCAGGAGCACGAGGATGCTACCCGTAGGATGGACCAGTGATCTCTTTATTGCCTTAAGGAGTATTATATATAGATGCAGTTGAGTCCCAACTTTTGTTCATAATAGGGGCAGTTAGTGGTTATATATCCCATCATTTTGTGTTATCATTTGGGAATAGATGTGTAAACCCCACCTTTTGTTTTATTATAGGGGTAGAATGGTTTAAATCCCTTCTTGTAATGCAGGGATAAATATCGGTTAACGTTTATAGAGGTATACCACATGTTGGTTTATGATGTATTAAAACAGTGGTATATAATATAAATGCAGTTATTTCTTATGTGTTACCTGTGTTCAAATTTCGTATTTATTTTCATAACTAAATATTGCGTGGGAAACAAAGTTATAAGATGTTAACATAAGGCCTTGATAATAGCAGACAATGCCGCCAAGAAGAGTTCCTCGCAACCAAAGGGTAGAAGAGTCGGTCAATAATGCAGGAAGTCAGGCAGACCCGATGCGAGCTTTTGCCAACATGCTGGCAGAAGCAATGCAAGCTAGGCCTCAGCCAGTGGTGGATCAACCAGCTGGTCAATTAGCTAACTTTAAGGATTTCAAACTTGTGGGACCACCGGAGTTTCGCGGAACCACTGATCCGATTGAGGCCCAGACGTGGGTTAAAGAGATAGAGAAAGTATTTGAGGTTGCTCGAGTGGCTAAAGAGCAGAAGACGTCTTTTGCCACATTCATGATGAAGGGCGAGGCCAACTATTGGTGGAAGGCCACCAAAACCAGAGCAGGAGAAGGGGTTGTGCCATTGACTCGTTTTAAGGAGCTGTTTCTGGAAAACTATTTTCCAGACAGCATGCAAAATCAAATGGAGATGAAATTCTTGGATCTAAAATAGGGTAACATGTCGGTAGCCGAATATGCTTCTAAATTCAACGAGCTGGCTCGATTTGCTCCACACCAGGTGAACATTGAAGCTAGGAAGGCAAGAAGGTTCGAGCAGGGTTTGAAGCCATGGGTATACAGCAGGGTAGCTGTTTTAAGACTTGATAATTTTGCCACACTTCTGGAAAGAGCAATCATTGCCAAGGGTGGAAATGATGCTCTGGTAAGATTCAACCAAGATAAGAAGAAGAAAAATCATGAAGGAACAAGGGAAGGAGGTAGTGGAATTAACACCAATCCGAATAAGAGGAAGTGGGTGGACAGCCAATCGTCTGGAGGTAACAAGCCTGGAGGACTGATCAAGAAAGGTAACCGCTGTGAGAAGTGTGGTAAGAACCATTCGGGGGAGTGTATGAAGGGCAGAGGGGTCTGCTATAACTGTGGTCAAGCCGGGCACATTGCTCCAAATTCTCCGAAGGGGAAGAGAAGCGGTTGTTTTTCATGCGGATCGCCAGATCATCAGATTAAGGACTGTCCGAAGAGGAAGAGCGATGCAACAAGCGCTAACAAGATAGGAAACAACAACAAATTGACTATTGGAGGTCCAACCTTTCAACCGAACAGACCAACAGCACGCACGTTCAACATGACAGCTCAAGATGCCGTGGACTCCAAAGACGTGGTATCAGGTATTCTTCCGATCAATAATATTAATGTCTATGTATTATTTGATTCGGGCGCTACATGTTCCTTTATATATGAAGACTTTGCTAAAAGGTTAGAACTGCCCCGAGAAAGACTAGAGAATCTTTTGAATGTAGAAGTAGCTAACAAAGAAATCATTCCCGTAAAATACGTCCATAGGAATTGCTGGGTTGCATTGGGGGGTTGTAACCTTGGGGTGAATCTAATCCCGATTCAATTGGGAGAGTTTGATGTCATTCTTGGAATGGACTGGCTATCACATCACGGGGCAGTGATTGACTGCCAAAAGAAAAGTGTAAGCCTGAAGACTCCGAGTAAGTCAAAGGTAGTGTTTTATGGGAGTAAATCGTCGAGACAGTCTCGTTGTCTGACAATGATGCAGGCAAGGAGATTGTTAAGGAGAGGGTGTATGGGATATCTGGCTCATGTGGTAGACACTCGTATAGTAGATGGTGAGATGTGTCAGATACCTGTCGTACAGGAATTCCCAGACGTCTTTCCAGATGAATTACCGGGTATGCCACCAGATAGAGATGTAGAGTTCGTGATCGATTTGGCGCCAGGAACAACACCGATCTCGAAGGCACCGTACAGAATGGCACCGGTGGAATTGAAGGAGTTGATGTTACAACTGCAGGAGTTATTAGATAAGGGATACATTCAGCCGAGCGTTTCTCCATGGGGAGCACAGGTATTATTTGTGAAGAAAAAAGATAGATCCCTAAGACTTTGTATCGACTATCGAGAGTTGAACAAGGTAACAATTAAGAATAAATACCCGCTACCTAGAATTGATGATTTATTTGATCAACTTAAGGGAGCAAGGTACTTTTTGAAGATAGATTTGAGGACGGGTTATCACCAGCTGAAGGTGAGGAAAGAAGACATACCTAAGACGGCCTTTAGAACCAGATACGGACACTTTGAATTTCTGATAATGTCGTTTGGGTTAACGAATGCACCAGCAGCATTTATGGATATGATGAACCGGGTGTTCAAGCAGTGCTTGGACAAATTCGTTGTCGTGTTCATTGATGATATACTGGTATATTCAAAGACGGAGGAGGAACACAAGAAACATTTAAGGATAGTGTTGGAGACACTCAGGAAAGAGAAGTTATATGCAAAGTTCTCAAAATGTGAATTTTGGTTGCAGAGAGTGCAGTTTTTGGGACACGTAATCAACAAAGATGGAGTTTCAGTAGATCCAGCAAAGGTGGAAGCAGTTATAAATTGGGAACAACCGAAGACACCAACGAAAATTAGGAGTTTCCTGGGGTTAGCAGGGTACTACAGGAGGTTCATCCAGGACTTTTCGAAGATAGCGACTCCGTTAACCAATTTGACGAGGAAGACGGTAAAATTTGTATGGACAGAAAAGTGTGAAGCGAGTTTCTTGGAACTAAAGAAGAGGTTAAGTGAAGCACCTGTGTTGGCCTTACCAGATGATACAAGGGGGTTTGTCGTGTATAGTGATGCGTCACACAAGGGGCTGGGCTGTGTGTTGATGCAACACGGAAGAGTCATTGCGTACGCATCAAGGCAGTTAAAGGACTACGAGAAGGGATATCCGACCCATGATTTGGAGTTAGCAGCAGTGGTATTTGCCTTGAAGATTTGGAGGCACTACCTTTATGGTGAGAAGTGCGAGATATACACAGACCAGAAAAGTCCGAAGTATATCTTCACTCAGAATGAGCTAAACATGAGGCAACGACGATGGTTGGAGTTAATCAAATATTACGATTGTGAGATTCTATACCATCCCGGTAAGGCGAATGTGGTAGCAGATGCTCTAAGCAGGAAGGGAAGAGAGAAATTAATGATGTTGACAGCTCAAGAGGAACTGATTAAAGAAATGGAGAGGTTAGAGTTGGAGGTTAGATATGCTAAAGAGATCGATGAGATGTTATTTGCAATAGAGGCGAGCCCAACCTTGCTAGACAAAGTAAAGGAGGCTCAAGAGCAGGATGAAGAATGTGTCAATATCAGAGAGAGACTTTCTGAAGGGGAACATTTGAAGTACAGAGTCGACAGCACCGGATTGCTACGATTTGAGGAAAGAATTTGGGTACCACCGATTTCGGAAATAAGGGAGGAAATTCTGCAAGAAGCTCATAGTACAAGGTATTCGGTACACCCGGGGAGTACAAAGATGTACCAAGATTTACGGCGACATTTTTGGTGGCCGAATATGAAAAAGGAGGTGGCTGAGTGTGTCAGCCGATGTTTAACTTGTCAGAGGATTAAAGCTGAACATCAAAAGCCGGGTGGACTGCTACAACCATTAGAAATTCCAGAATGGAAGTGGGAGCACATCACGATGGACTTTGTGGTGGGCCTTCCAACCACTCACAAGGGATACGATGCGATCTGGGTGATCGTCGACCATCTGACAAAGTCTGCACATTTTTTGCCAATAAAAACAAGATATACTCTGGAGCAGTTAACAAAGTTATATGTAAAAGAAATAATATCACGACATGGTGTGCCGGTGTCCATTGTGTCCGATAGGGATCCGCGTTTCACGTCAAGATTTTGGAGAAGGTTAGAAAAAAGATTGGGGACGCAGCTGAGATTGAGTACTGCGTATCACTCGCAGACAGATGGACAGAGTGAGAGGACGATCCAGACACTGGAAGATATGTTGAGAGCAGTTGTCTTGGACTTGAAGGGCAGTTGGGATGATCATCTCCCTTTGGTGGAGTTCGCATACAACAACAGTTACCACGCTAGTATTGGCATGCCGCCATACGAAGCATTATATGGAAGAAAATGTCGAACACCACTGTGTTGGGATGAAGTTGGCGAACGGCGACGCCTGAATTGGTGCAACAAACCGTAGAGGTGATTAAGGTAATAAGAACTCGTCTAGTTGCAGCTCAGGACCGTCAGAAAAAGTATGCTGACATGCATCGTCAGAAGAGAGATTTTGATGTTGGCAGCTTTGTATTTTTAAAGGTATCTCCTTGGAAGGGAAAAATCAGATTCGGAAAGAAGGGAAAATTAAGTCCCAGGTTTATAGGACCATTCGAAATCCTCCAAAGGATAGGTGAAGTAACATACGAGGTAGCTTTACCCCCTGAACTGGAGCACATCCACAACGTGTTTCATGTTTCAGTGTTGCGACCCTATAAACCCGACTACAAGCATGTGATATCCTATGAACCGATTCAGGTAGAGAAAGACTTAACGTACGAAGAAGTTCCTGTCTAGATACTCGATAGAAAAAAGCAAACGCTGAGGAATAAAGTCATTCATTCCGTCAAAGTGTTATGGAGGAATCACGCAGTTGAGGAGGCTACGTGGGAACTTGAAGAAAAGATAAAAGAGAACTACCCACATCTTTCTAAATAACCTTATGTTTGTAATTCCGGGGACGGAATTCTTATAAGGGGGGAGAATGTAAGGACCGAGAATTTTAACCCCATTATAAATAAAATCGGTAATTATTTATTTGTGTGTTTCGTATATTTGCGAATAAATTTAAACCGACGCGCGATTATTTAAATTCACATAAATACGCGACACGCGGTAGAAATTAAATTAAAGGTGACCCACTAATAAACTAAAATTAATTAGTGGACTAACCTAGAGTTAATTAATATCGAGAAATCGATAATTGGGAAATTAATTAAATGTTCAATTAAATTGAATATAGTTTGTGTAATATGTTGAGTAAATTAATTAGTATGTTCACTAATTAATGGGGAGGGGGGAAAATATTTAAAATTTCAATTAAGAGTTCAACTTAATTAAATAATTAATGGACTAACTAAATTGAATATTTTTCAAGTCTAATTAATTATTTAACTAAGGAATTATAATTTTTATAAGGTTAATTAAATTAATTAGCCCACTAGTTAATTAAAGAGCCCAAATGGGAGTCCAATTTAATTATTTTTCTAAGTCCAATCTAGTATGATATGGGAGCCCAAATGGATGATCTAAGTTGGAATTTTAGTGACCCATTATATATATATAGGTATGTATATATATGTACTCACCAAAGTTGGAAAAATAAAAGGAAAAATTAATTATATATCTATATATATATAGGCTGCGGCAACAACCATTCTTCAGCCCCTAAAGTGGGTTATTGGCTCCATGAAAATTATAAAAAAATTCCTTGGAAGCAATGTCCCAAGATCCCTCCCTAATTCATGGGTCTTGGTTGGAATAAATTAGACTAATGTAGTCAAAGTGGGCTTAATTAAGGGGCTAAGCTCACTTAACAATTCTCTATAAATATAACATCACCCAACACTTCCAATGTTGGTCATTTTATGTATTTAAGTTAGATATAGAGAGAGAAGAAGCAAGAGAGGAAATACTCCATTTCTCTTCCATTTCTACCAAGTTTCCATCACAAAAAAAATCACCAAGACCCTCATTGAAGGAGCTCGGCAGCTTGTAGGAGTGGCGTAGATGCCAACAAATCTCATTTCTTATTTTGGAAAGCTAAGATCAAGAGCATCGAAGAGTTTAAGGTAAAACACCCTTAAAAAAACCCTAATCTTGTGCTCTTTATGTCAAAAATGTGATTTTTATGCTAGGAAAATAATTTTGAAACTCTTGTTAGTTAGAAACATGCTTGAAACGCTAGAGTAGAGCTTCATAGGTTTGGATCATGTATTTGTATGCGTTTATGACAAAAAGTTTGACAAAAACCTTAGGAATCATTTTTACCGACGAAAACAAAATAACCAAAAACATAGCAGCCCCTTACCGGAATTACTGTGCACGATCCGTAAGTCGTTTTTATGATCCGTCAATTTTGGGTATTAGATCTATAAAATACGAAGATTCTCCAAGTTGAATGACTTAAATCCGATTTAAAATGAGCAAGATATGGATTTTCTACCAAAACACCCCACTGATTTTAGGGCTGTGCGTAATAGTCCAGTTTGGAGCTAATTTCAGTAAGCAAAACAAATCGAAATTTGATGTTTGATAATGGAATCTTGTAGTTCGGAAAGATACGAATCCATCGATACCTAATAGACCTCAATCGGAGTTATAGAACTCAAGATATTCAAGTTTTCATAAAGGACCCCAAATCCGAAAATGTTAAAAAACATTCTGCCTATTTTTAGAAGAAAAACCGGCCGGTTCGGTTTTTTCCGATTTTTTCATTTTCTTGGGTGGGGCCGGTTCGGGTATTTTTAGGCCGGTTCTTGGGTTGGTTCCAAAAGAGAAAATACTTGTAATTTTATAAAGAATATTATAAAAATTTTAAATCTGAAAGTTTATGTCATTTGGTATTTTTTAGAATTAATGGTTGATTAAACCTTACTAATTAAACGAAAAATGCTAAATTAATATTTTTAATTTCTGAAAAATCATAAAACTACTAATTACTTATTATTTAAGTAATATTAAATAATAGGTATGATTAATTAAGAAATTAATTATTTTTAATAGCATTTAAGGTGTAAAGAGTACACTAATTAACTATTAATTAGTTAGTAATTAGATAAAATTACTAATAAATTACTATTAAATAATAAATATGTGATTTAAGTATTTAATAATAATATAAGAAAGATAAAGTGAATAAATTAATTTTTTATTATTTAATTGAGAATTAAATAGTAAATAGAGATAAGTAATTAACTAATTATTATTTAATTAATATTAAATAATAATTAAAGAAAGATAAAATTTATAAATTAATTATTTATTATTTAAATAATAAATAAAGATAATTTAGTAATTAATTATTATTTAATTAACATTAAATAATAATTAAATGAGGATTAAATTAAAGGATTAATTATTTATTATTTAATTAAGATTAAATAGTAAGTAAGGGTAATTGATTAATTAATTATTATTTAATTAATATTAAATAATAATTAAATTAATAAATTAATTATTTATTATTTAATTAAAATTAAATAATAAGAAGGGTAATTGATTAATTAATTATTATTTAATTAACATTAAATAGTAATTAAATGAGGATTAAGTTAATAAATTATTTATTATAGGATAATTAATTGATTTATTATTATTTAATTGATGTTAAATAATGATTAAAGAAGATTAAAATAAGTAAGTTAATTATTTATCATTTAATTATCAATTAATGATAAATAAGGAGGATTATTAGCACATGAATAATTATTTATTGTGTAATAACAATTAATAATAGTTATCATTTATTATAACAATGATAAATGAGGTACTAAAATAATTGAAATAAATTGTTTAATAGTTTAAATAGTTAAGCGAGGGATGTTTTAATTAATATTACTTAGAGAGAAGTCATATTTGATAATTAAGTCAATTACTTAAAAATCAAATTAAGTAGATTAACCGAGTCAATAAGATGTTTGTGTTATGTGATAATTTTAGGTAATTAAACGAGAAGTAAATAATAAACTTAAATGTTTAAGTGAGCAATTATGTGTTATACTAATCGATAGACTGACTTATCAATGTTAGGTCTTCCGAAAGAGAATTATATTAAGCATTTAGCCGTAATTCGACAACCAGGCAAGTTCTCTAACTCAAACTCGAGTTATCTTTCTTTACTATATGCTAAGTGGTTTAATGTTGTAAATTATTCCACATCGAGATTATTGTCATTCGCACATAGTGCAGTTGAATTACATGTTCTATTATTAAATCATGAAATACTCAAAGTGTTTGACTTCATGATCTGTTTAGAGATAAAGTCTATGCCTTTGTTCGGCTAGACATATACATGTTGAATTTTAAAAGCTATCCAAACCATAGTGGTACGGATTTCTAGACTGAGAAGAACAACCCTGAATGGGGAGTAACCTAAGTATCAGATACATAATACAAATAGAATTAAATGTTATGCATATACATAGTGTACGAGAGGCTGATCCCCTCAAGTACAGTTCTGAGATTATAACCTAAGGGGGTATATCAAGTGATTGATCCCTCAAATAGATGTTCATGGTTTGTTTGACCACTCAGCATTTAAATAATCATTTGTCTTTTATCATTTGAGCCTTGATTATACCAATGATATTATTGTTTCTAAATCCTTTGAGTTATTCATTTTTATTCATTCATAACATTCCTTATATTTATTCCATTAAAACTTGCTGAGCGAGCTAGTTGCTCAATCTTGCTATGTCATGAAATATATTGCAGTTAAACCTGAGAGTTCGAAGGCTGATAAAGGCAAAGGAAAACTGAAACCCTAGATGCTTTGGGATTTAATGCCTAAGAATATATTTTTGTTTATCTCTGATGACATGTAACACGAACCATCTTTTATATATTTAAATTCGTGATGTATTTTATTAAGGTTACGAACCTTGGGATATGCAGTGAACCTTTCTATAAACAATATACGTTTATTTCATTCCGCATTAGTATATTATATTGTTTAGAGGTGTATGGATGTACGGATTCGTGAACACCAAGTTCGAGGTACAAGTACCTGAATTTGGGGGTGTCACAATATTGCAGTTATGATAATTTATAATAGTTTATGGTAAGCAAATAAATGAGACAATGTTTTAAGAGGTTCAGAGTCTAACTACTCCTAATCATCTCTTCCACTCAGTTGAGTAGGGATCTTTCACTAGTATAAAGGTCACTGTGACCAATGTTCATTAAGAACCAATTATAATAAGTCATTTAGACTTAATCTCACTTAGAAAACTGATTCATTTGAATCAAACGAGCCACTAAAACTCTTATTTGCTAGATTTTCACTAAGAGACTGCTTCCACGAAATCAGGCGAGCCACCAAAACTCGTCTTTATTAATTGGTAAATTATGTTGGAGGTTTTACTAAGGATCTTTAAGCTCTTCTTCAAATAACTTAGCAGTTGATTGTAGCCACAGAAATTGTAGAGTGATTTTTGGATTGTAGAGTAGCTTTAGGATCAGGATCAGATTGTAGAGTGTGCTATGCTTCAGACTTTTGTACAGCTTTGATCTCTTTTCTCGTTGTCTGATCTTTTCTGTATGATTGCTTTTTTTGATCTGTTCAATCGATTCTTTTCAACACTTCTTATGTCAGAAGCAGAACTCTATATATAGTCTTCCATTTTAAAATCTGCCCATTAGAAAGTCATGTATCTAAGCCCCCAAAGTCAAGTGTCAGTCTGCTGTAGCCGTTCTGAATGTCAACTGTGTTAAGCTTCTCTATAGCAGACTGTGTATACCAAATATTGTTATTAGAGTGGCGACTTAACTAGACTTTTTTATTTCTGTCAACACACTATCAGAATATTCAGTAATTGTGTGTTGAGGAAGCTCTATGTCCAACAGTAATTGCCTAAGTTATACTCTACGATATGATGATCAATGATCATAGAGTCAAGCTTCAGGCATTTCACTAAACGATCTTGATTAACTCTACTATTTGGCTGTTTGGAGTCGTTATACGATTTGACTGTTCTTCTGTTCACTCTGTGAATTCCCAGTCTTGTGCATTCTACTCAACAACTTTATCATTTGCTTAGTTCACTCTACAATCTCAGAGTAACTAAGACTCAACCACTAAATTTTGACTTCTTAGTCTATTACAATTTTTATCTCTATCAAAATGGATCAACATAATATTATTTGATCTCTAAGTCATTTTACAGTGATTATCTTAGAAGGACTGTACAATATTATTTGTTGTCTTTTCTTGAACATATATACATTAATTTATCATTAAAATAATCATGATTAAATCCAATCGGGTTTAAACATAAATATGCTAATAAAAAGTATCATCAACTTCTTCCACATCTTTATTTAAATAGCTGTCCAGTTCTGATTTGTCTCTAAGTACCCCTTTAGTTTGACACTTTTTGAACTTAAAACTTTGGGATTCCATTGTCTCCAAGTCTATTTGTATTTTGGGATGACATATTACTTAAACTTGATTTTTTACTTTCCTGAGTTGAATATTTTTTGTACTTAGTAAATAAATCCCACATTGCTCTTTTCATAACATCAACAATCTCCATCCCCATGGCCTTATTACTTGTTTGATATTCTAAATCTCTAACTTCATTATCAATATCAAAATGAAGATCTACTTCCATACCCTCTAACGGATCTTCAACTTCAATTTCACAATCTCCATGCATTTGTTCTAAACCAAATTGAACAAAACTTAACTTGTACCGAGGATCAAGCATAATGTGGATGTACAACAACATATTCATCTTTGTAATATTTTTTCAATACTTATCACATTTTCTCTTCATTGTCTTGGCCATCTTTTACAATTCTTTATATCTACTTCTTTCCCACCCACCCAAAATAATATAAGTGTCACTTATTTCATGAAATGCATTATTTGATGTGACATAAGATGATCCCAAAACACAAAAATTAGATTATAAAAGTGTTTATTCAAGTTCTTGGGATTTTTTTTACAAGTTCTAAAGTGATTTTTTAAAGCAGTTGTGCCATTAGAAGATATATCAGCAACCAATTCTTTTCCAAAGTAAGTGTATTTACCTTTGATGACATTACCATCCTTATCTTTAACTAGGATGAACTGCCCCTTGTAAGGACCAAGAGTTTCAAGTTATATTATAAATAAAATTGGGAATTTAATTTCTAATTAATTACATTATGGCATGAATTAATTTAAACCCTAATGAGGTGGTTTAATTTTGTTTGATAATATTTGAATATTGAATTAATTTAATTAAATAAAGTCCGATAAAGGGTTATTATTTATCTGACTAACCTAAAGTTATATTTTTATATCAAGGGATTGATATGTTATTGAACCCTAATTAAATATCCAATTAATATTGGATATGAAAAGTCTAATTAGATTATGTACTTAAATCTAATTTGATTTTTAAATGGTTCAATAATGATTTAAACAAGCTCAATCAATTATTTAAGAGTTGGACCTGTGAAAATTGCTAGGTAATTGGGTATTTAATTAGTCTAGCCCAATGTTTTATTAAAATTGGAGACTAGTGATGTAAGACCCCGAAATTATGGAATACAAATTTAATTTTTTTTTCATATATATATTTTTCTGAAACTGTAAGTGATTAAATTGACAAAGTTAAAAGTTAAGAATGTTATGTGTAAATTTTATTATGTCGGACAATATTCATTTTGTCAGTGAATATTCATTTTGTCGGGGAATATTCGAGTCGTATAACGGCGCTGAAATAGTCAATCATTGGTGGACCCCATAACAGAATATTGTCGGATATAGAAAACGACAGAAATAACTTTTTTTATAAAAACAGTGTTATCACTTTTAACTGTTAAAACACCAGTGATAAATAAAAAAAAATAGTTGCATAAGGTATTTTATGGTATTTTGTTGTAGCACACAGTATTCTACAGTAGCACACGGTATTGCACAGTGTCTCATATTATTGATCTGATAACGTGGTTATTACACAGTATTCACTAATAATTAATGATAGGTATTTTATATTATTGATTCAATAATTGTCATTACATTGTATTTTATATCATCGAGCCAATAATTGCTATTGCACTATATTAAATCAAATAATTGTCACATTAGCAAATACACAGTAAATTATATTATTAAATTAATAATTGTCAATAACGTGTTTCTTACATTATTGTTGAATTATTATGATCACTGTGGTAACATTACCTTAATTATTGTATTATTAGTGGGTATTATTATTATTATATGTAAATAATATGTGGACCCTCTGTGGGGGCCACATGAATAATGAATTAAATTTGAATGGGTGAAGAATGGTAGGCAGCGTGTGCTTTCACTTTTGAAAATTAGGCTGGCGTGCAGCACGCCAGCAACACACCTACACAGTGCACTCTCCTCTCCTATAAATAGCTTGCTCAGCTGAATAGAAAAATCAAACCTAAAACATAAAAAAAATTTGCAAGTATTTTGTGAGTTTTCTCCGAGAATATTAAGGTTATTTTGAGTATTTGTAAACAAAAAAGAGTGCATGAATTTTTCAAGTAAGTATTTTATTAAAGAGTAGTAATTTCACAAATACATATTTTCCACGGTATTCATAAATCTTCCTTTATAAGACTTTTCTTTTAGAAGATTTATTTTAAAAAGCTTTCTTAGGAAGATTTATTATTATTTTTGAAGTTATTATTTACACTACAAAAAATTATATTATATAAATAATTTTGATAATTCATAATATATGAGTTATCATATACCTTGAAATTTATATGTGGTAATTACTAATTATATTATAAATATATAGGTTGATCAACCTCATTTTTATCAATATCCAGTCACATGATAAAGTAAGGGATACCATTTTTTTCATCTTCCATTATTTAAACTTACTATGGTAAGTATTGTTCGGTAAAACTTCTGAAATGATCATAATTTACTTAATAGTTTACACTTTATTTAATATCATTTCAATTGAATCTTTCTATTTACGTGAACATTTCTATTGAACTTCAATCGTTCTTTTGAAATATGGATCTTAAATATCGTTCTTGAATTTGAGTCTACATCATGTTGATAATTTGAACATTATTTAAATCTGCACAAAGTAAAATTGTAAACTTCCTAGATTTATTGTTATTCCTGTTTCTTCTGTTCATTAGTTATATCTCTGTTGTTATTCTAACCATCAAGAATCAAATTGTTGTTAATATCTATGGCCTGGGGCACATGTTGAATAAGGGTGTTATTAAGTTAAATGCGATATATTTGATGGTGTGTCTTTTAGGGCACGTGGTAAATGTTCTCTTCGGCCTGTAGTGCAAAGATGAACTATTGTTTGGTATGATTATGACCAAAGGCTGAAGACTAGTATGATCATGATCGTTGGTGTTATATTTGAATATCTTTGGCCATAGTGCAAAGATGAACTGTTGACTTGCATGATTATGACCAGGAACTGTGAGTTTGTATTATCATTGTTAATGATATTTCAGATAATAAAAGTTGATGATGTTTTTCTTAAAAAGATAAGCGAGTGGACATCATGGTTCATATGATTTTCCTAACAGTTGTTTTTCTGCTGCAATTGTTAATCTGAACTTTGTTTAAAAATTTAACTGCAGTTGTTGAATTAAAATTTACTGTTTAAATTATTTTATCAAGAACTCAACTGTTGAAGACTAACGATAAATTATTCGTCATTATCTTAGTCATGATATTCTTTACTGGGCTATTTGAGCTCATCCTTTCTCTTTTGTTCCATTATTTTTCAATTGGAGATAAGAACGTAGCTGGATCTAGCCGGGGGATGGAGTGAAGATCCGAGGGATAGCTCATAGCTATAGTAGTCTTCACATGTTGTAAAATAGTGTGACAATAATAGTGAAGACTTAGTTGTGTATTATTGTACGATATACTGTATTGTAATAGTTGTTATGTATTTTGATAACTTAAGTTTGGGCTATGTGGGCCTAGATTTAGGGTCGTCACAGTTGGTATCAGAACTTAGGGATATGATCTTGCATAGAGATCTGGGATAGAAGTAGGAGGAGAGAGACAAATAAATTACGTCACTAGTGTGTCTTTCATAAATTAAATTTTGTTATCTAATGAGTTGGCCTGAATATGGGGACAAGAAGTGACGAGTCAGTTTGTTTAACGAACCTTTATTTTATGACCACAGTTTAAAATGTCTTTTGAAAATCAGGGAATGAACTATTCACTGCCCAAGACGAATGTAGCTAAGAACCAGGAAGCTACAAACAATCCTCCTACAGCTTCAGAAAATAATGCTGACGATCATGCAAATCAGGATGGTTTCTTTAGAAACTTCATGCAATTTATCCAAAATCAAGCGAGGGAAGGTCCTATCGGTGGAAACGCAGATAATTCAAGAATTGTCACCGTTAAGCAATTTAAAAAGTTGGGGCCACCTGAATTTTTCGGGAAGCCTGACCTACTCAAAGCGGAGGCGTGGTTGAAGCAGACGACAAAAATACTTGATGTCCTGCGATACAGATGATTAGAAGGTGTTATTCGTCATTATCTTAGTCATGATATTCTTTACTGGGCTATTTGAGCTAACCCTTTCTTTTTTGTTCCATTATTTTTCAATAGGAGGTAAGAACGTAGCTGGGTCTAGCCGGAGGATGGAGTGAAGGTCTGAGGGATATCACATGTTGTAAAATAGTGTGACAATAATAGTGAAGACTTAGTTGTGTATTATTGTACGATATACTGTATTGTAATAATTGTTGTGTATTTTGACAACTCAAGTTTGGGCTGTGCGGGCCCAGATTTGGGGTCGTCACAAGTGAATTAATTAGTAGCCCAACATTTTAATGGATCAAAGGAGCATAGATGACCCAAATAAATTAATTGCTAGCCCAAACTTTGATCCATTAGTAAATTGGCTTCTAGAAGGTTAATTATTCAAATTGTATGATAAAAATAATTCCAAAATGATACCAAAAAGGGGCATGGCTGGTGGTGGAGTATGGAAGAGCTCCATGGACTTTAAATTTTATCATTTTTTATTGTTTGAGGTAATGTGTGGATTACTCAATCTTATTGCTAACAATTTTGGGAAAAACTTGATGTCCAATGTATACTTATATAGGTTATATGTATATATTTCTATTACTATAAATAGAAGCTAACTCATTTTGTGGACAATTTACAAAATATTGCAAGTATTCTCTATATAGTGTGCTAGTGAGTTTTAGTAAGTTGACTAGGTAAGTTAAGGAAAAAGGAAGTGAGTTGTGTAGTGAGTCACCACTGAGTCAAGTGAGTCAAGTCATTTTCTTCAAGGTGGGTGTTTTTGGATGTCATCACAACTTATAACCTACTTTGGAAAGCAAAGAAAGCAAGACATCAAAAGTAAAAGTTATAATATTTATCCTAAAATCCTAGTTTGAAGTTATTATGTTCTATATAAATTTTTTATGGTAGAAAAGTTATTTTCAAACTCTAAATGTTTAGATTCATGATGCTTAGTAGATTAAGAGTTCCATGGGTTTATAATGTGTATTTATGTGTGTTTATTATGAATCGTTTAGTAAAAAGTTTGAAAACAATTTTACCAGAAAAACATAAAACGTAACAGCCCGCTATTGGAGTTACTATTCACGATCCGTGAGTAAGATTCATAATCCGTCAACCCCGGGTGACAAATCCATAAGATACGAAGATTCTCCAAGTGGAACGACTAAAAACTAATTTAAAATGAGCAAAATATGAATTTTACCAAAACACCGCACTGATTTCGGGTCTGTACATAAGTCCGATTTGAGGCCATTTTCAGTGACTAAAACAAATCCAAATTTACTTTTTAATAATGGAATCATGTAGTTTGGGAAGATGCAATTCCATCGATACCTAATAGAGGTCAATTGGAAGTTTAGATTTCATTTTATTCAAGTTTGCACAAAGGATGCCAAATCTAAAAAAGATTTTAAACTCACTGCCATTTTTATTAAAAAAAACTGTTCGGTCCGATTTTTTTTAACTTTCTAGGCTGGTTCTTGTGATGGTTCCAAAAGAGAAAATATTTGTAATTTAATAAAGAATGTTATAAAATTTAGTTTGGGTAATTATGATATCATTAGGTATTTATTAAAATTATTGATTGATTAAATACCTTACTAAATAATATTAATAGTAGATAATTAATTTTAGTTACCATTAATTAATACTTAAACTGATTATTTATTATTTAATTAAGATCAAATAATAAGTAAGGATAATTAATTAATTAATTAATTAATTAATTAACATTAAATAATAATTAAAGTAAATTAAAGTTAATAAACTAATTATTTATTATTTAATTAAGATTAAATAATAAGTAAAAATAAATAAATAATTAATTATTATTTAATTAACATTAAATAATAATTAAAGGAAATTAAAGTTAATAAACTAATTATTTATTATTTAATTAAGATTAAATAATTAGTGAGGATAATTAATTAATTAATTAATTAACATTAAATAATAATTAAAGAAAATTAAATTTAACAAATTAATTATTTATTATTTAATTAAGATTAAATAATAAGTAAAGATAATTAATTAATTAATTATTATTTAATTAACATTAAATAATAATTAAAGAAAATTAAAGTTAATAAACTAAATTATGTATTATTTAATTAAGATTTAATAATAAATACTGATAATTAATAAATTAATTATTATTTAATTAATATTAAATAATAATTAAAGACAAATAAGATTAATACTTTAATTATTTATTTTTTAATTAACTTTAAATAATAAATAAACATAATTAGTTATTATCTATGGTTAAATAATGACTAAAGGTAATTAATTAATTACTTTTTAATTGATATTAAAAATGAATTAAATGAAGACAGAGTTCATAAAATAAAAAGTATTTAATTAAACAATTATAATAAATTATTTAAGGGTTTAATAAATGTTTAACACTTAAGAAAAATAATATTGATTAATTAAATCATTAAAATAAGATCAATTAAGTGTCTTATACATTTAATGATAGTATATAAAATTATATGTGTTATGTGATTGATTATTTGCTAGATAAATAACATAAGTAAGTGTTTAAAGTGCACGATTATATGTTGTACTAATTGATAGGTCAACGTTATTGATGTTAGGTCATCAAGAGGAGTTTAACTTAAGCGAATTAGCCGTAAGTCGACGGACAAACAAGTTCTTTAACATTACTCAAATTTATATTGAGCAAGTTCCTTAACTCAAACTCGAGTTATATTTTTAGAATATGTTCTAAGTGGTTTAATTCTTGTAAAGTTACTCCACATTCATATGATCATTGTCATTCGCACATAATGCATGTTGAATTCAAATTTTATTATCGAACTGTAAATCATTTAAAGTTCTTTTATACATGAATTGTTTAAGAAGTAGTCTATATCAATTGTTTCAACTAGACCTTTCAATATTCCTTGTTGTAAAAGCTATTTAAACCTATTGTTGGGTGGATTCTTGTACTGAGATGAACAACTCATAATGGGGAAGAACCTAAGTACCAGATAAACGATACATACAGAATAAATGTTATGCATATACATATGGTACGCGAGGCTGATCCCCTAAAGTATAGTTTGAAAATATAACCTAAGAGGGTCAATCAAGTGACTAATTCCTCAAAGAAAACGTTCAGGGTCTTTTGACCACTTAACATTTAAATAATCAATTTTCGTTCATTAAATTGTGCGTTGATTATATTAAATTCATACTATTGAATCTTTCAGTCATTATTTTTACTCATTGCATATTTTGTATTCATTTTAAACTTACTGGGCAAACTAGTAGCTCACCGTTGCTATGTCATGATATTATTGCAATTAAGTCTGAAGGTTCGAATAAAGATAAGGGCAAAGGAAAGATGAAATCCTAGTTAAACTAAATAGCTGATTGCTTGTTTTAAAGTAGTATTTTGACATTACTAGATATAACGCAAACACTGATATCTTTATTTAGATTGCGATGTATATATTTTTGTAAAGGTTGTAGACCTTAGGATTAGAAAGGCATTGTAATAGATGTCATATGTTTATTGAAATTCCACATTAGTATTAAATGTTGTTTAGCAGTGATTGTTGTGTTTATATGTGAGCACCAAATTCGAGGTAGTAGTATCTGAATTTGGGGGTGTCACACCCCTTGTCGAGGCTAGAATTTTTTGCCTTTATGGAAATCGTGTTGGATTAATGGTTTTTTTGGATAAAAATCGACTTATGTCGACAGCTTTTGAAATTTTGCTTCAAAGATGGCCTAATTAGACAAAGTCGTCAATTGGTAAAAGTTTAAATGAATGTACCAACTCATCCAAATTTTTAGTTTTAATAAACAAGATTACCCATATACGATTTTGTAAAATTGGCATGCAACCGAGATTTAAAGAATTTGAGGGCTTGCTTAAGCGAGAGTAAGGTGCTAGGCATCCCCAACTTTCATGAAACACGGTTACCGCTTACCTAATATTTTCTTTAAAGTTTAAATAAATTGCCTTAGAAGAAATATAAAAGTGTGTTTTTAGTGTTTTTCGTCTAGGCGGGTCGTGTTGTGTATGCCAAGAAATATGTCATTACCTAAATTATCTAAGCGCGTTATCTTGTAGGAAAGTCTCTATTCCTTCGGACAAAGGATTTTGATTTGAAAGTATTTTGAAAGCTTGAATTTATGGGAATATCTTTTTAAAGCTTGAATTTATGGGAATGTCTTTTGAAAAGTTATTTTTATTGAAAACATATTTTTTAGGGTTTTAAAAATTGTTATTTAAGATTTATTTTTTCAAAATGGTCATGTATGTATAAATTTATAAGAAATTAATATTTTAAAAAAATGAGTTCTATAGAAATATTCATTTTGGTTTGGAAAACATTTAATTATGTCATAATATAGTTATTAAAATTAGAGTTTTAATAAGAAAAATAGTTTTTGCAATCATTTTGTCAAATAGGAAATAAGGCTCAAATTACTTTCAATTTTAACCTAAAATTTATTCTAGTAAACTAATTTGATTCAATTTTAAAAGATTTTTTGAGATTTTGTTTAAAAGCCTTTTTTATATGACAAAATAAAACCAAGCATAAAAAATTAGGTTAGAGTTACCTATGGGTATGAAAGTCATCAAAGTAACCCTAAGCCCATCAAAATAATAAAAATATACTATAAATGGGCCTTCAACCCAATTTTTGGGCATGTAAGTCATTTAAATTATTTGAAGACCCAACACAATTACAAATCATCAAATCCAAAAATTACAACCATTTTCTTGGTCCATCATGGAAATATCTTTCAATTCCCATTAAATATAAAGTTTAAGGGTCTTGAATTCATTCGTAAACTCACATAATTCCTATTCAAGTCCAACAAAATATTAAGATCTATAAATGAAATTTAAAGTTTAGAAAACGAGATCCATAAATCTTAAATCCATATGTCCAACAAAATACTTACAAAATCACAAATCTAACATTAATTATATCATAAGAATCTAATTACATTACTAAAACGCTAACTTCATCAAAAAAAATCTAGCTATATTAATTAGATCTAAAAAGAAATTTAGGATCTAAGGATTAAAACCCATAAAACCCAAACATCATAGATGTACTCAATTAACATAAACTGATCCATAAAAATAATAATCTAACTACAGAACAAATAATACTCACTAGGATTTCCTAGAAAATTTAAGAGAAGTTCTTTTTATGAGAAAATAGGAACCAAACACCACTAGTAACAAATTAGGATGCTTGTAGAGCCTTACAAATAAGAAACAAACACCAAGCAATCAATCTAAAGACAAATAATTCACTAAAAAGAAAAAAATAGAGTAATAAAATAAACCTTTAGATTTATGAAACTTCAACTTTATTTGATTAACTTTCCTTTTCCAAGTCTCTTGAACAAATTTAAACAAATTGCTAATAGAAAACTATGAATCTATCACTTTTGCTTTTTCTTTCTTTCCTTTCCCCCCCTCATTTTTCTCTTTTGTTTTTCTTCTTCCTTCTTCGTCGTTTCCTCCTCGCCAAAATTTGTAGCAAGTGGCCTTAAAAATCCCACCAGGGCTAGCGCCTACATGTAGGAGCCACCTTGTGGAGCCTGTGTGATACCCCCAAATTCAGGTACCAATACCTCAGATTTGGTGCTCACGATCAAATACATACATCACCTCTTAAACAACATATATTACTAAATGCGGAATAAATAAACATAAGTTGTTCATTACAAAAGGCTTACTATGGTCCCAAGGTCTCAACCTTAATAAAATTTCATCATGACGATCCTATTAATATAAACAGGGTTTCATGATTTACAAAACAGGAATAAAAATATTTAAACTATTCTTAAAGCTTGCCCTTGCCTTTGTCCTTCTTGGAGTGCTCGGGCCTAACTGCAATTAGTTCATGATATATATAGCAAGAGTGAGCAACTAATATGCTCAGCAAATTTAAAATAATACGGACATATCATGAATAACTGCGAATAAAGTGAAAGCTCAACAATTTATAGAAGTTAATGAAATGACTGATAAGATAATCAAAATTCAAACGAAGGAATGAAATATGATTATTTACTGCTGAGTGGTCCAACCGACCCTGAACGTTTCCAAGGAAACAACCTTCCGATTATCCTTTTATAAATCAGACTGTACTCGAGGGGATCAGCCTCTTGTACAACATGTATATGCATAACATTAAACTCTGACCATGTCGAACTATGACACTTATAATTCCCCATTTAGGGTTTGTTCTCTCAGTACAAGACTTCCACACCACTCAACTGGTTTGGAATAGCTTTTAAAAATATTTACTTTATATGTCCAGCCGATACAAATGGCGTAGACCCATTTGTTAAACGAAATAAAGAACTTTAAATAATTTACTTGTTCAATAATAGAACATATTTTTCAATTGCATCAATGTGCGAGTATCAATACTGGCATTTACATGGAATAATTAACGATAAATTAAACCATTTGACATGCTCAAAAATAATAGTTCGAGTTTGAGTTAGGTAACTTACCTCAGTTGTTGACTACAGCTCACACAACTTAAATTACAGCCTTTGATATACTTAGTATTAAATAGGTTAATCTTTCAATTAGTATAACACACAGAGATTCATATATTACTATCATACATACTGCTACTAAAGCACATAATCCTCTATTTAACAACACGTAGCTTTCACGACAATATTATCACACTTGGATACCATTTTAGTTACCTAATAATATTATTAATATAATATTATTAATATCAAGTTCACTTACAAATGTTATTAATAACTCAATAACATCTTAATTGAATACATACTATTATTATTAATCATTTAATAATAATTTAGCGAGTTACTATTATTATTAATGATTTAATAATAGTTTAATTACTTAACATTATTATTAATCATTTAATAATAATTTAATGAGTTACTATTATTATTAATCATTTATTAATAATTTAATGAGGTACTATTATTATTAATCATTTAATAACAATTTAATTACATACTATTATTATTACTCATTTAAATAATAATTTAATTATTTACTATTATTATTAATCATTTAATAATAATTTAATCATTTAATATTATTATTAATCTTTAATAATAATTTAATCTTTTATTATTATTATTATTAATCATTTAATAATAACTTAATCATTTACAATTATTTTAAATAATATTATTATTTAATAATATTTTAAATTATTAGTAATATTAACAACTTAAACAATTTAAAGGTAAATTGTTTAATTATTTTATTAATTTCTTTACTCCTTTCCTTTATTTATTATTTAGTCATTTAAATAATAAATAACTAATTTAATTCCTTTTTATTTAATTTATTTATTATTTAATACAATTTAAATAAAAAATAATTACCTTTATGTATCATTTAATAAAATTAACTCATACATCCTTAATTATGCTATTATCTTTATTTCTCTTAAATCAAGTGTATTTAACAAAAATACCTACTTGACTTATTATTTTTATATCTCTTGGATATCTGTAGTATATTTTATTTTATGCACAAAATAATTTTCTTTTAATTTTTCAACCTTATTTACTATTTTTTTAAATGGTCCGTTTCTCTCCAAAATGGCATCATTTATTAAAACTTTAATTTTCATCAGAAAATTCTGAAATTTCTACAGTAGCTTCCTGCTATCAGAGACCACTTCTAGTAAAAATTTCATAATTGTCTGAGTTATACTTTTCAAGATATTTCCGTATTATGCTTTTAAAACTTGGAAAATCGTTGGGTCATAACTCCCTCATACGATGTCGGATGGAGCTCATTTTTGGACAGTGGCTGATATATACCATATAATATCATGTGTAAAATTTACGGAATTTTTAGAGCAATAAAAGTTGCCAAAACAGCCCTCACAAGATCCTGGCAGTAGGCTTTTCCAGATTTTTCCGGCAGGAACTGTTTTGCTAGGAAAATCACCATAAATAGCTCGTTTAATATTTTTCAGTCGTACCACTTGGAAAATCTTCCTATCTTATAGTACTATCACCCAAAGTTGATGGATCATGAATACGACTTACGGAACGTGAACAGTAAATCCGGCAACCCGCTGCTCAGTTTAGGATTTTTCCGGCGAAAATCGCTTTCATGTTTTGTTAAACTTTTCCACATAAATGAATCCCAAAACTCATGTTAAACCCATTAAACTCTAGATACATTAGTCTAGCATGGTTTTAAGCATCAAGAGCTTTAAAAATAGTTTTCTACCATCAAAACACATTTTTGACCAATAAAATCACTTAAAACATACATAGAACATATATTAAAATGGAAAGCTAGGTTTGGAAACTTTTAAACCTCTTGGTAGCTCTTTTTCTTCTTGCTAGGAATGGGATGAGACTTGGATGATCTATCTTGGTATGGTTGATGATCTTGCTTCTTGCTTGATCTTGATTTTTCTAGGGTTTCTCTTCCTTTTTTCTTACTTTCTCTCTATTTTTGCTCTCAACTTTTCTTTTCTCTCTAACTCTTTTGCTCCCTAGCAACTTGGTAGATGAAAAATAAGACGATGGATGATAGGAGAGAGTGAGTGTATTAGTTGTTGTGTATACTTACAAATTATGTAAGTATACACATCATTCACATCAACCAAGCATAGGCCTACTAGCTTGTATTAATGCTTTGCTCTTCCCAACACCTTGAGCTCCTAAATGGGCAACCAAATCAGCCCCTAAAGTCATTCATGTTGCCGCAAGTTTGGGGGTAAAAGGGTCCAAGAATTGGTTTGTTTCCTTTTTTAATTTAATGTCCAAAATGAGTTAGTAAAATATATATATATAGATACATATATATATAATCACCAACACACATCTACTTTGCTATGTTTGGACCTTAATTTAATTAATTTCATTGGGCCTATGTCACATTTCATTTGGGCTCAATTTTAATTAAATACTTGGGCCTTGCATTAATTAATCAAATGGTTAGGTAATTAGCTTCATCGGATTATTAATTAAATCACATGGTGCTTAATTAAATTCATCCTTAATAAACACATAATCCAATTAGACTTGCTAGGCAATTAATTTAATTGGACTATTGATTAGGGTTTTAATTTAATTCCCACATTAATTTATATTAGACTTCTATTTAAATTAACACCAATATTAGCTCTAATATTAATTATGTCATATATTAGACTTTAAACATACCCTACAATCCATATCATCCCAAAACTAGGGGTTGGATTTTAATTAGAGTTTATAACTCAATTAGGTTAACCCTAATTTTAATGATTAACCGAATCGGCTAAATTAGGGTTTCTAACTTATCGTTTTTTGATATTAATATTTGTAGGTTAGTTCATTTGGTTTAAATAAGATCACCGTGCGAACTTCCCTTTTAATTAAATCCTCATACACATAGATATGATTATTCATGAAGGCACAACAAAATAAAAATTAAATTCATTTCATTGATAAATATTAATCAAATATATTTGAAATGCGTAGCAATATTCGCGGTCATTACAGCCTGTCTACTTCTCTTTTTTTATACACTAAAATGATGTATCTTTTAATCTGAGAAAAATTAGGAAATGTGCCACCCCAGTACATAAATCTCTATTCGAGACCTTCGCAATGGCACCCAATTTACCTACTTTTGGATTTCTTATAAAGGATATAAATGAAAAAAAAAAAACTATTTTCATCTCTACAATAGCATTTTCCTTGTCCTTCATTTTTTAATCTTGATACCTTTAGGTTTATGTGTGCTCTCCAATAAATCACCCTAACCTTTTCAAACCTTCGTTAGATATCCCCAATGATTAGTGATTTGACATTATGGCTCTCCTATCACAATTAAATAATACGTGCAAATTTTGGGTGTCTGCAGATACTCCTTTTTGTCATACTTATGCAGTAAAATAAAATGGACAAAACAAAGACATAGACACTCGATGCATGATAATATATATATGTTAATGGATGAATGCGTATACTATATGTAATGATGTAAAACATGATAATGGTCAATGAACATGTATACTATGTACAATGGATGCATATAACTATGAGTGTTGTCATTTTAATATAATATTAAGACATAATAATCGTCACTGAGAGTTTTCTCATTGAAAAATCGTAAATTGTCACCAGGGGTTGCCCTACTGCAAAATTATAAATCGTCACTAGGGGTTACTGAAAGTAGTATGCCCTTAAACCAATCATATGTTGATATGATAAACATATACTTTGTAATCTTATTCAATTATTAAGAAAAGTTTAATTTAAAAGGTATTTTATTATTCATGATTGATTGGTTGAATTAATTAAATGGATAAATTCATAGTTTTGGAGCAATTCTTTTAGTATCATAATGTTGATTAGGCTAATGAGATCTAAATTCAAGATAGCTCAAAACTAAAATGTTCTTAATCGGGTCACTAAAATAAGAATTAGTGAATCCGGATAGATTAGTACATATTATGCTTACTTTTACGAAAATGATGATTGATCTCATAATCATTTTTGTGGAGACACTAAAGCAAGTATGTAGGTGCTTATTAGAGAATAAGTTCAATGAACGTAACTCTCTTAAGGAACACCTAATGGAGTTTTACTCGCCTGTTAATATGAGTCATAATTTGATAGTAGTACAAATGATGCTTGGACTTGAGATCATCGTAGTATCTTGTGTATGGTGAGTTATACTTTGTTATATTGCTTAAGACTATCCGGGTATAACAAAGGATATGTTCAGGTATAATAAGTTGTATATGGAGATAGGTGAATAATCAACAAATGATCTACCACTTCTAGTAAAGGAAGAGAATGTCCTATGTGATTCGATAAATGACAACTTAGCAGTCCTTGGCCAAAGCAGAATGGAAATTAGGAAGAAATTTCTAATTCACATTAATTAGAGTTGTGCATTTGAGAATCGAAATACATATAATCAAATTAAATAAAACTTGACAGTAATTTCATGTCTCATATTTGATTGGGATATTGTGCAGTAGAATGATTGAATTATACGGTAACTATTTGCGAAATAGGTTATTTGTGATCAAATATTGAAATTCATATTATCTAAAAAGTCGTGAATTACTAAGGAGACTTACCCTTATTGTAGAATAAATAAGTATTTATTTATAAATAAATTAAAGGAGCCATGCAATGATGTAAAAATAGTGGGTCCCACTATTTTTACATTGAGTTGTTGTACTCATCATTGCATAAGTCATTACATATAACAAAACTAATTTATTATTATAAATAATATTAGTGTCGACTCCGGGAAAAGTCGTTTCGTTTTTTAATAATATGCCCTTTTCCAATTTTAGCCTTTTGGATTAAGATGTGTTTTTTGAAAAAGGGTCGGCTTGAATGTCGACAGGGTTTGAAAGGTTGATTTTATGATGAGCCAATTAACCAGAGCCGCCAATTGGTATATTTGAAATGGATGTACCAACTCATCCGAATTTATTTTCATAATCGCTGGCTCATGTGTGACTCCGAATTAATTGGTCTGCGAACCGAGATTCATAGAGTTCGGGGACTTGCTTAAGCGAGGGGAAGGTTTTAGGCACCCCCGACTTCCGTGAAAACACGGTTACCGCAATCTTGATGTTTTTCTATCCTTTTAAAATCCTAAAACTTGTGTGTGTGTGTGTGTGTGTGTGTGTGTGTGTGTGTGTGTGTGTGTGTGTGTGTGTGTGTGCCTAAATGTTTGTTGTGATGAAAAAACCTGTTTTGATTCTTTTTGTAGAAGACGTGTTTTATTTAATGAGTGTTTTGAAACGTCTTTGTTTTCTAATAAACATTGATTTTAAGTTTGAAAATGATGGGGTTTTTATTACGTGTCGTTTTCAGAAACCAAGAGTTTTTAAACTTTTGTCAAATAGAAATCGAGACTATTCATTGCCTTCTAACAGTAAAGTCAAATAAAATGAAGACAACTTCTAGAAACTCTTTAACCCTATGCACCAAAGTTTAATGAAAACATTTGTCTATTTTTATGAAATCGTTTTTTATGACATTTCAAAAACCGCTTGCCTTTTCGCCAAACAGGGACCGACGTTTACTAAAACTCTCAATTTTTATCCTCGTGATTTTAATATCCTAATTTGATTACTTTTTAAAAAATCTTGGTCATTTGCATTACTTTGGAAAACCGTTTTTTCATGTTGCAAATCAAAACAAGCATACAAAACCGTGTCGGGGCTATTCATCGGCATGTGAGCCATCTAAATATCCCCAAACACCCACAATCACATATTTTTACTATTACGGGGCCTTAAACCCGATTACGGTTTGGTATCGCTTTAAGGCCCAATATTTACATATATGCAGAAATAGACCCTTGCAATGATTACATACACCAAATTTTGTCCATCATCGGGATTTGATCACGAGGATCTCTTCCCTAGGCTCACAATCACCCAAATCGCTGCACAACCATACCAAGACAACTTAACCGTACTAAACTTGTTACTATGCTACACGAATCAAAAAATCACAATCCCAACACTACGAACTATCCGTTAACACAATAAACTACATATCACTTTACGGATGTCATCGGGACATTAGGAGGAAATTACGTTCCGACGGAACCCTCGCTAATAATCTCTAATCCACGGATCCTCAATAATATAACAACATACTACGTTAAACAACCCAAAACACAAGATTATAATAACAATACAAGCAAAAGATATCAAAGAAAGCACCGTTTTTCACCTTGCAATACACCGATAAAAGCTTTATATTTCACGTTTCGAGCAAAACCACAAGAACGCCTAACTATTTGAGCAACAATCAACAATCTATCACTCAAATAAAATCCACCCGAGCCCCTTCTCTCTCTTCTCGCGTTTTCTCTCTCTAAAATCTAAAAAACTTACTCTCTTTTCTTCTGCAGATCAAAAATGGCGTTGTATAGGTGACTACAGGCAGCCGCAGGTGCAACTGCGGCTGGTCGCAGGTGTATGTACTGCTGCCTGCTGTGGCCGCCCGCGCCGAATCCTCGGCTGCCGGGTTGTCTCCTCGAGTCGTGCAAATGTCACACTTGTCGGTGGCCGCAGGTGCACTTGCGGCTGCCCAGCTTGCTTTTCTCGATTTCCATGTCACGTAGTCTTAAATCGTCAATTTCTGCTGTATTATTTTGTAAGGCTGTTACCTGATGTATAAATTGCTCTTTGTGCTTGGCTTCCAGGGGGCGTTGCCCCCTTCCACCCCCGCCAGCTCACCGGCGAGCTGGGCAGCCGCTCGCTCACCGGGGAGCGAGACCCCCGACCATCGTAAGCGTAGTGGCCATTAGTCGTCTTTTGTGATCAAATCAGGTTCTTTTGGATCAGCTGTTTGCCTCGCCTCAAGTAACCTGATGCTCGTTGTTTGTTATTACAGCTTTGACCGTAAGTCGTTGGGGTGACTTTGTGTTGGGGCCCACCTTCCTTTTCGCATGTCGGGTTAAGTGACGATTTTGCCCTCCTGTCAGGGTTAGTAGAGAAGTGCAAAATTTGGGTGTCTACAATTAGAATTATTCTAATTTATTTATTTTACAACCGGTTTAATATTGAACCTAAATGGTCATATTGCAAAAGAGTAATATTTATTTTAGTAATAAGTGACATAATAGTAATAATAAATTAAGTGTATTTAATTTATATTATGGTGATAGAATAAATTAAATAACTTAATATTTATAATTAAGTATTTTAGAAATACTAATTATAAATAAATAATATGAGTCTTATTATTATTGTTGTTGTTGTTTAGTTCCTAAATGGTTTATGAATTAATTAATAAGAAGAACTTTCATTATAAATAATTAAGTACTAAATAGTTTAAGAATTGTAATTATTATAATAAATTAATTTTGTTCCTAATTAGATTATGAGTTAAATTAAAAACCTTACTCCTAAAGAGTTTAGGAAGGTTGAACAAATATATAAATAAGAGAGATCTTATTATAGATTGGGGTTACTCACGCAATTACAAGTATTGGAGAATATTTCATAATTCTCTACATCTAAGGAGTTATATAGGGAGAGAGAATTAGGGTTAGCCACCAAAGATCTAGTAGAATCTAAATTACTTCTTCAATTCATATTACTATTGGTGAATCACCTTTAAAGGCTGCACACTTAGGTAACTAATGTTGATCCATGGATCTTGAAGACCGTGAAGGATTTTAGAGGTGAACTCGTAGCTGTTCAAGAAGTTGAATCTACAAAGGTATAACCCTTTATCATTCCTCAATTAATAAGTATCGCATGAGAAATATCCTGGAATTTGATTTATAGAAAAAAAAAATTAATACGATTTATGCCTTGTTTCTGCCGCGTTATATAATTTGATTGTATGTATATACCCTTTTTGCAAACCAACAGTGGCGTCAAAGGACAAACTTATGCGAATTATTAATTATTTTGATTGCATATATGTAAGAGTATGTGTTTAAAATAATTTATTGGGCATAATATGTTGTAGAAAATCATGAATTTTGAAAACAATAGAAAAAAAATGAGTTTTCTACAAAAATCACGAAACAAGAAAACATTCTGTCAACCGTGCGTTAGGGCGCAAGTCCACAGTTCGTTTTGATACGTCGGGGAACGCAGTTTTATTCCAGCTGTAATAAGTTATTTCATACTTTCTCTCAATAAATAAAATTTATAAATTTGGGAAGAATAATAATAGTCCATTTTATATCAATGGAGTAATCAAACATAATTTTTTTCATTTTATAGGAATGAGTTATTTCATTTCTATATTTACTCTTCCAATTCAAACATAGCAGACAATTAATCTGTTCCCGATTTGTGTTCTCCGTTATATGCGTACGTCCAATAATTAACTGTTCAGATTAGAATGAACTTCGCATTGATATGTACTAACTATATACATAGTGACTCCACAAAAGAACACTACCAAAAGTTTAGAGCGTATTGACTATATCCACAATGGTCCAATAAAAAAATGTTTTTACTATATTTAGTGCTACAATTTGTGACAGTCTTATGTGATCTTTTACAGTTTAAATTTGGCAGCTTTATAGAATATAGCAATTTTAAGTCAACATTAGGTTGTACGGTATACCATAGATTCAAAGTAGGGATATACAAAAGGCTCGCAGCTTGACCTTGGTTCAACCTGAGCTCGGTTTGGTCATGACCTGAATTGGTCAGGTCAGGCATGAAGAACTTTAAAAAATCGTTATTTTAAGACATTTTTGAACTTTAAAAACTCGGTCTGCCCTGGCCTAGTCCTACCTAATTCTTTATCTAGTTATTTGTAATTTTTAAACTTTAAAATTATAATTATTCATCAATGAATTATAAATTTTTACATATACATTATTGTAATTTATAAATTATAATATATTAGTTTTACTTAATACATCAATAAAGTTTAAACTTTTAATTATTTATTCTTGATTTCTTGTAAATATAATTAATTAATATACATCTTCAATGAATAGAATTAGTTAGTATATTTAATATTAATAATAAGTTAGTTACTTAGTTGATTAAATATTAATAATAAGTTAGTTTATTGTAAATACTAAATTACTAATATTTAACATTAAATTTTTATTAATACTCCTTGCTATTTTTAATATTAAATATTAATATTAATTAATACATCAATAAACTAGTTTTTAATATTAAATATTAATAATAAGTTAGTTTCTTGTAAATACTTAAGTTTTTCATTAATTTAGATATGTTAAATTCTTAGGAGGATTTATGATTTTGATTATTTTTTCGGTATTCTGTTAAAGCAATTTAAAGAATAATTCCATGAAGCAATTTGAAAATTAGAAATAATACTTGAGATATAACTATGTAAATGTTTAATGACTACAAAGAAAAAGATATATATGTATTTAAACTTTACAAAATATATGTTCAACCGATCCTAATACTAAAAAAATAAAATAGAAACTAACTTTATATTCAAAATATAAAATTGCAATTTACAGTAAGTTAATTTTATTTTACATCGATAGTCATATGTATCGCAGTAGATTGTGTTCAGATTATATTTTCTCTAAAGGCAAACTATGCATAGTAAAGATACATTTAGGAATATATTTATTTTTTGTTCTAATCATCCAACTTATATTGGTGTGCAGTAGAATGTTCAAATAAAATAAATCTCAAAAATCTTGCATCATTTTTATAAATTTTTACTATTTTATATTTTTAATATTTAATATTTGACATTAAAAGAAAAAAAATGGGGGAATGATCGGACTGGCCTAGCCTACAGGCCTAACCAGATCACAGCCCAATGACTAAGGCTTGGCTTAACAGATTTAAGTCAACGGCTTAACCTGACATGTTGTGCATGTCTAATTCAAAGTGAGGATTCCTCACAAACTCAAAATGAAAAGTAGAATTTATCTCAGGTTCATTTGATAGGTAACTTTTATCAAAGTAGAATGGATAGATATGGATGCACAATTATGAGAACTGACTGATAGAGAAAAAGTTGAAGAACTATATGATGTGGGTAAAAATAATTAATCAATATCATATGTTATTGTTAGAGCACAATTAATGAAACATAATATGGTCATTTTGCCCGTTGATCGTTCTGGAATTATATAAAATCTAATTGTGGTCGAAGGTTCCAAAAAAACTAACCAACTAAGGATTGATAATATGAAAGAATTCTAAACTCATTTATGATTCTAATTATTAACTCTTGAATGAGATGATTCTTATATTGATATAAAATTGTTAGAGCACAATCAATGAAGGGTAATATGGTAATTTTGCCCATTGAACATTCTGGAATTATATTAAATCTAATTGTGGTGGAAGTTTCCAAAAAAAACTAACCAACTAAGGATTGACAATATGAAAGGATTCTTAATTATTAACTCTTGAATGGGGTGATTCTTATATTGATATAAAATTGTTAGAGCACAATTAATGAAGGGTAATAAGGTAATTTTGCCCCTTGAACGTTCTAGAATTATATTAAATCTAATTGTGGTCGAAGTTTTCAAAAAAAACTAACCAACTAAGGATTGACAATATGAAAGGATTAAACGTTCTGGAATTATATTAAATCTAATTGTGGTCGAAGTTTTCAAAAAAAACTAACCAACTAAGGATTGACAATATGAAAGGATTAAATGTTCTGGAATTATATTAAATCTAATTGTGGTCGAAGTCTCCAAAAAAAACTAACCAACTAAGATTTATATTAAATCTAATTGTGGTTGAAGTTTCCAAAAAGACTAACCAACTAAGGATTGACAATATGAAAGAATTGAATGTTTTGAAATTATATTAAATCTAATTGTGGTCGAAGTTTTTAAAAAAACTAACCAATTAAGATTGGCAATATGAAAGTATTCTAATTATTAATTCTTGAATGAGACGACTCTTGAACCTGATATAAAAAAATATTTTGGACAACGCTAGAAGGAGGGCTTGAACCTCCGACCTTGTGGTTAACAGCCACACGCTCTAACCAACTGAGCTATTCCAGCAATTTGGGATCGAAGTTGGTCTATTCCAACAACAAATGAGTTATTCCAGCAATTTGGGATCAGAAATGGTCTATTCCAACAACTGACCTATTCTACAGAATTGGTCTATTCCAACAACAACTGACCTATTCCAGTAATTTGGGATCAGAATTGGTCTGCTTTGCACTAATTTAACACGATACTAGTAATTAGTAAATATACACGCCCAGTACAAACAATGAGGATACCAGACCCAGTTCACCCAGTACATCTACAATGTTGTTATATACATCAAACTTATATCGATATTTAATATTGATGTATCCGGATACATAAGATGAGAGAGGATATAAAGAAAAAATTTACATATTATTATTCTATTTTATGACCTACAGTTTCACGTTAATTATAATCTACATTCAGCATAAATTTAGTTGACACAAATTTTTTATACATCAATCTAACAAAAACACCTATGCCTTACTATAAAACTCAGTAGATCACTATTTAAAGGGAAGACCAAGTACAATTACCCTCCCGAAGCAGACTCTCCCAGGAAATCAACAAAAGGTGCTGCAGAGCAAAGAATACCTCATTAATCCAATAATGTAACAAGCTAAAACACAAGCCCCTTAAAAATCTTAAACCCCACTTCACCAAACTTGTTATTAAGAGAAAATGCACCAAGATATGACGAAGCTGTTAGACAATACGTTGCCCAAAACATGTATACGCTAAACTTAATGAGATATTTAGGCAACATGTCTAAGCTTAACTTAATCATCGAAGCCAAAGCTCAAGGTACAGATGCATTGGAAAAATGTTCCAGCTAAAAAGAATGAATCAAAAAATATGTATTTGAATATGATACAAGGAACAATACAAGATATGGTATACAACAAGATATAAAAACCTTGAAAAACAAAAAAGAGAAGAAAACCTATTACACGTTCACATGTTTTGTTAATTCATGCAGAACGAAATTCATAGCTTTCGCCATCTTCAATCCCAAAATAATTATGACGATTCTTCCTACCATCCCTTTCTGCTATATTTGCAGAATTGTTGTAAGTCAAAGCAGCAGCAGAGTAGCATTTCTCATTATAATCTTTTCTAATTCTCCATAATGCCTCGACACATTTCTTCATAGGGGGTCTTGATTGTCTTGAAGGTGCAAGGCATTGTCGAGCAAGTCTTAGGACTTTTTCCACCACTAGCATAGACCCTGTGCTCCTTCGTAGTCTTGGATCCATCGCCATTACGACTTCTCCTTCTTTCAATTTGTTCAAAGCCTGCATACATAAATGATCTTTATCCCTGTCATATGTCATAAGACTCGTAACATTAAACCCCAAGGGGTTAGCACAATGATTTATGTTGAGTTCAAAACTTCGTAGAAGCACTTTGGGGCCACGGGGTTACCACTACACTCGAATAGTAGTGGCTGCAAGTGCCTCCACAAGAATACAATATAAAGATATCGTTATGGTTGCCCCAGCTAACTGGGTGTGATAACAACCCAAACGACATAGTTTTGATTAATGAAATATTTAAATCACAAAACTGATATTAATGAGATCCCACCATTTATGGTATTTTGGGCCATTGCCACAGCCAACTAGTTGCAGTAAATACAACCATGTCGTAGCATTTGGAAGTAGGCTTATTGGGTTCAAAGCCATTTATGAACTTTAATTGTTGGATACACCAATACATCAATACACCTTATTGAATGATGGGAATGCATGCACTATGTAGAATAGTGCTTCATATAAAAACAAAATTTTGTTCACAATATAAATTAATATAACGGTAATTTTGAATTATCAGCAATTGAGTGCAATTCATAAGTCAGCATGTTTGAGGTAGATAGGAAGCATCAAGTAAAGAAAAGAAATGCATGAGAGAAAACTCATCACGTTGTTTCCTTGAGTGCAGCAATCCCAGATCTACAAATTCAACCTACGTTCTTCATTTTAGTTAAACCCGTCTCACTGTCTTTTGAATGTGTCCCAAAGTAGGAGTTCCAATATAAATCATAATATTTCAATAAACCCTTAATGACCTTTAAATCAAAAAATTAAAGGAACATCCCTTCAAACAACATGAACATGTAGTAGACTATATGTTTCAGGCTGAATTGAGGATTGAATTAAGCTCAAGTATATCTTATATAATGTAGGAAATTTCAATCATGTGATATATAGTGCAAATGATTTTTATAGGATTGTCACATCCAGATTTCTTTTTCGACATCTGGTACTGAACCAAAACCTGAGTAGTTACATGGTTTGAAATTGCGCTCGAGGCGCACGCCTCAAGGCGCGCCTCAAAGCGAGACGTTAGTTTGCTATGGCAAGACTTACGCCTCAAAGGGAGATGCAGAGGCTTGTGCCTTATTTGGCTGAGGCGTACGCCTCGGTGCATTTCACTTCAAGTCATATCGAGGCGTAGGCCTTGATTTGAATTTTAAAAAAAACCCTAAGTATGTTTATGTTCAGTTCTTCATTTTTCAATTCAAGCCGACAGATTTATCAATTGAAGAGAGGCAATCAGGCGACTTCGACCAGCCAAGCATTCTCTCTCTCTCTCTCTCTCGTCTTCTTCTTCGACTTTATCTTCTTTTTCTCGACTTTGGATCACACACGCACACTCAGTCTTCTTCTTTGACTCTGTCTCTTTCTTCTTCTCGACTCTGGATCACACACGTACACTCTGTCTTCTTTTTCTTCTTCTCAACTCTGGATCAGACATGCACACACGTACCATACCATGGGGGCGCGTAGCCCCCCCATACCCCCCCCCCCCCCCAAAAAAAAAAAAAAACATTTGGGCCTTTGGCCCAACCTGAACAGCTAAACCTGCGATAGGCCAATGGCTCGCTCCGCTTTGCACTGGCCTTTTATGAGAATTTCTCAGTACCTCTCATACACATCATATGAGCTACAAGTTCCAACACCTTTTGATATTATGTTTTACTTGTCAAAACAAAAAATTATAGATGAGATGAGATCAGTGACCGTTATACTTCGAAAGAGAAATGAACTTGTATTAAATTAGTTACTTTTTCAGCACCTGTGTTTGCTAGAACTGAATTATTGTTGAAATTCAATTCTTCTTCTTCTCGATTCTGCCACACTTCATTTAAAAATATGTTCATTTTTTTTAATTACAGTGAATTGTAATATGGGTAAGAAAGATCAAGCTTAGAAATATGGCACTGAAACTCCTGGAGTTGATAAATCTCATTTATATGTGGAATGCAATTTTTGTAAGAAAAATTGTAAAGAAGGGATTACAAGGCTGAAAAATCATCTTGTGGGTAATCATAGTAACGTTGAGGCTTGCAAAAAAGAACTATTTGAAGTGAATGAAGAGCTTACGTCATATATGAAGAAAAGTATCGACTCAAAAGAGGAAAGACAAAGAAATGAAGCTGAAAAAATACAAAGTGGGTCTTATTATGGTGGTCATCCATCCTTGGGAGGTTCAAGTGTGGGTAGTGCCTCCGCGAGGAGAGTTTAGGGACCCATGGACAAATTTGTTGTAGATGTTGATGTTGTTGATGATGATGCTACTACAAAGAGTATCGTATTTTCAAAGGAGGCTTGAAATACAGTCTGTCTTGATATTGGTAGATTCTTCTTTGAAAACGGGATTCCCTTTAATGTTGTAGATAGTCCTTCATTTATAAATATGTGCTGGTCAATTGGGAACTATGGTCGTTGTTTGAAACCCCCTACTCCATACGAGCTTAGCTCTTGGATATTGAAGGAGGAAGAGAAGGCAACAACAACCTTTGTTGATGAGCTAAAGAAGACTTAGGCACATACAAGGGTGTCAATCTTGTCGGAAGGTTGGAAAGATATTAGGGGAAGACAACTAATAAACTTTCTTGTTACAATCCCCATGGTACTATATTTTTGAAACTTGTTGATGCATCTAATACAGTTAAAGATGCTAATTTGATGTTTAAACTACTTGATGAGGTTGTTGAGCAAGTGGGAGAAGACCTTGTCATTCAAGTAGTCACTGACAATGCATCTAATTATAAGGCAGTGGAGAGAATGTTAATGGAGAAGAGGCCACATATGTGGTGGACATCGTGTGCCGCACATTGCATCGATTTGATGCTTGAGAAGCTTGGAGAGTTGCCTCAACATAAAAATGCTTTGACAAAGGCAAAGAAGGTAATTACTATTATTATTATTTGGTTATAATTTTTTTTATTCAATGAATACTTGAATTATTAGTATTATTATTATTTGATGAATGCTATTACGTAATTGTAAGTAAGAAACTTCATATATAATCATGGATGAGTTTTGGCATTGATGAGGGTCGACACTAATAAAGACCTTGTTCGGCTAGCCGCCACTAGATTTTGTCACTACTTATTTAACTTTGTAGAGTATGGATAGTTTGAGACATCTTTTGGAGACTATGTTTACATCTAGAAAGTGGACAAATTGTGCTTGGGCAAAAAAATCTGAAGGTAAGTGATAGGAATTTTTGGGATAATGTGGGATATGCAATTAAGACCACAAACCTCTAGTAAGTGTATTGAGGATGGCATAATGGGATTTTTATATGGTGCCATGGACAATGCAAAAGAAGAGATTGCAAAAATTTTGGATAATGAGGAGGGGGCCTATAAAGAGGTATGGAGCATAATAGATGCTAAGTGGGACAATCAGTTGCATCGACATTTGCACGCTACTGCATATTTTATGAATCCTTATTTTCTATATGATGACAATTTTTGTGCCAATGTGGAAGTTAAGGTGAGATTGTATGCTTGTATGGACAAACTTATTCCTAACTTCAAGGAAAGAGAGAGCTAATTTGCAATTAGATGCATTCCGATTGAGGCAAGGGTTATTTGGCTACACAAATGTCAAAAAAACGTGTAAGAAACGTGCTCCCAGTAAATACCGTTGATTAATGTATGGCTATGCTTTCATTTTGATTAAATAGAAACTAATTTGCAATTAAAGATTGATATATGTTTTAATATTGATCCAGCTGATTGGTGGATCGCATTTGGAGATGAAACTTCAGAATTAAGAAACTTTGCAGTGAAGATTTTGAATTTAACTTGCTCATCTTCAGCGTGTGAGCGTAATTGGAATACTTTCAATCAGGTATTTATTATATATAAATCATTTATATTCTCAAATCTATTTATTAAGATTTTATGAGATCTCACTAATGCACAATTACTTGTAATATAGATACATACAAAGAGAAGGAATCGACTGTTCGCATCCAAGCTTAACTCATTGGCTTACATTATGTACAATAAAAAATTAAAAGATCAGCACATCAAGAAAAAGGCACTAGCGGAAGAAGAGGATCCATCGGTTGTTGATAGTCTGCCATTTGATACTGAGTGGGTTGCGGGGGAAAATGATGAAAATATCTCGTGAGTGACTTACGAGCTTGATGAATGGAGGAGGAGGGTGAACGGACTCATGGGAATGAAATGACAGTTGGAGGAAAAGAGACTAATGTGAGGGAGATTACACTTGGAGGTAAAAGGACTCGGGGAACAAGAAGTAAACAAGGAAGTCAAAAGAGAAAGAGAAAGACTTTGCAGTCATAAACTAAAACAAAAGGTTAGTGTCATTACTTAAGTTGTCTTTAAAGTTTTCTCTTTACAAAAACATACTTATAAGTCATTATATATTTACTTGTTTATTTATAGACAAAGGGAAGGGATTGCAATTGGTAGATGAATAACCAGAGTTTGAGGATCTTAGCAAGGACTATGAGGAGGATGACAGAGCTATTAGATACAATGCTAATTCCATGGAGGATCATCTTAGTGATGACAGGGGTGATGATGGTGGGGATGATGATCTAGGATTTGAACCATTTTTCAGGTCGCTGGATACCAATGATACACTATTTATATAGTGATGGATGATCACTATATAAGTGATATTATATTGTTTTGATGTTTTGTAATGATACATTAAGGTGACATTGGTTATTGATGTCTTTTATAACCTTGATTATAATGATGAATTATTTTATGATTTTATTAGCATTTTTTAATAATTTTTTGGAGACTTTTAGGTTTTCAAATCAAGGCTGACGCCTTGGTCTGCCTTGAGGCTTACACTTCGTTTTGTCCGGAAAAAAATGCCTCATACCGCATTTAACTTTTCTGAACATTGAGTAATTGAAGTGATTTTTCATTATGGCTGAAAAGCTTTCAGACCCCTGTATGAGCAAGTTACATTACTATGGTCCAACTAATCTCGTTACATCGTCTAGGTACAGAATTCATCCCTCCTACATAACCTTTTCTTCAATAATTATCCATTTAAATATAAATACGATGCCAATAAATACAAATGGATGCTAAAATTTGTTGCTCTCTAGTGAGACTCATAGCTGCAGAGTAGAATCATCCGAGAAAACTGATTGCCATAGAAATGGTTGGAATTTTATCTATCCAAGTTGATGGGGGAATTTTAAGTGAACATGGACTCAAACAAGGTTACCATCAACATATTCCATGTGTGACCTAATATGCCTATGACACGGATCCTGTTTTCTCATTTACACTTAGCTGCATGAGTCTCTCCTAGCATCTTTCTCTAGAAAGGAAACTGGTTTCTTATGCAAATGCTGGTGCAGCTTCTTTTTATGGTTGTCATAAAAATTCTCTATGACCGACACAAATACATGTGTCTATGAACGAGAAAAGTTTTGTTTACAAGATGAATGAAATTCAAAATATGTGAAATTTTGATATGGAAAATATAAATGTGTTCACTTTTTGAGGATTTAAGGTAGAACCTGAAAGTTATAGTGTCATTTTCTTTTCGTGTCCGTTCCAAAATTAGAGATACATTTCTATTTTAGACTATAAAGTGACATGAAATTCCTAATATGCCATTACTTTTATTTTTGGTTGATTGAGGATTATTATGCACCATAACTATACTTCTAACTAATATTAGAGATATGTTAGGGAAAATTAAGTTTTCCTTAAAAGTTTTCATTTTATAAATGTCTCTCTAATTTTGGAGAACGGAGAGAGTATTTGACTACCCAAGTTGTCCTGACAGTATGCTTACCAGGAGTTTAGAACTACTCTATATTTATAGTAAAAGTCATCAACTACTTCCAACGTTGGATACCATCTATGTCAATAGAAACACATTTAAGTAAATACCAACCTTCTAGATGCTTAAATTACTTACCCATCTTATGGTTAGCCTCTCACTGAGGGGTTTATTTGGTTCTATTGGTTGTCTTCCTGTTATCAGTTCTACAAGCAACACCCCAAAGGAGTAAACATCACTTTTTTCAGTAAGTTGATATGTCATCAGGTATTCAGGATCCAAGTAGCCCGCTGTTCCTTTGACTTCTGTAGAAATGTGAGTTGCTCCTAGATCTTTAGGAGCAAATCGTGCAAATCCAAAGTCAGCCACTTTGGCACGGAGTTTATCAGTGATTAGGATGTTTGAAGCTTTTATGTCTCTATGGATTATTGGTGGATCTGTAATTTGAAAGAGAAACAATAAAAGTCCATCGCAAAGAGCATAAAATGGTAAACATAAACAGTTTGCATCCAGTAGGCAGTTCCGTTTAAGAAACATCTTATTGGCGGCATATAATCTATAACATAGGTTATACCTGTATATGTGTGCAGATAAGTTACTGCATGAGCTACATCAATTGCAATGTCCAGACGTTCTGCAATTTCAAGCCCATTGCCAAAAATACCTACATTACAAATTACTATTCTGATTCAACACATTCTTAGAATAAACCTTGAGCAATAACTTTAAGTCAATATGTTGCAAAGAAAATTTGAAATTCTACTTGAAAAATCTAAGGCTCCTAAAACATCTTTATTCTGAACCATGAAATGTAAACCATATGTACAACACTATGACAGATTCTGAAACTACTCTGATCAAAATGGTAAATTCAGTTTTTACTTTCTGTTTATGTTCAGGGAAAAACACAATGTCATCTTTTTTTTTTTTGCCAGATATCCAAATATGTCAGCTATATATATTCAAGAAAAGGAATCAACTTTAGTTGGCTTCAATAAATTTAAATCCTTCACTATCGTAAACTACTTCTTTGTTGTAGGCAGGTATGTCCAATCAATCAGCTTTTATGAAACTTGGTAGAAATGTTAAATATATGTCAACAGAAAAATGTTTTCAGGTAATAACCAGTGAAACTAATAATAATTATTTAACTGTTTGCAAGTCAATAAGGATAATTTTATGTTAGCTTCATAGTTGTCAAATCGTGAATTGTATCGTGTATAGAAAACCCCCGTATTGTGTAACAAAAACCCCGTATCGTGTTTCGTGTCGTCAATCGTATTGTAAGATACGTAAACAAAATAAAAAATGTAGTAATATATATTTAAACATATAAAACACAAGCTTAACTACATATAAAAGTGGTAAAGTAAATATTATTATAAACTAAAAATAAATTTTAAAGTTAAACCAAAATACTTTAAATTGATTTATTACATATTATTTCACTAATCTTTATAGAGTAAGAAGAGAAAACGAAAATTCAGATTCACCTTTAATTTATAAAACAAAAGAGAATAATTTAAATTAACAAATGGAGATTTATATATCTACTTATAGAAAGTGACATGGAAAAAATAGAGTGAAATTTTTAATTACATATAATACTCTAAAAAGTGATTAAAGGCTCATAAAGCGATATAGAATATGTTTGTGTTAGAAAATCTCTTCAATTGAAATGTTAAAAGGCTTAAAAGTTTTGTTTTTAGCCTTTTGGATCTACGTGAAAACTTTTTCAAGTTGGTTACTTTTAAAAAGTATCGTGCATTGTATCGTATCGTAAGAATCGTAAGATACGGTATCATTTTAGATTCACCTTGCGATACATATCGTAAGATACGTATCGCGAATAGTAAGATTCTAACAATTATGATTAGCTTATATTAACAATAATACCAAACTAGATTATGGGGATTATACTGATAACTTACCATCCAAATGTTCTCTAAGTGTTCCATTCCCAACATATTCAACTAAAATAAGTTGTTCATCTCCCTGCTCCAGAAATCCAAAAAACCTTACCAAATTTAAATGCTCAATCTGTGATAGGGTAAGAATTTCATTTTTGAACTCCGTCGACAAACGCTTGTCATACTTGTCCTGCAAAAAGAATTTCAAGTTATTTTGCATACTATATGTGCTCCATCTTAATTATTTGAATCTCGAAAGATATAGGTCTTTCTCTTTCCATATCTTTGCTCTTAGACCCTCGTTAAAAGTTGCCTACAGATAATAACCACTTTACCAGAACCTACCCAAAAAAAAAACCTACTTTGCCAGAATCTACTTGCACAACCTATTTCCATTTTACTCAAGGACACAACTAGTTGATCAATCAATAGCAAAAATATTACTTGAGTTTGCTACATATGAATGACAAATTTATGTCGATAGTAAATACTGAATACATGGGACAAGAGGGAATTAAGAAGGACCTCACATTAATTTATTTTATCTTATCACTTAGAGTTTAGAGTTCTACGTTAGTCGCAAATTAATTTTGTCGTCAATATATAAATCATTTCCCCTATTACCCCATTGCCTAATTCTTCTTTCAGAATTGTTTACCTTTTTAACACGCTTTACAGCAACAAAAGATCCATCTTTTAGCTTTGCCTTGTACACAGTACCAAACCCTCCTTCCCCAATTACACTTGCTGCAGAAAAATTTCCTGTCCCTTTATAAATCTCTGCAAATGAAAAATCAACCGTTCCAATCTTTTCACCACCCATAACCTTCAAAGGTCCAGGGGAATCACTAAACTTATTAGTGTTACTGCTGCTTGAATAATCATCTTCTGGAGCTGCAGATCATAGGAATTAATAAAATAATTAATACAAAATACCCAATTCAACAACAAAACTAAACAAACACGCATTTGACAATTTCATTGGGAATCGCTATTTCAAGAGAAATTACAAACCCACATCAGCCTAAAACATAATAATCCCAATCCAAGAATTATAGCTTGTGATTCATACTTAATAAAAAGTACCATGGTAAAAGAGCAAAAAAGGAGAAAGAAGAAGGGAAAAAATAAAAGAAAAAAGAAAAAAAAAACTTACAGGCAATTTCTCCAACTGGGCCATGTTTACTGGGCTTTTTCTGCCGAGTAAAAAAGATTGTAAAAACCCCAGCAACTTTCTTGGCTGCAGATTTAATGAATTTGAAGGGTTGGCGAGTCTTCTGCTGATGCATCTTCCCCATGCTCTTATCCCCATTTCTGGAAATGGAGTTCTGATTCTTGATTTGGCCATGGCTGATGATTTGAGGACTGGGTGTTCTCTTCATAAGCAGAAAGCTCTCTAGGCCTATTTGGGCAAAACTATTTTGATCAAACAAAATTTCCCTAATAATCGAAATTAGTATGAACACGGTGGTTTGTATATGATTTATAGGCTTAATAACTACTCTGGGTGTTTGAACAAGGCTGGTCCAAGCAAAATGATGAACAGTCCTTCAAAGAAATTTAATATTTGTTGATACTTTATTCAAACCAGAAAATTCTTAGACCAGGTGTCCAATGCATAATTTTTTGGGAATTAAATAACTAATACTTCAACTCATTAACCACCGCTTTGATCATATCCTTATTTAAACATTGGGAGCGACCACAGTGGGACATAACTAACATTAATGTGGGTACTGTACATAAATAAATATCTTTTCTTTGGACATGCTCATTTATATTATAAGCGATATTGTTAGAAAAAATAATATTATTAAAATAAATTATATTTTAAATAATATTTAACATTTTAAGCGACAATTATAAGTATCAATAGACATATTTTATATAATGCCCCTAATTTTCTTTCTATCTATTTATCTTTTTTTTTCCTTTTCTCTTTTTCTATTTATCTACCTTGCTCTCTTTTACTCCTTTTCAAAATAGTCTTAACATTTTTAAATTGTACAAGACACAATCAAAAGCAACTTTTTCTTGATGTTTTTATTATGAAATTTGAAAGACCAAAATATAATATTAAATGAAAATTATGTTAATTGTGTGTCCATGTTGTAACTTGCAAGTAAAGTGGGCATAGTAGTAGCATTAAATGTTTTTCTAATAAAAAGAATATTATAGAAATGAAGTATATATACATATCTATGATTTTTCCCACCATAATTTTGAGTTATGTATTTAGTATTTCTCGCCCATGTGGACCAATTCCTTTTGACTCCGGCCTGGTGGGTGTGCATAATAGACATATCTTAATTTTAGAGAACAAAGGTTTCAGTTACTAATTTATAAAATTAGTCTATGATGTGATCTCTTACTACGAGAAAACTTCATATAACTTGTTCTTTTAATTGGGAATGAGGAGCTGGTATGTTTGTGGCTTATTTTGCTGTCTAACTTTGAATATACGAAGGAAATTTCGATATTTTCACTCATAAAAATGATAATTTTATATTAAAAAAAATCACATAAATAATAAATACGTTTCATTTTTATGTAAGAGAAAATTTTAAAAATATTAATTTTTATTTTTATAAATATTAATTTTTTATTATAATAGCACAAATAATATTTTATTGCATAAATTAACTAAGATTTTTTAGTTGATCGTGACTGAGTTGTCTCATAAAACTTTACTTGAATTTAATTAGTTAATATTTTTATTTTTATTATATTTATATTATTTCATAAGATATATATAAAAATTAGTAAATTCCCTCTCGAGGCCATCATATAACAAAATTTTATATTTATGTATTTCATTGAAGTTAGACTTGCTTGATATATATTTATTAAAAATAAACATACTTTTTACTACTCCGATCTAAAACAAATAAATATCCTATAAGATTACAATGTCTCAAATTGTGAAGGATAGTAAATACTTAATTCAGTAGTGACTCGTAATAAGTATAATTAAATATTGATTCAATTTTTTTTTGTTAAATAAAAATATATTAAAAAAAATGAATAAGTACACAGGCATGGAGCATACTCCGAATCATAAATATAGCATAGCTATCATAAGACATGTCCTATAATGGTATGGCCAGATTGCAATTTGCCAAAAATCACTCTACGATTTAGTCACTCTACCATTTAGCCACTCCATAATTTGGCAGGCTACTCTGTACGATTTGGCGATTCAACGACTTGGCATGCCACTCGACGATTAGTATAATAATCAAGAAAATTGTGAAAAATATTATATTAATAAATTAAGAAAATTTTATATGTACTTATGTGTATAAGTCTTGATTTAAATTTTCTCTAAATTCTCAGTTCTACTTTTAGTTCTTTTATCTTAAACTAGGACAGTAATAAATCAAAATTACTGAGCTATTTTGTAAGTAAATCTTGTAATCTATTTTCAGCTAATATAATTTTTGTTTTATTTATAAATCTGTTTCTATAAATATAGGAGTTATCTTCAGCGCTATACGTGAAGATCGTCTCTCTACTTTCTGTATGCACTGTATCTTGAGCGTTATATGTCTTAAAATCATGGATCAAAAAGTGATCATTAATTTCAAACTCTTTTTTAATTACTCTAAGTTGATGATGAACTAGTTTAGGTCCAAAATCAGACTGGGTAGGAGATAAATTCTGGGATTCATCATCCTCAGGCTGATTAACTGGTTCAAACTTGTCATAACAAGGATGACTTGTTTGTCCTTCAGTAAAAATACCTTTTAATTTTACATCAGGTAAATTAATTTTTTCTAAAAGATCAGAATCTTTCCTGCTCTGGTTAGAAGGGTGACTGGTAATATCTTCAATAATTAGTGGACGTCAGAGTCTTGAATCATCAAAACTTATTCTAACAGTACCATCTAAATATTGTTTAACATTATCAAAGTTAATAACTTCATTAATGACAGATTTTTGGGGTACTTCATTGTCTAATATCCATTGACTTGGAAGAGTCACATCTTTCCAAAGAAGAGTCTTTGGAACTTGAATATTAGCATCACTGGTACTACTTTGAATTAAAATAGTTTTGTCTTTAGGACTTTTACTTAAAGCTTTTACATTTAAATTGGTTTTCATTGTTTTATAATAAATTATGTATATTAAAGCTAGAGCTTGAGATCCTTCAATCATCTGAGTAATCTCACCAGCAGTTTTAATATTTAGGGTTAAAGCTTTTAATAAATGAGGGTCACTTAGGAATAATGGAATCTAGTTTGCACAATGGACCCGTCCATTTTAATTGTTTTCCAGATTTTACATTAAGCCTAAGTGACCCTCATTTATTAAAAGTTTTAACCCTGAATATTAAAACTGTTGGTGAGATTACTCAGATGATTGAATGATCTCAAGCTCTAGCTTTAATATACAGAATTTATTATAAAACAATGAAAACCAATTTAAATGTAAAAGCTTTAAGTAAAAGTCCTAAAGACAAAACTATTTTAATTCAAAGTAGTACCAGTGATGCTAATATTCAAGTTCCAAAGACTCTTCTTTGGAAAGATGTGACTCTTCCAAGTCAATGGATATTAGACAATGAAGTACCCAAAAAACCTGTCATTAATGAAGTTATTAACTTTGATAATGTTAAACAATATTTAGATGGTACTGTTAGAATAAGTTTTGATGATTCAAGACTCCGACGTCCACTAATTATTGAAGATATTACCAGTCACTCTTCTAACCAGAGCAGAAAAGATTCTGATCTTTTAGAAAAAACTCATTTACCTGATGTAAAATTAAAAGGTATTTTTACTGAAGGACAAACAAGTCATCCTTGTTATGACAAGTTAGAACCAGTTAATCAGCCTGAGGATGATGAATCCCAGAATTTATCTCCTACCCAGTCTGATTTTGGACCTAAACCAGTTCATCATCAACTTAGAGTAATTAAAAAAGAGTTTGAAATTAATGATCACTTTTTGATCCATGATTTTAACTCTAAAGAAAATAAGCCTAAAAGACATCTCTTTTGAGCTAGACATCGCGAAGAGGAAAGAGAAAAAATAGTTAAAAAATGGAGAAAATTTGTAACTAAAGAAAAAATAAGCATTACATTCTATAATTGGTATGATACCTATTATGGAAAATGCAATGTTATAACTAAACACAAGTGGACTAAAGAAGATAAATCCACTGTGTCTTCCAGTCACCCTCCTTTAGAATTATTAATTATCACAGTTAAAGATACCACTGTTATTGCTAGTCCTTTTAAAGAACCAGAAGGTAATAACAAAAGAATTATTGAACAGAATAATTTTACTAACCAATACCTTGTTTCTATAGGTAAACAGTTAGATAAAATTGAAGAAAAATTTGATACAAAATTAAATACCCAAGTTAGCAAAGCTGAAAAACCTTTACTTAGTCTCCCTGAAAAGAGAATTGGATTGGCTTTACCTACTTCAGATAAAGAACTTACTAAAACCATTGACAAACTTATTAAAAAGCTTGATAAGCCTGAATCTAGTGAAACTAGAATGTTAGCAGTCATTTATCAAACCCAAGATCAAAGTCAATCAGATATATCATCTGATGATTCTGAACTTGATGAAACAATTAACCAGTTTAGTAAATTAACCTTTAAAACTCCTAATCCTACTAGTAATACAAAAAATTGGTATACTAGACCAACCCCTCCAGACTTACAGTTTGAAGAAAGGAATCTAGATAATCAATTTTCTGTTTCTGCTAATAAGATTTATGAATGGAATATTGATGGTTTTAGTGAGCAACAAATTTTAAATAAATTAAACCATATGTCTATGGTTGCTAATAGTTATTTGACTAATTTCCCTGAAATAAGTCAAGCTGGTATTGTTGAGTTATTGACTACTGAATTTACCGGAACACTTAGAAGTTGGTGGGAGAATCACCTTACTGAAACTTCTAAGCATTCCATAATTCATGCTATTCAAGTGGATAATGATGGTAATCCAATAGTTAATGAAGTTTTAGGAATTGGCCCCCCTGATGGAGTCAATACTCTTATTTATACTATAATTAAGCATTTTATTGGAACCCCTAGCAACATTACTGATAGGATCCATGACCAACTTAGTAACCTTAATTGTCCTACCTTGAGTGACTTTCCTTGGTATAAAGATGTGTTTATAAACAGAGTTATGATGCGTGAAGATAGTAACAAATCATTTTGGAAAGAAAAATTCATAAATGGTTTACCTAGTTTATTTGCTCATAAAATCAGAGAAGAGTTATCTAAAATCTTAGGTTTTATTGACTATGATAATTTAACCTATGGTGATATTATTAGTCAAATTCAAAAAACTGGTTTAAAAATGTGTATTGATTTTAAACTTAGTAAACAAGCTAATAAAGATAAAAACAAAGCTAAATATGAATTGGGGACATTCTGTGAACAATATGGTTTGCCGCCTGTTGCCCCTTCTAGAAGAAAACGTGTTAAACACTATAAAAAAGATAATTACAAACCTAGAAGAAAACATAAAAGTTATGATAATAAAAATGATTATTATAAAAAACAGTCACCTTATAAGAGAAAATCTTATAAAAAACCTTCTTATAACCCTAAGAAGAATAATTACAAGAAATTCGATAAAAGTAAAGTTATTTGTCATAACTGTGGTAAGCCAGGTCATTACAAAAATGAATGCAAAGTAAAAGAAAAACTTAAACAGTTAAAAATCACTGATGAAGATACTAAACAGATCCTAGAATTAATGAGAATAGAAAATCATTCTAGTGAGGAAAGCTATGATGATGTATTCTCTGATTCTTCTGATAATTCTAGTAGCAGTAATAATCTAGATGTTACCCTTAGATGTGTGGATAGTTGCTGTAATAAAAAACTTAACGTTATTAATAAAGTCAATGTTCTTACTACTAATGAAGAAGAACAAAACTTACTTATTGAATTAATATGTAAAATTACTGACCCTAAATTAAAAAAAAGATATACTAAACAATTAAAAGATTTATTAATAAAAGATAATCCTATTGATAAGCTTAATAAGGTTAAAGAAAAACCTATTTTTAGCCTTAATAAAACTCTTGAAAGATTTAAGAACCCTGTTAAAGAAATTACTTTACCAGAGTTACATTCTGAAGTAAAAAATAAGAAAAAAAAAATTTCTGAGTTAAAACAAGAAATTGAAAAGATCAAAATAAGTAATACTATTGCTGTCAATGAGAGTAGTAGTGAAGATGAAAAAGAAGAACCCACTTCACCTAAAGAAAATAAGGATGAAGTTGAAACTTCAAATTCTCAGTACGAATTAATTGAATAAGGTAATTCTTTAAAAAATTTAAAAGATATTACTATTCAAAAATGGTATATTAATATAACATTAGTTATTAATAAAACATTTACTCTGGAACTTCCTGCTCTTGTTGATACAGGTGCCGACCTTAACTGTATTCAAGAAGGATTAATTCCTACTAGGTTTTATGAAAAAACTAGTGAAAGACTTAGTTCCGCTAATGGTAGTCAAATGGAAATAAAATATAAATTGCCTAAAGTTCATATTTGTCAAGATAATGTTTGTTTTAAAATATCCTTTGTTTTAATCAGAAACATGACTGACAAAATAATTTTAGGGTTACCATTTATATATTTATTATATCCATTTACTACTACTACCAAGGGATTGTCCAGTAATCACCTTGGGCAGAAGGTCACCTTTAGATTCATTACTGAACCTAAAGAGAGAGATCTTAGGAGTATTCAAGATCAGTCTATTACTAAATATTTAAATATTTTAAATAATAAAACCCAGCACTTAAGTTATTTAAAAAATGAAATCAATTATAAAAGAATTGAGGAGCAATTAAAAAATCCTGAACTCTAAAGGAAAATAAAAAATTTTCAGGATCTTTTAGAGAAAAATGTTTGTTCCAATTTACCTTATGCTTTTTGGCACAGAAAAAAGCATATTGTTAGGCTACCTTATGCTAAGGAATTCAAGGAACATTTAATTCATACTAAGGCTAGACCTATACAAATGAATCATGAGTTAATGGAATTCTGTAAAAAAGAAATTGATGATTTACTTGCCAAAGGTTTAATTAGAAAAAGTAAACCCCCATGGTCTTGCCCTGCTTTCTATGTCAATAAGAATTCTGAGATAGAAAGAGGTGTTCCCAGACTTGTTATTAATTATAAACCTTTAAATAAGGTTCTTGAATGGATTAGGTATCCATTACCAAATAAGAAGGATTTAATTAGTAGATTAAGTCAAGCTGTTGTCTTTAGTAAATTCGACCTTAAGAGTGGATTTTGGCAAATCCAAATTCATGAGGAAGATAGATATAAGACAGCCTTTACTACACCTTTTGGTCACTATGAATGGAATGTCATGCCATTTGGCCTTAAGAATGCTCCTAGTGAATTTCAGAATATTATGAATGATATTTTGAACCCTTTCAGTCATTTTGCAATTGTTTATATTGATGATGTTCTAATTTTTTCAAACTCTATTGAAGAACATTGGAAACATCTAAATTCATTCTTTAGAACTATTCAGACTAATGGTTTAGTTCTATCCCAGTCAAAATATAGTTTGTTCCAGACTCAAGTAAAATTCCTTAACCTTAACATCCAGTATGGTCATATTTACCCCATTCATAGAGCTATCCAATTTGCTAGTAAATTCCCAGATGTCATTACTGACAAAAATCAACTTCAAAGATTTTTAGGCTCTCTAAATTATATTAGTGAGTTCTATAAAAATCTGAGAATCATATGCAAACCTCTTTTTGATAGACTAAACATTAATCCTCCTCCTTGGACAGATATTCATACTTCTGTTGTCCAAAAATTAAAAAAGCATGTTAGGACTCTTCCTTGTCTAGGAATAGCTAATCCTACAGCTTTCAAAATAGTTGAAACTGATGCCTTTGAAATTGGCTTTGGAGGTATTCTCAAGCAAAAGTTAACCCCTACTTCTTCTGAGCAAATTGTTTGTTTTTACTCTCATGCTTGGAATCCAACTCAACTCAATTATTCAACTATTAAAAAAGAAATTTTATCTTTAGTTTCATGCATTAATAAATTTCAAAGTGATTTATTAAATCAAAAGTTTTTAGTCAGAATTGATTGCAAATCAGCAAAATATGTTTTAGAAAAAGATGTTGAAAATATTGCCTCTAAACAAATTTTTGCTAGATGGCAAGCTATTTTATCTATTTTTGATTTTGATATAGAATATATCAAAGGAAGTCAAAACTCTATCCCAGATTTTCTGACCAGAGAATTTATCCAAACAGGTACTAAATATGAGTGAAAGAGAGAAACAGAAGAAAGATCGTGGTAAAGCTCCTGCCTCCGGGCAGCCTAGTAAAACTCCTGTCTTAGGACAGTCTGGTAAGGGGACTATGGTTCCAGTTCCTTATCCCAGTTATACAGTTAGACCTCCTACCACCAAATTCCAGGTTTTAGGCCAAATCCCTAAACCCTATAGCTCAGCCCTTGCAAGTCAACCTAAACCATATGATCCTTTTGAATCCCAAGCCCCAAGCCAGATTCAAAAGACCAGTCAATTCAGACCTACTTCCCAATATATTCCTAATTATGAAGTTAACCTGTTCTATGTTGAGCCTTATATGGCTTCAAAAGATGACCCAGTCAAACTTGTTACCCAGTTTTTTCCTCCTGGCTGGCATTTCGCCCCTCCAGCCCCTTACAAGACACTTACTTATTATAAACATATTTTAATAAAAACTGAATCTGTCAATATTAAACCAATTTTTGATAAAAATGACAGTTCAAAAATTATTTTTCATTCTCTTTATATTAAGAAAATTATTTCCGGGGAGGATTGGGAGAATCACCGATTTACCAATCGTCTCTCTGATTTACGTACCATTGAGGATAATCTTGAATCCTCTTTTAGTAACTATTTCTGTTATTTTGATTACATGGATGCTTGGCATAAGATCTTTCTTTACCAGAGCTCCAATTTCAGTCATTCTTGGTTTATCCAGTTTGACCACAAATTTAAAAGTCAGATCCCGATTTGGTTCACCCTTTGGTGGTCCAGATATGGCCTTTCTACAGAACCTATCCCTGAGTCTCTTCGTACTCAGATAAATCATTTTAGTAATAAATCTCCATACAACCCTAAAACGGAAGGTATCTCAGTACTGCTCCGTTTTTCTAGTAAATATAAAATTCCTTGGATTTTGAAATGGCAGTATAACCTTCCTGCTTCTTCTCAACCTCCATCAGTTACCAGAATCTTTTTTATTAAATGGTGGGATAAATTTGACATTGATCGAATTGCCTAACAAGTTCAAAAGGAGTTTCCTCCTACCCCTATTACTCCTGTAAAATTGGAGAATGTTGGCTCCTCCAGCAAGTCCAAAGTTAAAGGTTCTAGTTCAGAATCCTCAGTTGCTGTTACTCTATCAGGAGTAAAAGAATACAGTGCTGCTGAGCTAAATTTATTAGCAAAAGCAATTCAAGAAAGAGTTAATACTATCAAGGAAGAAGATACCTCGTCTTCCTCAAAGTCATCCCAAGCCTCAGTAAATCAGGATCCTTACGGCACCATTGATCTCCAAGATGCCCAGGAGCCATTTGCCTAAACTCTTATGGCTCCTATTCAGCTCCCGTGAGCATATTTTCGGCCCCTGCCGTCAGTGCCGACTGTTAAATTTTCAGTCACATGTTGTGGCCCCCAGTCATCAGTGCCCCGCGCATTCATTTTAAGCATCCAATGCTTTCTGGCCCCTGCTCTTGCACGCCGAGTCAAAAGAATACTGCTTTTTCTCCTTTTGTAAAAGCAAACAGTAAAAAGTGTCTGTATTTAGTCAAAAGTGTCTACTATTCATCAATAGTAATGTGTCTGTAATCATTTTACTTTCTTAAAGTAATTTGTCAGTTTGTAATAGTAAGATTCCCAAATAATTGTACGCAGCTCACTCCTTACTCTATAAAAGGAAGGCTTGCATTCAGAGTTAGAGGACTTCACCTGACCATAGGAAGAAACCTAAGAAACTTCGTAAGACTTAGAGTTCCTTCTCTGACTAATCTTAAGTTTCTATCCTGTTTCCTGAGTCCTTCTGTCTAGTTAATTGTTTATTTTCTGTTTATGTATTGTACTTCTTGTATGTAAATATTTTCAGATTCAATAAGTAATCATATTGGACTGACATCTGTTGGCCAGATTATTTGCATCTGCATCTATATGGTCGGATTATACTTATAATTTCAGTTTATAAATATTCAACTGTGAGGTCCCTTTCCTACTTCCCCTTGCATCATGCATAATTTATTTATGGTTATGATCTATGAGTAGTAAACCCCTGTTCTGCAAGGTCAAGGTCACTATCTGCACAACCCATCAGTATGGTGAGTGGTGAAAACCCGTACTCTTTGGGTTCGTTCTTTCCCCTTCCCCTCTCCCTGTTGCTCCTTCCGCCTTCTTGGGTAATCCAATAGTTAATGAAGTTTTAGGAATTGGCCCCCCTGATGGAGTCAATACTCTTATTTATACTATAATTAAGCATTTTATTGGAACCCCTAGCAACATTACTGATAGGATCCATGACCAACTTAGTAACCTTAATTGTCCTACCTTGAGTGACTTTCCTTGGTATAAAGATGTGTTTATAAACAGAGTTATGATGCGTGAAGATAGTAATGTGTTATCACTAAGTGCACTCTGGTTCTTCTTTGCCAAATTAATCTTGTTGCAAATAATCCACCATCACCTCCTCCGCCATTTGGTATCAGAGTCATACTGTTAATCTTGTTCTACTGTTGATGTCCGTGTCTATTTAGTCAATTCATTTTTCTGTTAATTCATAACTTTTGACCTTAGGCTCTAAACTGAGTAACTTTTCTTACTGTAAGACACCTAGTTCGGTATAAATTCTGTAGAGCCTTGGTAAGTCTCCAGGTGGGAGCAGTTTAGGCTAAGGGAATCTTAGAACTTAGGTATGCATTTACATAAGGTATACATGGTCGTTTAAGCGGAATGATCTAAGACAAAATTTTGTTTTTCAGATAAAATGAGTAGAATTTTTAGGTTTAACTCTTCAGTTAGTTCAAGGTCAGCAGCCTTGTCTTCTATCCCTGACATAGTTAATCAAGAAGAACATAGTTATGATAATTTAAGTCAAGACTTTAGTAATTGGAATATACCTAATATTTCACCTAAAGAAATTTACAAGTTAACCTTTTTTGATAATTTCAAGTCAGATTATAATGTTAAAACTGTTGAAAAGGTTTATGCAATTAATAAAGAACATGAAAATTGTTCCTTAGTAACAAGTGAAGTAATTAAAAAACATAGACTTAAAGGATATAATTTTATTCACATAGGTCTTATTCAGGTTGCAGTCAAATCTTTAAGCATTAAAGGAATTAATTCAAGCATACTTTTGTGTCTTCGTGATGCAAGGTATTTAAACTATGTATCAATTATTTTAGGCATAATGGAATCTAGTCTGCATAATGGACCTGTCCATTTTAACTGCTTTCCAGATTTCACATTAAGTCTAATTGACCCACATTTGTTAAAAGTTTTAACTTTAAATATTAAAACTACTTGAGAAATAACCCAAATGATTGAGGTTCTCTAGCATTGGCTTTAATATTTAAAATTTATTATAAAACAATGAAAACTAATTTAAATGTAAAAGCCTTAAGTAAAAGTCCTAAAAACAAAATCGTTTTAATACAAAGTAATACTAGTGATGCTAATATTCAAGTCCCAAAGACTATTCTTTGGAGAGATATAAATCTCCCTAGACAGTGGATATTAGACAATGAAATACCACGTAAATCAGTTAATAGTAACATAATGAATTTAGAAAATGTTAAACAATACTTAGATGGAACTGTCAGAATAAGCTTTGATGATTCAAGGCTTAGAAGATCTTTAATAATTGAAGATATTGGTAGCACTATAGCATCTTCTAGAAAAGATTCATAGTTATTAAGCAAAACTACACTTCAAAATATTAAGTTAAAATGAATTATTAATGAAGGTCAAACTAGTCAACCCTGTTATAATAATGAATCGGTTAGTCAAGATGAAGATGATGAACAACAGTTATCTCCTACCCAGTCAGATTTTGAAACAAAATCAGTTCACCACTAACTTAGAGTTATACAAAAAAACTTTAAAATTAAATGGGAAAAATTAACTAATGATTTTAATTCAAAGAAAAATAAAAATAAAAGACATCAATTTCGTGCAAACCATAGTGAAATTGATAGAGGAAAAATAGTCAAAAAATGAAAAAAATTTATTTTAAAAGAATGGTGAATATTACTTTTTATAGCTGGTATGAAAAGTATTATGGTAAATGTAATATCATTACTAAAAGCCAATGGGTAAAAGAAGATAAATCAAGAATCTCTTCTAGTCATCTACCTTTGGAAACAATTATTTTACCAGTTAAAAACACATCTGTTGTTGCAAGTCCTTTTAAAATTCCAGACGGTATTAATGATGATAAAAAAATAATTGAACAAAATAATTTTACTAACCAGTACTTGGCAACACTAGGTAAACAGTTAGATAAAATTGAAGAAAAATTTAAAGATAAAACTCTCAGTCAGGATCACAGTGATATGATTGAAAATTGTTAAACCTACCTCAAAATAGGCAAGGTCTGGAATTACCCAGTACTGATAAAGAGTTAGTTAAAACATTAGATAAATTATTTAAAAAATTAGACAAAACTGAACCTAGTGATACCAAGACTTTAACTGTCATTGAAAAGTATGATAGTCAAAGAGAAAATTCTAATAGTAGTGAGTCAGATACTAACAACTTTGCTATTCAAGAAATTAAGAATCAATTTAGAAAATTAACTTTTAAAAATTCAACTATTACTAGTCAAACAAAAAATTGGTATTCTAAACCAACCCCTCCAGACTTACAGTTTGAAGAAAGGAATTTTGATAATCAATTTTCTATTTCTGTTAATAAAATTTATGAATGGAACATAGATGGCCTTAGTGAACAAGAGTTATTAAATAAATTAAATCACATGTCCATGGTAGCTAATAGTTATTTAACTACTTTCCACTATTTAGGATAGTCTGAGATTGTTGAACCATTGACTAGCGGATGTACTGGTATTCTTAGATCTTGGTGGGAAAAACACATTACTGAAGAATCCAGATATTGTATTATTAATGCAGTTAAATGTGATAACGAATGTAACCCTATACTTGATGAAACCCTTGGTTTAGACCTCCTTGATGAAGTTAATACCTTAATTTATACAATAATAAAATATTTTATCGGAACTCCTAGTAATATAACTGATAGGATCCATGATCAGCTAAGTAATCTCACGTGTCCTACTTTAAGTGACTTTAAATGGTATAAAGATGTTTTTACTTCTAGAGTTATGATGCATGATGATAGTAATAAACCTTTCTGGAAAGAAAAATTTGTAAATGAATTACCTAATTTATTTGCACATAAAATTCGAGAAGAATTAAGCAAAAACTTAGGATTTATTGATCACGATAATTTGACATATGGTGACATTATTAGTTAAATTCAAAAAATAGGTCTTAAAATGTGTATTGACTTTAAAATTAGTAAACAGGCTCGAAAAGATAAACACAAAGCCAAATACGAGTTAGGATCTTTTTGTGAACAATATAGTTTGCCCCCTATTGCTCTTTCCAGAAAAAGAAGTCACTTTAAAAATGATAAAAAAACATAAATTCAGAAAACATTAAAAATATAGTAATAAGGAAAGTTATTATAAAAGGTCACCCAAAAATACAAGTTATAAAAAAACCTTATAAAAATAAAAGTTATAAAAAATTTGATAAGAGCAAAGTGATTTGTCATAATTGTGGTAAACCAAGTCATTATAAAAACGAATGTAGAGTTAAAGAAAAATTAAAACAATTAAAAATATCTGAAGAAGATAGTAATCAAATAATTGAGTTAATGAAAACAGAGAATGATTCTAGTAGTAGTGAATATGAAAATATTTATTCTCATTCTTCTAGTAACTTCGACAACACTTCCACTTCAGAAAGTGAAAACCCTAAAGTAACCTTAGGATGTACTGATACTTGTTGTAATAAAACTCTAAATATTTTAAGTAGACATGAAAAAGAACAAAGTCTATTAATTGACTTAATTAGTAAAGTATCTGATCCTCAGTTAAAAATACAATATACTAAATAATTAAAAGATCTTTTTAATAAAGATACTCCAACGAACAAAGTAAATAAATTAAAAAAAAAACCTATTTTTAGTATTAATAAAACTTTAGAAAGATTTAAAAATTCGGTAAAAGAGATAACTTTACCTGAATTAAATCAAGAAGTTAATAACTTAAAACGAGAAATTTCTAAATTAAAATCAAAAATCCCTGAATTAAGAAATGAAATTAATAAGCTCAAAGAAAAAGATGCATTGTTAGTTAATAGCTCCTCGGATAGTGAGGATATAGAAGAAGCTGAAACTTCTAAAGTTAATAACTCGGATAGTGATAATAAAACCCTTAGTCAACAAGGATTGTCTCTAAACATATTAAAATCTCTTACCATTCAGAAATGGTATATTAAAGTCACTATTATTAACAAAACATTCACTTTAGAAATCTTAGCCTTAGTTGATATTGGTGTTGACTTGAATTGTATTCAAGAAGGTCTAATCCCAACTAGGTACTATGTAAAAAGTACTGAAAGAATGACTTCAACTAATGGAAGTAAAATGAATATAAATTATAAATTACCTAAAGCTCATATTTGTCAAAATAATGTTTGTTTTGAAACATCTTTTATTTTAATAAGAAACATGACATATAAGATTATTTTAGGATTACCATTTATATATTTATTATACCCTTTTACTACTAATACAGATGGTTTAACTAGTAAACACTTAGGTCAAGATGTAACATTTCCATTTATTAATAAACCTAAGAGTAAAGATTTGAGAATTATTCAAGATGAGTTAATTTCCAAAAGTTTAAATATCTTAAATAATAAGACAGTCATTTAAAATTCCTAAAAGATGAAATTAGTTATAAAAGGATTGAAGAACAATTACAAAATAATAATCTTCAAAAGAAAATAAAAGATTTTCATGACTTATTAACTAAGAATATTTGTTCTGATTTACTGCATGTTTTCTGGCATAGAAATAGGCATATTGTTAAGCTCCCTTATGCTAAGGAATTTAAGGAACATTTAATTCCTATTAAGGCTAGACCTATATAAATGAATCATGAACAAATGAGTTATTGTAAAAATGAAATCAATGATCTATTGAGAAAATGATTAATTAGGAAGAGTAAATCCCCTTAGTCTTGTTCAACATTTTATATAAATAAAAATGCTGAAATTGAGAGAGGAACCCCTTACTTAGTTATTAATTATAAACCTTTAAATAAAGTCCTTGAATGGATTAGGTATTCATTAGAAAATAAAAAGGATTTAATTAATAGGCTTAGTCAAGCAGTTTTTTTAGTAAATTTGACCTCAAGAGTGGATTTTGGCAAATCCAGATCCATGAGGATGATAGGTATAAGACAACCTTTACCACCCCTTTTGGTCATTATGAGTGGAATGTCATGCCTTTTGGTTTGAAAAATGCCCCTAGTGAATTCCAGAATATTATGAATGATATTCTAAATCTTTTTAGTCACTTTGCCATTGTTTACATTGATGATGTTCTTATTTTTTCAAACTCTATTGAAGAACATTAGAAACATCTCAATTCATTTTTTAGAACTGTTCAAACTAATGGATTAGTTCTTTCTTAGTCAAAATGTTCTCTTTTTCAGACTAGAGTTCACTTCCTTGGTCATGTTATTCAATATTGTCAAATTCACCCTGTTGCTAGAGCTATTCAATTTGCTAGTAAATTTTCTGATAAAATCTTAGATAAAAACCAGCTTTAAAGATTTTTAGGTTCCCTTAATTACATAGGTGAATTCTACAAGAACCTGAGAATAGTCTGTAAGCCATTATTTGAATGACTTCAAAGTAATCCCCCTCCTTGGACTGATATTCATACTTCAATTGTCCAGGAAGTAAAGAAGCATGTTAAGACCATTCCTTGTCTTGGCATATCAAATCCTGATGTATTTAAAATTATTGAAACTGATGCCTCTGAAATTGGATTAGGAGGTATACTCAAACAAAAGTTAACCCCAAAATCTCCAGAACAGATTGTTTCTTTCTATTCTCGTGCATCGGATAATACACAAATAAATTATTCTACTATTAAAAAGGAAATTTTATCTTTAGTTTTATGTATCAATAAATTTCAAAGTGATTTATTAAATCAAAAGCTTTTAATAAGAATAGATCTTAATACATTTTTGTACTTCCAAGATGAACTGAGTACCTTGTGTTGTGAGCTTCCTAAAGAATCTCTTCCCTTAATTCTGGATCAATTGGTACGCAAACTCTCCCTTCAAACCTCACCAATCCATTGCTATTAATCCTGTACTTACGCTCATCACCTTCAGCAATTCGCTTCTTAATAATATCACAATCTTCGTCCTTCTCCTGAGCCTCCTTGATTTTGACTAATAAAGTCGGGCTCGCTGTCACGACAAATAGCTTTTCGTCCACCTTCATCGGATACTTGATCTCCAACTCCAGACATTCGAAATCTCTCACCAACTCTTTTTGAGTTGTCAACGTCATCAATTGATCCCTGCCTTTTCTGCTCAAGGCATCTGCTACTATATTGGCCTTGCATGGATGGTACAAAATTTCACAATCGTAGTCCTTGATCAATTCTAACCATCGACGCTGCTTCATGTTTAGCTCATTCTGAGTGAAGATATATTTTAGACTTTTATGGTCTGTATATATCTCGCACTTCTCACCATATAGGTAATGTCTCCAAATCTTTAAAGCGAAGACTACCGCTGCTAACTCCAGGTCATGAGTCGGGTAACCCTTCTCAAAATCTTTTAGCTGACGTGACTTATACGCAATGACCTTGTTGTGCTGTATTAGCACACAACCAAGACCCTTGTGTGACGCATCATTGCACACTACAAAACCTCTAGTATCGTCTGGCAAAGTCAATACCGGTGCTTGACTCAATCTCTTCTCCAGCTCCATATTACTTTCTTCACACTTCTTCGACCAAACAAATTTCACCGTTTTTCGGGTAAGATTGGTTAATGGCGATGCTATCTTTGAAAAATCCTGTATGAATATCTGATAGTATCCCGCTAACCCTAAGAAATTCCTGATCTCAGTCGGCGTCTTCGGCTGTTCCCAATTGATAATTGTCTCTATCTTCGCTGGATCTATCGAAACACCATCCTTGTCTATAATATGACCAAGAAACTGCACCCTCTGTAACCAAAATTCACACTTCGCAAACTTGGTGTACAACTTCTCCCTTCTCAAAGCCTCCAATGCGATTCGTAAGTGTTCTGCATGCTCCTCCTCTGTCTTCGAATACACCAAGATGTCGTCGATGAATACGACCACAAACTTATCTAAGTACTGCTTGAACACTCTGTTCATCATATCCATGAATGCTGCTGGTGCATTCGTCAGTCCAAATGACATCACCAGAAATTCGAAATGACCATAACGAGTTCTGAATGCCGTTTTCGGGATATCCTCCTCCCTCACCTTCTGTTGATGATAACTCGTCCTCAAATCTATCTTCGAAAAGTATTTCGCTCCCTTAAGTTGATCAAACAGATCGTCTATTATGGGCAACGGATACTTATTCTTAATGGTGACCTTGTTCAACTCTTGGTAATCAATACAAAGCCTCATCGAACCATCCTTCTTTTTTACAAACAGAACTAGTGCTCCCCACGGTGACACGCTTAGTCTGATGTAACCTTTATCTAGCAGTTCCTGTAACTGAACCATCAATTCTTTCATTTTCACCAGTGCCATACAGTACGACGCCTTCGATATCTGTGCGATTCCCGGTACCAAATCAATAACAAACTCCACTTCTCTGTCCGACGGTGACACCGGAATCTCATCTAAAAAAACATCAGCGAATTCCCGTACAACAGGTATCTGACTCAGTTCACCCTTGTCTCGTCGAGTATCAATCACATGAGCCAAATAACCTACGCACCCTTTCCTAAGTAACTTTCTTGCTTGCATCATCGTCAGACAACTTGATTGTCTCGGCGATTTCCTACCGTAAAATATGACTTTTGACTTATTTGAAGTCTTTAGGTGCACACACTTTTTCTTACAATCAATAATTGCTCCGTGACTCGATAGCCAATCCATCCCTAGGATTACGTCGAACTCCACTAGTCGAATCAGTATCAAATCCACGTTAAGTCTAAGCACTCGCAAATCAGCACAACAGTTTCTATGAATGTAGTCTACGAGAATGATTTCTTTGTTTGCTACTTCTACGCTCATAGGGTGTTCTAGCTTTTCTTAAGGTACATCTAATCTCTTAGCAAAATCTTCAAAAATAAATGAGCAGATATCACCCGAATTAAACAATACATACGCATTAATATCATTGATCGGGATGATACCTGACACCACGTCCTTGGAGTCAACTGCATCCTGTACAGTCATGTTGAAGGTGCGCGCTGTGGGTCGGTTAGCCTGGCTGGCTGGCCCTCCAATGTTCAGTCTATTGGTGTTGTTGTTGTTGCCTCTGTTTCCACTCCCAGCGTCTCCCTTCTTCTTTGGGCAGTCTTTGACTTGGTGGTTGGGTGCTCCACAGGAGAAACACCCTCCTTTCATTTTCTTCGGGCATTGTGGGGCCATGTGCCCTGGCTGCCCGCAGGTATAACATACACTTTTGCCCTTCAAACACTCCCCTGTGTGGTTCTTACCACAATTATTACATCTGCCAACTTTCTTAGCCTCTCCTTCGGATTTGTTGCCTTCAGACAATTGGCTCTCACTGCACTTCCTTTTATTGGGGTTGCTTTCCCTGCTTTTTCCCGCCTTCTGCCCTTTATGACCTTTCTTTCTCTCCTGGTTGAATTTAGCCAGGGCCTTACTTCCACCCTCCGCAATGATTGCCCTTTTCAACAGTTCTGCAAAACTCTTAATCTTTAATACCGCCATAGAACGGTACACCCCTGGCTTCAGTCCCAGCTCAAACCTTCGAGCCTTCCTAGCCTTAGTATCAACTTGATGAGTTGTAAACCTTGCCAACTCATTAAACTTGGCTGCATACTCGACCACAAACATGTTTCCTTGTTTTAACTCGAGAAATTTCACCTCCATTTCTTGTTGCATGCTTTCTGGAAAGTAGTTTTTCAGAAACATTTCTTTAAAGCGCTCCCAAGTAATAACGCCCTCTCCCGCACGGCCCTTGTTAGCCTTCCACCAGTAGTTCGCCTCCCCCTTCATCAAGAAGGTGGCGAAACTAGTCTTCTGTTCTTCGGCCACCCTAGCGACCTCAAACACCTTCTCTATTTCCTCTATCCAAGACTGTGCCTCGATCGGGTTTAGAGTTCCCTTGAACTCCGGTGGTCCAACCAGTTTGAAGTCTTTGAAGTTCGCTAAGTGCAGCGCTGGCTGCGGTGCTGGTTGTACTACCACTGGTAGGGGTCTAGCTTGCATGACTTCTGCCAGCATCTCCGCAAACATCCTTATAGGATTGGGTTGATCCCCAACCTCACTTTCTGACTCTACGACACGTTGATTGCATGGTCTACCTCTTGGCGGCATGATCTGCTAAATAGCAAATCTTAGACTTACGCCTATAATTCTACGCATTATATTAGCCAAATTAATAGTTAAAGTCAAAATTATATATCAAGCACATTTGATTTATCAAAGAAATAACTACATTTATATTCATATACCAATGTTTTAGTACAGACTCAACAAGTGGCATACTTCTATAAACGCTCAAGGCACAAGTTGCCTATCATTAACTATCCTTCAATGAACAAAAAGTGAGGATTCACTACTATCTACCCCTCTAATAGAACAAAAGTTAGGGTCTAACAATTAATATGAACTTCACATCAACCTCAAAGATTTTTTTAAATGATAACTCAAAGAAAGTTTCAAAACCATGCAAAATCTAGAATTTTAACATATTTATTAATAATACTCTACTCAAGATCTTTTGTGAGTGTGTGAATCCAAATGTATCAAACTAATCAAACTCGGATAAGTTTAGGTTATTAATTACCTTATAAAAGATATATAACAAAACTCAATATATTTATTTTTCACATCACTCTTTGCTTATATAGACAAATATAAATCAGAAGATCAAAAGGTTTCAAACAATTATATATACTAGGATTAATATGCATTTTTTTTTCATTTTTTTTCTTTTAATGGGTGCATTTTATGCTCCATCCCATTCTTTCTTTCTTCATTTTTTTTTCACGGTGAGTGCATTTTATGCTCCATCTCACCAGCGAGTGCGTTTTACGCTCCATCTCGCTTTTTCATGTGTTTATGAGTGAGTGCGTTTTACGCTCCATCTCAACCCACCACAAGATTTTTCTTTTTAATAATAATCCTAGAAAAATTACCTAAATCATCTCTTCCAAATTATATTTTGCCTTATATTTCACTTCAAATAATGATCAAATAATATATAGAGCTCAAAAATATCTTCCATAAGCATTTAACCATATAAACTTTCTCTAAATTAAAACTAGCTCAAACAAATGGATATAAGTGCATCAAAATTTAAAGGATCTTAAGCAAAGTTATAAGCAATAAAAAGTCAAAAATTCAAACTAAGCAAAAAATTTATCATTTTTCCAAGAGTTATTAAATCAAAATCAAAATTTTATCATTGGCTAGAAATTAAAATTCAATTAACTCATTGCTCAAGTGACACATCCTAAAATTAAAATAAAAAAACTACCCCATTTTCGTAGGAAATACGGTTACACTTAGCATGTGCAACAAGCCTTTAAACCCCAAGGTTACCCCAAGTGGACGAGTTTTGTCTCGTGAGGGTTTGCAGTGAATTTACCCACAAAATTCAAAAATTTTTAAAATTTCCTAATTTTTTTTTCAAAAAAAAAAAAAATTTTAAAATTCCCTAAAAATAAAATAAATATCATAAATCCCTTTCCCCACACTTAAAATTTACATTGTCCCCAATGTAAACTAAAATGCAAAGAAAAAGCAAAAATACTATAAAAAGAAAAAGGAAAAGAAATGCAAATCTGATTTCTTGGGTTGCCTCCCAAGCAGTGCCTTTGTTTATCGTCATTGACTCGACTTCATGCTCGAACACTACGTTACTCATTCCTCTTGAATTTTGACCATTTCATCTATCTTTACTTCATTTATCATGGTCTTGTTAAAACTCCCTTGCAGTTGATATGAGGGTTCTACTCCCTCTTCAATGAACATATATTCGAGACGATTAGGGAGAGACTTTAAATCTGGAATGTAATCCTGCAAAATAAAAGGTAAAGATTTCTTGTTAGGGATTGGTAAGTCAAAATATGGATCATTACCTGTTTTCGGAGAACCATGCACAGCCGCAACAGTTTTTTTCAAATCAGCACTTAAGACTAACTCCTCTTTCTCTTTCCCAAAACTCTGACTGTATGTCGTTTTCAATGTACCCTGCCCATCATTTTTAGAAACTTTTGCTGCTAAAGTATCAATCACATCAACAGAGTAAACAGGATTATGACATTTCATGGCATCAAAAATATTAAATTTAACAATTTCGCCATCAAACTACATTGTCAGTGTACCCCTATGAACATCGATCTTAGTCTTGGAAGTCTTTAAGAAAGGTCTTCCTAACAAAATAGGAGCATTTTGATCACCATTTTCCATATCAAGCACATAAAAATCAGCAGGAAAAATTAAATTATCTACCTGCACAAGAACATCCTCCACTATACCCTTAGGATAAGTGTTAGACCTATCAGCCAACTGAATCACAATACCAGTTCTATTTAAAGGTTCAAGTTTCAAAGAAGCATATATAGAATATGGCATGACATTAATAGATGCTCCTAAGTCTAACATAGCCTTTTCAAATCTTGTGTCTTCTATCTTACAAGGGATAGTAAACATTCCTGGATCTTGGCATTTTGTAGGGAGTTTTCTTTGAATTACGGCAGATACATTCTTTCCTACTTGTACCTTTTCATATCTTTTAAGTGCTTGCTTTCTCTTGTGTGTACACAATTCTTTCAAAAATCTAGCAAAGCGAGGTACTTGTTTAATAACATCTAACAATGGAATTTTGACCTCGCAATTATGAAAAGTCTCATATAAATCTGAATTTTTCTCGTACGTTATTTTTTCTGTTAAAGCAAGAGGGAAAGGGGGTACCGGTTTATACTCAGAGAGAGGTGGAAATTTATGCTTTGGAGTACCATTTTTTCCTAGAACACTGTCGTCCTCTTGACTGTTGTCTGCCTCCTTGTTGTCTACTTCAACTTTGCTTGGCTCTTTTGGTGCAGACTCTGTCTTTGCTGGAGTTTCGATCTCTTTACCGCTTCTCAACGTGATTGCACTAACATTTTCTTTTGGATTCGCCATTGTTTGCGAGAGTACTTTTTTCAGAATTTTGCGCCTCCAATCGACTAATTGCAGTTGTCATTTGTCCCATCTGTGTTTCCAAATTCTGCATATTCGCCTTCGTTTCCTGTTGAAATTGCAAAGTGTTAGTGCTAAGTTGTGTAATTATATCCTCCAAAGATATATGAGAATCAGATGTTTGGCCCTGTTGTTTGTTAGGATATGGCTGCTTGTTTTGTTGGTAGCTTGAGAAGTTTTAAGTCGCAGACAGATTCCCTTGCGGATTTCCATAGCCGAAATTCGGATGATCTCTCCGACCTGAGTTGTACGTGTTTGCGTAAGGATCATATCTCCTTTGTGGTTGACTAGGGAAATCACCTACTGCATGCACTTGTTCGTGTGACTCCTCTTGAAGAGTGGGGCACATATCCGTCGGATGTCCTACGACCGCGCAAATTCCGCAAGCTTTCACTTGTTGCATATTACCTACAGCCATTTGACGAACAACGGAGGTTAGACTATCAATTCGTTGCTCAAGTGAAGAAATATTTACCTCACTAACATTCTTGGATGAAAAATCAAGCCTAGTGCCAAATTGTTGGGAGTTAGCAGTCATGTTTGCAATTAAGTTCCTTGCAGCTTCGGGCGTTTTGTCCACCAAAGCTCCTCCACTAGCAACATTGATCATGCTCCTATCAGTAGACATGAGTCCTTCATAGAAGTATTGGATGAGGAGTTGCTCGCTGATTTGATGGTGGGGACAGCTTGCACATAGTTTCTTGAAACGTTCCCAATATTCGTACAGGGATTCTCCATGGTTCTGCCTCACACCACAAATGTCTTTCCTAATATTGGCTGCCCTTGAAGCTGGAAAATATTTCTCCAAGAATAGTCTTTTTATCTCTTTCCATGTGGTGATGCTTCCGGAGGGTAAGTAGTAGAGCCAATCCTTAGCCAAATCCTTTAAGGAAAATGGAAAAGCTCTTAGATTGATTTGCTCTTCAGTCACTCCAGAAGGTTTCAGACTTGTGCACACCATATGGAATTCCTTTAAATGTTTGTGAGGATCTTCACCTGCAAGGCCATGAAAATTTGGCAATAGATGGATTAGACCTGATTTTAATTCAAAGGAAGTGTTAGCATTTACATTTGGAAAAATTATGCTTAAAGGTTGTTAATTCAAATCAGGGGCCGCAAGTTCTTTCAAAGTTCGATTCCTAGCCATGATTTCCATCTTTAACCTGCACAACTCAAATAAAATATGAAAACTAGAGAAAAGAATAAAAATAAAATAAAAATAAAACTATATTTATTAAATTAAATAAATATTTACAAAAGCACAAAATTAAATTAAAATCAGTCCCCGGCAACGGCGCCAAAATTTGGTGTGATGTCGCAAGCACCCAAAAAAAAAATCTTACTTTGGAAAAAATATTAATGTAGTAGTGTAAGGAAGAGTTGATCCCACAGAGAATGATTAATTTAATTTTATGTTTTTGCAAATAAAAATTGGGGGTTTTTGAATTAAAGAAATAATTTAAATAAAAATAACTAAAATAAATATGCAAGTAATTTAATGAAATAAATGAGAAGAAAAAGCCTTGGTTTAAGTCAATATCCACCATCAAGAATTTACAACTGATCACTGATGCAAGAATAAATCAATTCATATTTTAAATATTCAACGTGGAATAATTACTCTCATTCGAATAATTTTCCTATCTCTCCTTAATTTTAGTTAAGCAGAAACAAGCGATCTAAATAACCCTTACTACTAAATAATCTCAGACAAGCGCTAAAGATTTAACCTAGTAGCAGCATAAAGAAATAGAGAGATCGTTGAACTAAACAACACAATCCGAGCGTCTGCATTTAATCTAGATGAATATTTTTCCTAAGATAAAATAATATTTTGATAAGCAAAATAATTATTAATCTTAGTTGCTTCGCAAATTAAAGTGACCAAACAATTACGGATTTGATATTTAATTTAGCAGTAGATTTCAACGAATAATAAACTAGTATGAATCCTAGCAATTAAACGAATTAATCATAAAATTAAACACAGAAAAATATTCAATACTCAAAATATAAATTGAACAATTAAAATAAATTAGATCTCACAGTTTATAAATCTTGATGGCTTCAATCACTTAAACCAAGAAAAAGAATTTAGTTACTCATAATTGTAGAGAGCATTAAAGAATAGAAGAGAGAAATTTTACTCTAATAGAAAAGTTGTGTCTTACAATGTGTGTCAAGCCCTCTATTTATAGGCTTCATAAACCTCCTAACTTGTCCAAACCCTAATAGGATTTACAATTAAAAATAAAAGAAAAATAAAATAATTATTATCCTAACCCTAGTTGGAATTAAAATCCAATTTGGAATCAAAAAGTAGCTAAAATCCCGAAATAATCTGTTTCCCCAGCAATTCTGTGTTGCCAAACAGCCCTTTAGTCAACGCGCGTCCGCGTGGATGACGTCAGCGCCCACGCCCGCGCATTGCGCGGGTTTTATTTTTTTCTTCTACTGTGTTGCCAAACGACGTCGTTCCAGATCGCCGCATAATTTCCTCGCGCGTAATGCGCGCGTCCCAGTTTCCGGAATTTACGAAATTGCCCCTCCGTGTTCCAGCTGCTTTAATTACTATTTTGCCATCCAACGCTGGTTATTTACCAAAATGCCATCTAACTTTCGCAGAATTTACAGATTTGCCCCCAAGCTTATTTTTCCTACAAAATAAAATAATTAAAAATAAATAAAAATAATATAAAAATACAAAAAATCCTAAAAACACATAATAATATATAAAACACCTAAAACACTAAATATGAATAAAAACACATAAATAAAAAGAAATATAAAATTACCTAAATTAACATAAATTAACTAAAATCGTATAAAACCTATTAAAATCAAAATAAGCTAAATAATTAAATATTTGAGCATACAATAAATATAAAAACTAAGTATTAGGAAATAAAAATATCGTATAATTTAACTCTATCATATGCATACCTCAAAACATAAGTATTTATAATAGCTAAACCGTCCCTAATAGAAATAAAAGGTGGGACTCACTACTATTAGATACAAATAAGATAACAATGACAAATCACCGCCTGCAGCGACGAACAACCCTAAGTAAAGCTTGCTGGGCCAACTCCTCCACTGTACGACGACGAATCTAGCGTCGGCTGTTACTCGCCTCCCTAGGGTACCTCATAACCCGATACCTCAGTCGATCAAACGAAGTGGCAAGGACATACTCCAAGGTGTCGATCCTAGCGGATCCAACTCTCCTAGTGGACCGGAGCCATACCTCCTGCATCGGCATCCTGCTAACTCTCTCCCTAACAAGCTCAGCCCTGATGGTCTGAAGAACTGTCTGACTAGCCATCTCCCTAGTGTCTAATCTCTCAATCATTTGTCTCAGCTGACTATTCTAGATCATAAGTTACTGCACAGTAGGACCCATCTACGGTGCAACATGCTCTAACTGCTGAACCTTAGCCTGCAGATTGACCACATCCATCTCTCTCTAGTATGCCTCATCCTTATACACATTTTCCATCTGTTGATGGACAACGTTCTGCTCCTCCAGACGAGCAATACGGGCATCTCGCTCCTCAACAATATGCTCTAGATCCTCAATACAACTGGTGTACTCCATGAGTAAATCAGTCAGAAAATGATGGTAGACAAGAGATCCCTCTGCGGGTACCTCCTCAGCAGCTCCCTCAACCTGCATCTCTGTCTGGTCCTCCCTAGACTCCTCGCTCCAAGCGGGGTCATCCTCAGACTCAACCACATGGTCCTGACTGTCGGACCTCATAACACTGCCTCTGACGGGCTCTACGGTATCCATACTATCGTCCCTCTCCAGGTCGGACTCTCCTACTAGTGATACAGGTGCAACGGGTGTATATCCTACCAACTGCTAGGTATCCACTGGTATGTCAATGAATACCTTGTCCTCTCGAGCTCCGCTCGACTCGCCTATAGCCATCCTATAGCACAACAGAAAAAACCAACATCAGTACAGCAATAAAATATATTCATTAAAGAAATGAAATTATATTTCATTGGGTACGACTCGACTCGATGAATTCCCCAATTCATCCAAACCACCTATGATAAATCTCCCCGATTTATCTCCTAACGCTCAATACGAGTTTACTACTAAGGTTATAACCTAGCTTTCGCAATCTTAACGTTTATAACCTACAGCTCTGATACCAACCTGTGACGCACCCAAATTCAGGTCCTAATCACCTGAATCTAGTCATCACGATCCAATACAAACATTCACCTCTAAACATCATACAATAACTAAATGCGAAAAAATAAACATATGTTGTTTATGCAAAAGGTGTTACTAGTCCCAAGATACAGAAACCTTATAACAAAAGTACACAAATGCCCTTAATAAAGTACTTAGGGTTTACATAACAAGTAATTTAGCTAAACAAATAAACTAGAGACTGCCTCTTAAAGTCTATCACTTTAGCTTTCCTTTACCCTTGTCCTTCCCAGATGACTCGAGTTTAGCTGCAATAGAGTTTATGATATAGCAAGGGTGAGCAACTAGTTTGCTCAACAAGTTTAAATAAAAACGAGAGATAATATATCATGAATGAAAGGGACAACTGAAACAATTCAACAATATGAAAAACATAAGCAAGAATAATGATTTTCTTTTAGAATCAAGATAGTCAAATAGACTATGAACTATAAACTTCTACTGGAGTCAATAGCTAATTGACCCAATAGTTATTACCAGAAATACGTACTCGAAGGGATCAGCCTCTTGTACACTATGTGTATGCATAACATTTAATTTCTGTGTTTTGTACCTGATATTAGATACGGGGTTCCTCCCCTATAGTGAAGGGGTGTTCATATCAGTCCAAGAATCCGCACCTCCAATGGTTTGGATAGCTTTTAAAATATTTAACATAAATGTCTAGCCGAGCAATGGCTTAGATCTAACTTTGAATAGTTCTTTAACCAATAGAACTTAAACAAGGTACAAGTCAAAGACTGTACAAGCTTAAATGCACCAAGTGCGAATAATAATAATACCGATGTGGAATAATTGTAAAGTAATTAAACCACTCAAATCATGCTTGGAATTACAATTCAAGCTTAAATAAATAACTTGCTCAATGAAATGAGTTTAGGGGTAAGGAACTTGCCTGTCTGCTCAGCTATAATTAACGTCTAGCTTTAATTAACTTGATTGGAAGGACCTAATATTAATAAAGTTGGTCTAACAATTAACATTGTGTATAATGGTGTGTATACACTTACTAAGACTATTCAACTAGCATAGAAGTCAAACACATAATACACGTAGTCAACATATTATCATTAACCCTTTAGATAATTAATCAAACTTAGGTTGATGATTTAAAAATTTAACTAAGATTTTCTTAAGTGTTAAACACTTATTAAACTTTGAAACAATTTCCTATACTTACTTAATTAATACTTTGTTAAATACTTTATGTTTTATAACCTTAACCTATTTTAATTACCAATTAATTTTAATTAAATACTAATTAACTAATTATCTTTAGTTGTAAAAAAAAATAACTATTATGTTTACCTATTATTTAATGGTTAATTAAATAACAATTAATTAAATGATAAATCTTATCTATTTTGGATTGTCATTGATAACCAATTCAAAAGTTTTCTGCTCTCTTATCGTCGGGTGAATCATCACTCTACGATTTGTACTGTCTGCCTTAGTAGACTTATTCTATGAATCATATGGTCTGCCTCAGCAACCCATTCGAAGAATAAATGCAGCTATATGACCGGAGTGATCTCACTCTACGATCACTATGCAATGGCCGAGACCTGACCGAGGCTACTCAACGTTACCGAGGGCTTGGCCGAGGCCACTCTACGATCTGCCCGACACATGCTGAGATGACTTTACGATCATCGAGTGAAATTCTATGTTCGACAGAATCCACTCTACGATCGCTGAGACTACTCTACGTTTCCCAACAATGATGTTAAATGTTTACATGTGAGCTCTACGATCAGAGTGCGTTCACTCTACGATTGTAGAGTTCACACTACCACTTACCGAAAACTTAATAATACTTCCAGATTTCAGTTTACAACAGTGAACATATTAACCCTTCTGGTTTTAAATCTGAGAACAACCAAACAACTAACACCATACAACTATGACACGTAAACACACTTAGGTTAATTATTTAATAACTTAGGAGTATTCATCCTAAGCATTTATTTTTTTATTTTATTTTTTTTAACCTAAGCATGGCATAATAAAGCATACCATCACATATTCTTCATTAATGTCCAACCTCTAACCTCATTCCCCCAACGACACCACTACTCACAATCAATATTTCTTGGATTAAATAATTTAGCATGCAAGTATGCTTACATTAAATGACTAGAAACTCAACTATGGCTTAGACTAAGTTAACTGACATTCATCACTAATGTCTCAAGCTAAGTATTTAGTTTAAGAGATTACCTCTTGGTTTTGGATGCGTGTCTTCTTAGTTTTCCAAAGTAATGGATGAACCTAGCTTGCATGAACACAATTGAACCAAGCTCATTCTCTTCTTCCCTCACGATAATTTCTTTCTCTCTCTCAATATCGGATGAAATTTGACAATAAGGAGAAGGAGATAATAAGCAGCAATGTAATGATACTCCTTCCCTTCACTTGTCCAATCCTTTCCTATGTGAAGCCTTTCCCTGCTCACCAACTCCATCAGAGGATAATGGTCCCTCCTGACTTCTTTTCTGTTTTCTCTCCTCTTAGACGTTACTTAGCTTGTCCCAATTTTAGTGTCACCTGAACTCAATTAACTGACAGAGCTTCTCTCCCTTATTTGGTTAATGCAATAACATTTTACTAAACCAACACATTTGGCCTAATCTGAAAATGAAAGAGGAATGGATCCAATAACAATATTAGCCCAATTTGTAATACTTGAATTTTAATATTCCTTACTTCTCAATGATGACCCTCGTTAAATTAATAACTAAGGTTTAATTAATAAAATATTAATTCTTGCCTTACAATTAAATAATTAATTTAATTGTTTAAATAATCCATTTTTTGACACTAAAGCCCATATTCAAATTATTGAAATTTATAATTTGAATTTAACACCATAGTTAATGTAATTAACTATTAAATCTTAATTTAAATCTTCTTGCTATTATAACCTTAGGGTTAATCCACTAATTTAATTATATTAGTGGCACCCTTTAATTTAAAATAATAATTTATCACAAAAGGTTTAAATAAACCACACAAAATCTACATCATTAGAAATTAATTCTTTATTTAATTAATAATGAATTTTAATTTTTTTTGGTCATTACATTATCACCCTAACAATTAATTAGATCAATCAATCATGATATATTTATATCATTTCACGAAACTAATAATCCTAGGCAACAATAAACTCTGCTACCTGAAATTTCTCTTAATTTTAATCTAACAAAGCAAACTTTTTATTAGATTCTAGCTATTATACAACCCATAACAAGCTCTCTAAATTTAATATAATGGAAGCGTTAATCATAAGGAAATTAGATTATTCTAAGCAACAATCTCATAAGCTCGGATTGTTTAACTTATATCATGATAACCATAGCAATAAACAAAAGCTTGACCACAATCATCTACCATTATTCATTACCAACGGTTATGAACAATATCAATTACACGTAATATAATTCTTAAATCTAGCAATTGATAATAATTTGATCAATTTAATGAGCTCTAATCAAACCAACCAAATTTAATATCAAAAAGTAATTAAAACAGATTATCACAAATAATTTCATATAAGGAAGAATAAATAATAGTACAGAATTGATTTAACAATTAATAGTAATTGGGTTTGAAATCCCCTAGAGCTGAATAAGAAAAATTAGCTAAATATAATAATAATCATATGCAAGAGAATTGAGAGAGATATGATGCACATGAGAGAGAGAGAGAGAGAGAGCTCCTAATTGTATGTAATAATTTGCTATAATGAAATGTAATGTATTTATAGAAGTACAATAATAATCCCAAGCATTAATGGAAAAGAAATCCAATTTGAAATCAAATTAATGTTTTAAATCCTGAATAATCTGTTTTGGGCAATTTTCGCGCAAGCCAAACACGTCCTTCCGCTCGCCAACTTTGACCGAGTCAACGCGTTTTGCCGCGTCAGCTGACTTAACATGTTCACGCGCATTGCGCCCCCTTCTATCTGTTGACCACACCACCAAACAGCGTCGTTCCTTTTCTTGCTGCTGATTCTACTTCACCGCGCGCATGGTGCAGTCGTTGTTCATGCCTGGACATGCAAACGGCGTCGTTGCGCCCAACTCCTTCTGATCCCTTGCGCGCAAGGCGCTGAAGCTGCTGGCTGCTGTTATTACGATTATTCCCCTACTGCACATAATTACCAGATTGCCATCCATTTTGCTACAGATTTACAATATTGCCACCAAGGTTTAATTTCCTACAAAATAAAATATAAAATAAATAAAAATAATACAAAAATACTAAAAATAATAATAATGCATAATAATAAATAAAATACTAAAAATACTTAAAAACTCACAAATAATTAAGCATAAAAATACCTAATAAATATGAATAAAATCTACTTATCAAATACTCCACATTTAAATCTTTGTTTGTCCTCAAGCAAAACAAGAATAACAATTATAAAAATAAAATTAATAACCAAACAATTTACTCGAACAACAAATCAATATGAATGTCAACATTAGCCTAAAAGATTTTAAAAATAATAACTCAAAGAAAATTTTAAAATCATGCAAAATTTAAAATTTTTAACATATTTATCAATCTTACTTTATGCAAGACCTTTCGTGTGTGTGTGAATACAAATGTATCAAACTAGAAACAACAACAAAAAACTTAGATCTGCTCACATAATTAAATGTCTCATAAAAGATATCAAAAATTGTTAGTTTAACATCAAAACTCTATACTCTTACTTTTCACATAACTTAAAGCTAATATAAACAAATATAACTAAAAGATCAAAATATTTTTAATCTTGACAAACTCACTAGGATTATTAATATTATTTTTTCAAGTACTTTGTATTTTTATTTTTTTCTCTTTCTTTTAAATGGGTGCATTTTATGCTCCATCCCATTTATTTTTCTTCATTTTTTCTGTTTATTTCTTTTTGGTCTCTTCATCGGTGAGTGCATTTTATGCTCTATCTCATTTTTTCATGTGTTTATGAGTAAGTGCATTTTACGCTCTATCTCAACCTACCATAAGAATTCTTCTTTTTTAATTTAATAATCCTAAGAAAATTACCTAAATCATCTGTAATGTCCTAGAATTTTCACGTCATTATTAATTAAAATATTAATTTAAATTCTAACGAGTTAGTTTTACGAGGTTATTTAAATCTTTTTGTGTGATTAATTAATTTCGTGATTAAATGATTATGTGATTAATTGCTAGAGTTAATTAAAGGGAGTCACTAATATGTTAATTAAATTAGTGAACAAACCCTAAGGTTTAATATCAAATGAATTGATAAGTTGTCCATTAATTAAATATTCAATTAAATTGAATATAATGAGTGAATTATTTTTTTTAAAAATTAATTAACATGATTATTAATTAATGGGAACAATGTGAAATATTAATAATAATATTTTTAGTCTATTTAGTAATTTAACACTATTGGGTTAGAGTATTTAATTAATTAACCAATACAATTATTATTTAATCATGGATTGGATAATTAATGTGTAACAAAATAAATAACCAATCATTGGGTTATATTAAATAGTCTAATGATAAATTAAGTGGACTTGACTAAATAATAGTTCAAGTCATTTAATAGGAGTCAATTGGGTATTAAATGAAGTCCAAAGCATGAGCCCACTTAGAATTAATTGTGTAACTTATTATTTATTAAAGGAGTAGCTTGTGACAATCTTTGTGGGACACAAAATATTGCACCAGCCGTGTATAAGAGAGAGAGGGAGTGAAATGATTTTTTATTTTATTTAATTAAGGTTGCTTGTTTTGATTTTGGTGAGTCTTTTTTGCACAAAATCCTCACCCACTCTAGTCCTTAAGCTCACTCGTGCTAGTCTCCAAGATAAGTTTCATGATGGTCTAGATTATTAGATATAATATGTGTATCTAATATTTTTAGGAGTATACTTGCATTTGTAGACATTTGCACTTCATTATTTTTCCAAGTCCAAAAGAGAGAGTTTGAGAGAAAACTATAGTGAGAGCAAAATATTTTGAGAGATTAAGGAGAAAGAAGGAGAAGCTTGTATTGTTCATGCCATTCACCACCTATTTTGGAAGAAAAAGAAAAATAGCCACTAAAATAAGGTAATGATTATTTAAAATCTAGCTTTGTTTTTGGATTAAATAAACGAACATGTTAGTATAAGCATGTTAATATAGTTAGTAATGTATATTAGTAGTATTTATACCATACTTGAGTTTAATTTACTTGGTTTGTATTTTAGTATATTTTGTATGCTAAAAACATGTGTTTGGTAGTGTGTAAACAAGTCTTAAAATAATGACCAAAAATATTTTCATAAGATTTAGATTTAATATTATAATATTATAGAATATTAAATCATGAGAAAAACAAGGTTTGAATTACTCAAAATGAAGTTATACATAAAAAGTTATGATTTGTAGAAATTTATTTAGTATAATAATTTTGATAAAAAATATGGAATTAAATCATGGGTACTTAAATTTTCATGTTATAAATTGATGTTAAGTGATGGGTAATCATTTTGGAATTTTTTTGAGGGGTGAAAGCTTACATGAGGGTATAATTTTTATTAACGGTGGAGTATTACCGAAAGGCTGGCCGCGCATGGCGCGCCAGTAGTATTCTGTTGGTAGCGGAGCCAAACGACGCTGTTTAGAGTATAAAAACTTTAACCCACACGTTATGCGCGAGAGCCATCTCCGGGTTTTTCAAAACGGTACCGTTTTGGACATAAAATTATGTTAAGCACGCGTTACGTGTGGGAGCCAACTTTCGGCAATATTACAAAATTGCCCTCAGTCTGATTTTTCAGAATAATTACAAGATTTCCATTAAGTATAATTTAATTAATTTAAATGTTTAAAAATTAATTTAAAATTATAACAAAAATAATAATCATACAAAAGTAATATTTGGGATTTTATTTTTCATTAAGATTAATATTTTAAATATTAATCTAGTTAGCTAAATTTATGGTTAAGTTACATATATACAAATTCCATTAATTATTTACTATTTAATTTAAAATTGAATAATAAATAAGGGTGATAAATTAGCAATTATTATTCTTATTAAATAATAATTAAAGAGAGATGAAAATTTATACATTAATTATTTATTATTTAAATATTATTAAATAATAAATAAGGATAATTAAGGAATTAATTATTATTTAATTAGCATTAAATAATGATTAAGGGAAATTAAGTTAGTAGATTAATGATTTATTATAAGGATAAATAAATTGATTATTATTTAACCTTAAATAATAATTAAATTAAATAAATAATTAATTATTGTTTAATTAACATTAAATAATAACTAAAGAGGATTAAAATTAGTAAACTATTATTTAATTTCCTTAAATTAAATAATAAGTGAGGATAATTACTTAGTTAATTATTAGTTGATTAATATTAAATTAAAGGAGGTTAAAATTAAATCAATAATTATTTATTATTTAATTATTTTTAAATAATAAGTACAATTAGTTATTATTTATTTTAAATAATAACTAAAGATAATTAATTAATTTCTATTTAATCAAGATTAAATAGTAATTAAATAGAGATTGAGTTAATAAGATAATTTGAATTTAATTATGCATTAATTAAATAATTGTAATAAGTTGTTTAAGGGTTTAATAAGTGTCCAACACTTAAGAAAAATATTTTCTAACTTATTAAATTATTAACCTAATAGGATTAAGGGTCTATAAAGTTAATAATATTGATTTGACTGATGTAAATTATGTGTTAGGACTTATATGATAGATAAGTTCCTTAGTGAGCGTATAGTTGTGCAAATACGCAGTACTAATTGATAGGCCAATTTTATCAATGTTAGGTCTTTCAAAGTTATTTAATTAAAACTATATTTTTGTAGCTGAGCTATCACACAAGTTCCTTATCTCTAAACTCATTACTTTGAGCAAGTTCCCTTGTACCCAAACTTTACTTTGTGCAAGTTATTTATTGAAGCTTGAACTTTATTTTCCAAGCATGCTTTAAGTGAATTAATTACTTTATAATTATTTCATATCGATATTATTGTGATTCGCTCTTTGTGCAATTGAGTTTATACAGTCTTTGACTTGTACCTTATTTAAAGTTCTATTGTTTAAGAACGGTTCTGAGTTAAGTCTAAACCATTATTCAACTAGACATTTATGCAAAGATTTTAAAAGCTATCCAAACCATTTGACGGTGCGGATTCTTAAACTGTTATGAACACCCCTTAAATATAAGGGAGTACTGTAACGCCCCCAAATCCGGGTCCCTTGAACCACGGGCTTGGTGCGCACGTGACTATCTACCCTGTCATTTCATCCATCCAATCTGAATAAAATAATGATAATAAGAACTTAATTTACATTCAACCATAACTAATCCCAGATTCTACGTACCTTTATACATACCATCTGTCGTATCTGATATATTACAACATATAATAATAATTACACACTAATTACAATAATAACACAACTATTGCTGGTTGGCTTTTCCTTTACCCTTATCTACTCCAGACCCCTCGGTCTTCTCTGGCTTAGCTGAAATATCATGAATGAAAGCAAGAGTGAGCTTAAAATAGCTCAGCAAATAATTAAACATGAGATAACATGATATTTCAGAATGAAGAATATAGTTTGTTTACAATAAAATGTAAGTATGCGTATCAATCTTGATTTGTAACAATTCAATACATGATGAGAAAATCACAACATAAGCTGAACATAATTATCTGAGAACATGGAACTTTTTAATTGCTGTATGGTCACAAGACCAAGAACACGTTAAGAACAATATCAATCTTTAAGACCAACACTGTCCAAATAAGATTTTAATACGTCAAGAACAATCTCAATCACAAAGACTGACATTGCCCACAAGGTAATAATAACAGTTTAGATGCGTACTCTGGGTGATCAGCCCATCGTACTTAATATTGTGCACAACAACATCTAACGACGCAACCACGTCATAATTAATTCATTTCCTTTAGCCTTTATTCCCCCTTTTTACAATAGGGTTGTTCTGTTACAGCGTAACAAAGAGTCCGCACCACCACAATGTGGATTGGAGAACATAATAATCAACAACTGGATTTAATATGAAACATGCATGTGTCTAGCCAGAACCAAAATTGGCATCGACCTTTTCAAGATAGTTCGATAAGGAATGAACTTTACATGATAACATGAATGTACAACATGAATGTCTGTTCAAGAATCTGAAATTAAAAGCTTAGTCAGAAAACTTGCCTTGGTCCTCGTCTATCACAACTGGTAAAATATTATCCCGTCTAGGACCTACATGACCATAATATTGGTTCATGCATTAGTTATGTACACATGCATGCCATTACTTGCTATACAAGCCATCACTTAGTTTAACATAACCCTACTCACGTAACACATTGTTTACTTAAGCCTTAGGATCTACCATATTGATTATTTTTATCAATTTATGGTTTACATATGTGTTTCTATCATTAAATATCAAAACATTGCAATTTGGAAGTAAAATAATTATTTTCAAAAAATCAGGTCACGGCGCCCCGGCGGAGAGAACCGCGCCCCCAGCGAGATCCTCTCGGCCGAACAGCGCCCCGGCGACGACTGGTCTCGCCCCGGCGTATCCCCTGCAGAACAACTGCGCCCCGGCGCAGTTACAAGAGTAAAATACTGCGCCCCGGCGCAGTACTGGTTTTTCAGAAATTTTTTTCTTTCCAAAAACTGAGCTATCTTTGACCCTAATGTGAATTTACCAATTCCAACACTTCATATAGCATGTATAACACATAATTGACTTGCGTGGATTTTCAAAACATTTAAAAATCATTATTTGAACCTATTTTTCCAAAAATTTCATTTTAATCGTATTTTAACGTTTTAAATCGTTTAAAACGGTCGTTTATCGCCATAAGTGTCAAATTGCTTCCAATTCGATTCTAACACGTGCATATACATAAAACTTACATGCTTGGCCTAATTTGAACCTCCATAATCCAAAATGGCCAAAAATCAACCATTGGTTGCATTTTATCATTTTACAAAATTATCTTAAAAACCATCTTTCACTCTTGGAATTCTATACCTCACATGCATGACCACATATACAATTAGCAATTTGATATACACATATAGCTTATATATGTACCTTCCATTGCACTTTACAGATTATAATTCGGTTTAGCCAAAAAGTATAGCCTAGTATTTGATTTTCCTTCATAAAACTTGCTTTAGACTTTAATCATGCTTCTACAATACCTCTTAGCATATAATAATGCATGTAACACATTTCTTTTACCTCTCAAGCTAGGTTTCATCATATCTAGCAACTTAAAACACATAATCAAGACTTATATCATAACTTTAATTCTAGATATTCATGTAAATAGTACACCACCTTTGTTATATTACACTTTAATCACTAGGTTTTCATGATTTAGCTAACTTGAAGCACATATATCACATAATATACACATATAATCCAAGACTCATGCATGACTTCATCTATTTCAACATAAAAACACATAATCTATGAAGTTCATAACTTAAACTCTTTCATACCTTCTTCTAGCTTTACTTCTTCTAGCTAAAAACCTTGCCAAGACTTGATTCTCCACCTTGATCACTTACTTTGCTTGTCTAGAACACTTCTTACTTGAGATTCCTTGTTTTTCTTCAAACCCTAGCTCCTAGCTCTCTCTTCTCTCTTATCTTGCAAGCTTTCGAATGATGAGATAAAATAGCTAAGTGTAATGCTGAAAATCACTTGCATGTAGGCTTATATCACTTGTCTAGCAACTAACCATGGTTAGCATACATAATCAAGCATGGTTAGGGTCAAACTAGTCATTCTTCATAATTCACTAAGGATATCTTGGACATTTAGCTACCTTGGGATACAAAGGTCATAACACAACTTGTTAAAATTCTTTTGGTCATTAACCAACTTCCTAGCATTTCAATTTCTATTAATTTTCCTAACTTCCTAATTTAATTCTCTAAAAATCCAATTTAAATCCAATTTGAACCAAATTCATTTCATAATTCTTGTATTTAATTCCACCATTTAATAACTCATAATATACATGTCCCAAATTACATGTCACACCTCTAAATATTTTATTTCCATTAATAACTTATTTACAAGAATTTAATATCCATTTATAAATTATAATCTTATATATAGCAAAAATACGTATCGTTACATTCTTCCCTCCTTACAAGGATTCCGTCCCCGGAATCACTATTACAAACTTACATAAACAAACTTGGATATTCTTTCATCATTTTCTCTTCTAATTCCCACGTTGCATCTTCCACATTATGGTTTCTCCATACTACTTTTACAGAAGGGATTACCTTGTTCCTTAAAATCTGCTCCTTCCTGTCGATGATTTGAACAGGAGTTTCTTCATACGTTAAATCCTTTTCAATCTGAATTGGTTCATATTCGATTACATGCTTATAATCTGGTTTGTAGGGCCTTAATACCGACACATGAAATATATTATGTATGTGTTCCAATTCTGGAGGTAATGCCAAAACATATGCTACTTCTCCTACTCTTCTCAGTATTTCAAAAGGTGCAATGAATCTTGGACTCAACTTTCCTTTCTTTCCAAATCTTATCTTCCCTTTCCAGGGAGATACTTTCAAAAACACATGAGATCCTACTTCAAATTCCCTCTTCTGTCGATGTTGGTCCACATATTTCTTTTGTCTATCTTGTGCTGCTATAAGTCTCGTTCTTATCACTTTAATAATTTCAACAGTCTGTTGCACTATTTCTGGTCCCAACAATTTTCGTTCACCTACCTCATCCCAACAAAGAGGTGTTCTGCACCTTCTTCCATACAACGCTTCATAAGGTGGCATTCCAATGCTTGCATGATAACTATTGTTGTAGGCGAACTCTACTAATGGCAAGTGATCATCCCAATTGCCCTTGAAGTCCATAACACAAGCTCTTAGCATATCTTCTAACGTCTGGATCGTTCTTTCACTTTGGCCATCTGTTTGAGGATGATACGCCGTACTCAACCTCAATTGCGTACCCATACGCTCTTGGAAACTTTTCCAAAAATTTGACGTGAATCGTGGATCTCGATCTGACACAATTGATACTGGAACTCCATGTCTTGACACGATCTCTTTCACATATAACTTCGCAAGTTTATCCAAACTGAATTTGACTCTGATCGGTAAAAAGTGAGCAGACTTTGTCAGTCGATCCACTATAACCCATATCGCATCATAGCCCTTCTGCGTAGTTGGGAGTCCTACAACGAAATCCATCGTGACATGTTCCCATTTCCATTCCGGGATTTCTAGCGGTTGTAACAATCCACTAGGTCTCTGATGTTCCGCTTTAATTCTTTGACATGTCAAACATTTGCTTACATATTCCGCTACATCTCTCTTCATGTTGGGCCACCAAAAATGTTGTCGAAGATCTTGATACATCTTCGTGTTTCCTGGATGAACTGAATAGTGCGAACTGTGTGCTTCTTGCAGAATCTCCTCTTTTAATTCTGTTACTAATGGTACCCATACTCTTCCTTCCAATCTTAGCATTCCGCTGTTATCTACTTTGAATCTAGTTTCTTGTCCATCCGATATGTGTTTCCTAATTTGATCACAATCTTGATCTTGCCTCTGAGCTTCTTTTACCCGATCTAATAACGTTGGATGAGCTTCAACCATAAATAGCTTCTCTTCCGATTCTAGCGGATACTTCACCTCTAGTTCCAATTTTTCCATTTCTCTAATTAGCTCTTCCTGAATGGTTAGCATTTCTAATCTTTCTCGACCCTTTCTGCTTAAAGCGTCAGCCACCACATTTGCCTTTCCTGGATGGTAGAGAATTTCGCAATCGTAATCTTTGATTAACTCTATCCATCTCCTTTGTCTCATATTCAGATCCTTCTGAGTGAAAATATACTTCAGACTTTTGTGGTCTGTGTATATCTCACACTTCTCTCCATACAAGTAATGCCTCCAAATCTTCAAAGCAAATACCACTGCCGCTAATTCCAAATCATGAGTTGGATACCTTTGCTCAAAATCTTTCAATTGTCTGGAAGCATACGCTATGACTTTGCCATGTTGCATTAACACACAACCCAATCCTTTATATGACGCATCACTGTATACAACAAATCCTCCTGTATCGTCAGGCAATGATAACACAGGTGCTTCGCTCAGCCTTTTCTTAAGCTCTCTAAAACTTTCTTCACACTTATCATTCCATACAAACTTCACAGCTTTTCTTGTTAAGTTAGTCAAAGGTCCCGATAACTTCGAGAAATCCTTGATGAATCTTCTGTAGTATCCAGCTAATCCAAGAAAACTACGAACTTCAGTTGGTGTTTTCGGTTGTTCCCAATTCATTACTGCTTCCACTTTTGTTGGATCCACAGATATTCCCTCTTGATCAATCACGTGCCCCAAAAATTGTACTCTCTGCAGCCAGAATTCACATTTTGAGAACTTGGCATATAACTTAGCTTCTCTTAATTTCTCCAGTACTATCCTAAGATGTTCCGCATGTTCTTCTTCAGTCTTTGAATATATCAATATATCATCAATAAACACCACCACGAATTTGTCTAAAAACGGTTTGAACACCCGGTTCATCAAATCCATAAACGCAGCTGGAGCATTCGTTAACCCGAATGACATTACTAAGAACTCATAGTGACCTTAACGAGTCCTAAAAGCAGTTTTAGGTACATCCTCCGGTCTCACTTTCAACTGGTGATAACCACTTCTCAAATCTATCTTTGAAAAATGCTTGGCTCCTCGTAACTGATCAAATAAATCATCAATCCTTGGTAGCGGATACTTATTCTTTATCGTCACCTTATTCAATTCTCGGTAATCGATACAAAGTCTTAATGACCCATCCTTCTTTTTCACAAACAGTACTGGTGCTCCCCAAGGAGACACACTAGGCTGGATATACTTTTTATCCAACAATTCTTGCAACTGGATCATCAACTCTTTCAGTTCGACTGGAGCCATTCTGTAAGGTGCCTTTGAAATTGGTGCTGTTCCTGGTGCAAGTTCTATCTTGAACTCAATCTCCCTGTCCGGCGGAAGACCTGGTAACTCATCTGGAAACACATCTACATACTCCTTTACAACAGGTATCTGGCCCAATTCTGATCCTACTATACGAGTATCAACTACATGAGCTAAATACCCCATGCACCCTTTCCTTAATAATTTCCCTGCCTGTAACATTGTTAAGCAACAAGATTGCCTAGGTGATTTGCTACCATAAAACACTACCTTAGACTTAGTAGGAGTCTGAAGGTTTACACATTTATTCTGGCAATCAATCATTGCTCCATGACTATACAACCAGTCCATTCCCAGTATCACATCAAATTCTCCTAGCCGAATAGGAATTAAATCCACTAACAATTCATGTCCCCTTATCGTTAGACGACAATCCTGACACATATTCTCTACCCGGATTACTTCCTTATTAGCTACTTCTATATTCAAGGCATTTTCTAACTTCACTTGTGACAGATTCAATTTCTTAACAAATTCATCAGAAATGAAAGAACATGTAGCACCCGAATCGAACAAAACATATGCGTTTACATCATTAACAGGGATGATACCTGACACCACGTCTTTCGATGCCACCGCGTCTTGCACTGTCATGTTAAATGTTCGGGCTGTCGGCCTCCCTGGTGGTGTAGGTCCAGTAATCGCCAATTTCCCACTAGTAGTTCCTTTACTTCCACTTCCTCCATCTGCTTTCTTCTTCGGGCAATCCTTTATCTGATGTCCTGCTTCTCCACAGTAAAAGCATCCTCTACTCATTCTAGGGTTTGGACAATTTGGTGCCATATGACATTCCTTTCCACATTTAAAACACACATTCTTTCCTTTCAGACATACACCTGTGTGCCCCTTTCCACAATTAGGACACGGTTCTACTTTCTTCTTCTGTTCACCTTGCTTTACTGTAGCTGTATTACTGTCTCCGCCCCATTTTCGTTTATTAAAATTGCTTCCTCCACTGCTGCCTTCCTTCTTAGGACCGTCAGCTTTCTTCTTGCCATACTGCTCTTGCTTAAACTTTGCCAAGGCGTCACTGCCTCCTTCCGCCAAAATAGCTTTTTCCATCACCCCCGCGAAAGTTCCAAGCTGAAACATTGAAACTTTGCCGTAGAGCCACGGTTTCAATCCCCTTTCAAAGCGTCTAGCTCTCCTCTGCTCTGTATCTACTTGGTGTGATGCAAACCTTGCTAGCTCATTAAACTTTGCTGCGTATTCGGCTACTGACATGTTTCCTTGTTTTAATTCCAAAAATTGCACCTCCATCATGTCCTGAGTTACTGGAGGGAAATACGCCTAAAAGAAAATCTCCTTAAACTTCTCCCATGGTGCAACACCTGTTCCCAATCTTCCTTTATTGGCCACCCACCAATAATTTGCTTCCCCCTTAAGCATAAAAGTGGCGAAGGCAGTCTTTTGTTCTGCTGCTACATTAGCTACTTCAAAAACCTTCTCTATCTCAATAATCCAATTCTGGGCCTCCACTGGGTTCATCGTCCCCTTAAACTCTGGGGGTCCTACCGCTTTGAAGTCTTTGAAAGTAGCGACCCTAGCAGTTACCGGTTGATCACCTACCGGATTTACATTCCTATTTTGAAAAGCTCCCATCAACAGGTCCACAAACTGCTGCATGGGATTAACCGGCTCCTCAGGAGCATTAACCGATTCTTCTGGAGGTGGTTGAACATTTGCTCTGCGTCTAGGCGGCATTTCTGTTTAACAATTTATTTTATAGTCAAAACATAACATTTGCATACCATGTTCTCATAACTTTACACACATAGACGTGACAACACACGTTTCATAACTGGATTTATATTCATAAACAACTTGTCCGATGCTTCACATATTACATCACATGTAGCACATGAGTTAACATACATATAACTTTACACAATACTAACACTTCCCTCCTTACAAGCAACGAGGGTACATGATGCTTAATATCTTTTTTTTTTTTTTATAACAAAACTTAGGGATTACACAATACACACGTAATTATACATTCATAACTATACATACATAACTATGTACATATCTATCATAACTCCCTACAGAAGCATTCCGCGTCTAACCGCATCATCGTATTCTTCATTTATGATAGCCACCATTTTCCATCGGCTCAAGATGTCCCTTGATTGGTTATATTCTACAGGGTAATAGTGTACCCTATCTTGCGCTCTCCCAAATGCTGTGCGAAATGCATAGCTCATGTCCTCCATCTTTTCACCCATATTATCCATTCTGGCTTTCTTGGATCTCACCTCATCTTCTAACAAATCTATTCTCCGTACTGCGTTAGCCCCAGCACGCTCACTCATCGCTATCTCAGCATTCGCATCCCTGAGCTTAGCCTCCAGGACTTCCTTATCATTCCTCAGCTTCTGTATCTTTCGTTCGGCTTGCACTAATTTATCCTTCAACTCCCTATTTTCATTAGTCAATTCCCGAGTTGTTGCCTCATTTAAATCCACAGTTGTCTGTCGTTCAGCTGCCTGAGTTTCTAATTCCAAAATCCTATCGACAAATTCACTGTTCTGCTGTATCAGACCGGTTACCCATTCCCGATCTGCTTCTCTCTGCTCAGATGAAGCATTCTCCGGTATTGCCCCATCCGAGTCTCCCTCTAACTCACCTGGATCCTCCTCCTGTTCACTACCTTCAGCTGGTACTATTGCCATAGCTGGTACTCTCGTCATCACATCTATCGGAATATCTCTAGGTTCCTCTTCTCCTGCAGCCCGACTGGATTCTCCAATCTCTGGCATACTATAAAATCACAAGAACAACTATTTCAGTTCACTGCAATTTTCCTTATTCTTAAAGCACATAACATGTAACACATAACACATAATACATATTGTGGAAATTGTATCCTTAACAACTCCCACCCTTCACTGCTTAGAACTCTAAATGAGTTTTACTATATTCCTTAAGGTCATATTCCTAAGGTTTCCCCACCTAAGGTTTATAACCTATCGACTCTGATACCAACTTGTAACGCCCCCAAATCCGGGTCCCTTGAACCACGGGCTTGGTGCGCACGTGACTATCTACCCTGTCATTTCATCCATCCAATCTGAATAAAATAATGATAATAAGAACTTAATTTACATTCAACCATAACTAATCCCAGGTTCTACGTACCTTTATACATACCATCTGTCGTATCTGATATATTACAACATATAATAATAATTACACACTAATTACAATAATAACACAACTATTGCTGGTTGGCTTTTCCTTTACCCTTATCTACTCCAGACCCCTCGGTCTTCTCTGGCTTAGCTGAAATATCATGAATGAAAGCAAGAGTGAGCTTAAAATAGCTCAGCAAATAATTAAACATGAGATAACATGATATTTCAGAATGAAGAATATAGTTTGTTTACAATAAAATGTAAGTATGCGTATCAATCTTGATTTGTAACAATTCAATACATGATGAGAAAATCACAACATAAGCTGAACATAATTATCTGAGAACATGGAACTTTTTAATTGCTGTATGGTCACAAGACCAAGAACACGTTAAGAACAATATCAATCTTTAAGACCAACACTGTCCAAATAAGATTTTAATACGTCAAGAACAATCTCAATCACAAAGACTGACATTGCCCACAAGGTAATAATAACAGTTTAGATGCGTACTCTGGGTGATCAGCCCATCGTACTTAATATTGTGCACAACAACATCTAACGACGCAACCACGTCATAATTAATTCATTTCCTTTAGCCTTTATTCCCCCTTTTTACAATAGGGTTGTTCTGTTACAGCGTAACAAAGAGTCCGCACCACCACAATGTGGATTGGAGAACATAATAATCAACAACTGGATTTAATATGAAACATGCATGTGTCTAGCCAGAACCAAAATTGGCATCGACCTTTTCAAGATAGTTCGATAAGGAATGAACTTTACATGATAACATGAATGTACAACATGAATGTCTGTTCAAGAATCTGAAATTAAAAGCTTAGTCAGAAAACTTGCCTTGGTCCTCGTCTATCACAACTGGTAAAATATTATCCCGTCTAGGACCTACATGACCATAATATTGGTTCATGCATTAGTTATGTACACATGCATGCCATTACTTGCTATACAAGCCATCACTTAGTTTAACATAACCCTACTCACGTAACACATTGTTTACTTAAGCCTTAGGATCTACCATATTGATTATTTTTATCAATTTATGGTTTACATATGTGTTTCTATCATTAAATATCAAAACATTGCAATTTGGAAGTAAAATAATTATTTTCAAAAAATCAGGTCACGGCGCCCCGGCGGAGAGAACCGCGCCCCCAGCGAGATCCTCTCGGCCGAACAGCGCCCCGGCGACGACTGGTCTCGCCCCGGCGTATCCCCTGCAGAACAACTGCGCCCCGGCGCAGTTACAAGAGTAAAATACTGCGCCCCGGCGCAGTACTGGTTTTTCAGAAATTTTTTTCTTTCCAAAAACTGAGCTATCTTTGACCCTAATGTGAATTTACCAATTCCAACACTTCATATAGCATGTATAACACATAATTGACTTGCGTGGATTTTCAAAACATTTAAAAATCATTATTTGAACCTATTTTTCCAAAAATTTCATTTTAATCGTATTTTAACGTTTTAAATCGTTTAAAACGGTCGTTTATCGCCATAAGTGTCAAATTGCTTCCAATTCGATTCTAACACGTGCATATACATAAAACTTACATGCTTGGCCTAATTTGAACCTCCATAATCCAAAATGGCCAAAAATCAACCATTGGTTGCATTTTATCATTTTACAAAATTATCTTAAAAACCATCTTTCACTCTTGGAATTCTATACCTCACATGCATGACCACATATACAATTAGCAATTTGATATACACATATAGCTTATATATGTACCTTCCATTGCACTTTACAGATTATAATTCGGTTTAGCCAAAAAGTATAGCCTAGTATTTGATTTTCCTTCATAAAACTTGCTTTAGACTTTAATCATGCTTCTACAATACCTCTTAGCATATAATAATGCATGTAACACATTTCTTTTACCTCTCAAGCTAGGTTTCATCATATCTAGCAACTTAAAACACATAATCAAGACTTATATCATAACTTTAATTCTAGATATTCATGTAAATAGTACACCACCTTTGTTATATTACACTTTAATCACTAGGTTTTCATGATTTAGCTAACTTGAAGCACATATATCACATAATATACACATATAATCCAAGACTCATGCATGGCTTCATCTATTTCAACATAAAAACACATAATCTATGAAGTTCATAACTTAAACTCTTTCATACCTTCTTCTAGCTTTACTTCTTCTAGCTAAAAACCTTGCCAAGACTTGATTCTCCACCTTGATCACTTACTTTGCTTGTCTAGAACACTTCTTACTTGAGATTCCTTGTTTTTCTTCAAACCCTAGCTCCTAGCTCTCTCTTCTCTCTTATCTTGCAAGCTTTCGAATGATGAGATAAAATAGCTAAGTGTAATGCTGAAAATCACTTGCATGTAGGCTTATATCACTTGTCTAGCAACTAACCATGGTTAGCATACATAATCAAGCATGGTTAGGGTCAAACTAGTCATTCTTCATAATTCACTAAGGATATCTTGGACATTTAGCTACCTTGGGATACAAAGGTCATAACACAACTTGTTAAAATTCTTTTGGTCATTAACCAACTTCCTAGCATTTCAATTTCTATTAATTTTCCTAACTTCCTAATTTAATTCTCTAAAAATCCAATTTAAATCCAATTTGAACCAAATTCATTTCATAATTCTTGTATTTAATTCCACCATTTAATAACTCATAATATACATGTCCCAAATTACATGTCACACCTCTAAATATTTTATTTCCATTAATAACTTATTTACAAGAATTTAATATCCATTTATAAATTATAATCTTATATATAGCAAAAATACGTATCGTTACAAGTACCCCATGCATCTAATATAAGATACAAAACACAGAAATTAAATGTTATGTATACACATAGTGTACAAGAGGCTGATCCCCTCTAGTATGTATTTTTAGGCTAGTAACCAAAGGGTCAATCAGCTATTGATTCCTTTGGAAGTTTACTGTTCATGGTCTACTTAACTATTGTTTATTCTAAAAGCATCGTTATTCCTGTTTCTGTTATTCATATTGTTGAATTCTTTTCAGATATTTCCTTAATTCATGATATACTATTTATTCTTGTTATTTAAACTTGCTGAGCAAACTAATTGCTCATTCTTGCTATATCATGAACTTTATTGCAGTTAAACCCGAGACTTCAAGGGAGGGCAAGGGTAAAGAAAAGATGAAGTAATAGACTTCTAGCAGCAACACTTTGTTTTATACTTAGTTTTCTTATTGTTATTGTAATTTGAACCTTAATTACTATTCTATGGTAAGTTTGTACTTTTGTATTAAGGTTATCGAATCTTGGGTCTAGTAACACCTTTTGAATGAACAACATATGTTTATTATTCTGCATTTAGTTATTGTATGTTGTTTAAAGGTGGGTGTTTGTATTGGATCGTGATTACCGAATTCGGGTATTTGAGACCCGAATCTGGGGGCGTTACAAGTTGGTATCAGAGCTGTAGGTTATAAATGTTAGGATTACGAAAGCTAGGTTATAACCTTAGTAGTAAACTCGTATTGAGTGTTAGGAGATAAATCGGGGAGATTTATCATATGTGGTTTGGATGAATTAGGGAATTCATCGAGTCGAGTCGTACCCAATAAAATATAATTTCATTTCTTTAATGAATATATTTTATTGCTGTACTGATGTTGGTTTTTCTGTTGTGCTGTAAGATGGTTATAGGCGAGACGAGCGGAGCTCGAGTGGACGAGGTACTCATTGACATACCAGTGGATACCCAGCAGTTGGTGGGATATGCACCCGTTGCACCTGTACCACCAGTAGGAGAGTTCGACCGGTAGGAGGACGATAGTTTGGATACCGCAAAGCTCGTCAGAGGCAGTGTTATAAGGTCCGACAGTCAGGACCATGTGGTTGAGTCTGAGGATGACCCCACTTGGGGCGAGGAGTCCGGGAGGACCAAACAGAGATGAAGGTTGAGGGAGTTGTTGAGGAGGTACCCGTGGAGGGATCTCCTGTCTACCATCATTTTTAAACTGATTTACTCATGGAGTACGCCAGTCGTATTGAGGATCTAGAGTAGATTGTCAAGTAGCGGGAGGCCCATGTTACTCACCTGGAGCAACAAAACGTTGTCCATTAGCAGATGAAAAATGTGTATAGGGATGAGGCATACCAGAGAGAGATGGATGTGGCCGAGCTGCAGGCTAAGGTTCAGTAGTTAGAGCAGGCTGCACCACAGATGGGTCCTACTGTGCAGTAGCTTATGATCCAAAATAGTCAGCTGAGGCAGATGGTGGAGAGATTGGACGCTAAGGAGATGGTGAGTCAGATAGTTTTTCAGACCATCGGGATTGATCTTGATAGGGAGAGAGTTAACAGGATGCAGATGCAGGAGGCATGACTCAGGTCCACTAGGAGAGTTGGTAGCCTGGAGAAAGATGTTAGAGTTGGATCCGCTAGGATCGACGCCTTGGAGTATGCACTTGACACTTTGTTTGATCGACTGAAACATCGTGTTATGAGGTACCCTAGGGAGGCGGGTAACAGCCGACGCTGGATTCGTTGCCGCACAGTGAACGAGTTGGCCCAGCAGACTTTACGCAGGACTGTTCGCCGCTGCAGGCGGTGATTTGTTGTTGTTATCTTATTTGTATCTATTAGTAGAGAGTCCCACCTTTTGTTTCTATTAGGGACGGTTCAGGTGTTGTAAATCCTTATGTTGTGATGTATGCATAGGACGTCAGTTAGACCCTAACTTTTGCTCTGTTAGAGGGGTAGGTGGTAGTGAATCCTCACTTTTTATTCATTGGAGGATAGTTGATGATAGGCAACTTGTGCCTTGAGCATTTATAGAAGTATGACACTTGTTGAGTCTGTACTAAAACATTGGTATATGAATATAAATGCAGTTATTTATTTGATAAATCAAATGTGCTTGATATATAGTTTTGACTTTAACTGTTAATTTGGCTAATATAATGCGTAGAATTATAAGCGTAAGTCTAAGATTTGCTCTTTAGCAGATCATGCCGCCAAGAAGTAGACCACACAATCAACGTGTTACAGAGTCAGAAAGTGAGGTTGGGGATCAACCCAATCCTATGAGGATGTTTGCGGAAATGATGGCGGAAGCCATGCAAGCTAGACCCCCACCAGTGGTAGTACAACCAGCACCGCAGCCAGTGCCGCACGTGGTAAACTTCAAAGACTTCAAACTGGTTGGACCACCGGAGTTCAAGGGAACTTCAAACCTAATCGAGGCACAAACTTGGATCGAGGAAATGGAGAAGGTGTTTGAGGTCGCTAGGGTGACCAAAGAACAAAAGACTAGTTTCGTCACCTTCATGATGAAGGGGGAGACGAACTACTAGTGGAAGACCAACAAGGGCCGTGCGGGAGAAGGCATTATTACTTGGGAGCGCTTTAAGGAAATGTTTCTGGAGAACTACTTCCCGGAAAGCATGCACCAAGAAATGAAGGTGAAATTCCTCGAGTTAAAATAGGAAAACATGTCTGTGGCCGAGTATGCGGCCAGGTTCAATGAGTTGGCAAGGTTTACAACTCATCAAGTTGATACTGAGGCTAGGAAGGCTCGAAGGTTTGAGCTGGGATTGAAGACGTGGGTATACCGTTTTGTGGCGGTATTAAAGTTTAAGAGTTTTGCAGAACTGTTGAAAAGGGCAATCATTGTGGACGGTGGCAGTGAGGTCACAATGATTGCCCGTGAGGCCGCAATGATTGCCCTGGCTAAATTCAACCAGGAGAAGAAGAAAGGTCATAAAGGGCAGAAGGCGGGGAGCAGCGGAGGTAGCAACCCCAATAAAAGGAAGTGGAAAGAGAGCAAATCGTCTGGAGGAAACAAATCCGGAGGAGAGGCTAAGAAGATTGGTAGATGCAACAATTGTGGTAAGAACCACACAGGCGAATGCATGAAAGGCAAGAGTATTTGCTATAGCTGCGGGAAGCCGGGGCACCTGGCCCTACAGTGTTTAAAGAAGATGAAAGGAATGTGTTTCTCCTGTGGAACACCCGACCACCAAGTCAAAGATTGCCCAAAAAGGAAGGGCGACGCCGGAAGTGAAAACCGCAACAACAACAATAACAACAACAACAACAGGCTGAGCATTGGAGGACCAGCCAGTCAGACAAACCGACCCACATCGCGCACCTTCAATATGACTGTATAGGATGCAGTCGACTCTAAGGACGTGGTGTCTAGTATCATCTCGATCAATGATATTAATACATATGTATTATTTGATTTGGGTTCTACCTGCTCATTTGTTTCTAAATTTTTTTCTAAGAGATTAGATTTACCTCAAGAAAAGTTAGAACACCCTATGAACGTAGAAGTAGCAAACAAAGAAATCATTCCTGTAGACTACATTCATAAAACTGTTATGCTGAATTGCGAGGGTTTAAACTTAATGTGGATTTGATACCGATTCGTTTGGAGGAGTTCGACGTAATCCTAGGGATGGATTGGCTATCGAGTCATAGAGCGGTTATTAACTGTAAGAAGAAGTGTGTGCAAGTAAAGACTATGAATAAGTTAAAAGTTAAATTTTACGGTAGTAAATCGTCGAGACAATTAAGTTGTCTGACGACGATGCAAGCACAAAAGTTGCTTAGGAAAGGGTGCATAGGTTATTTGGCTCATGTGGTCGATACTCGATGAGTCGAGGGCGAACTGAGTCAGATACCTATTGTACGGGAGTTCGCTGATATTTTTCCAAATGAGATTTCGGGGTTACCACCGGACAGAGAAGTGGAGTTTGTTATTGAGTTGGTACCGGGGACCGCACCGATATCAAAGGCGTCGTACCATATGGCACTGGTGAAAATGAAAGAATTGATGGTTCAGTTGCAGGAACTACTGGATAAATGTTACATCAAACCAAGCATGTCACCGTGGGGAGCGCCCATTCTGTTTGTAAAGAATAAGGATGGTTCGATGAGGCTTTGTATTGATTACCGAGAATTGAACAAGGTCACCATTAAGAACAGGTATCCGCTACCCAGAATTAACGATCTATTTGATCAACTTAAGGGAGCGAAATACTTTTCGAAGATAGATTTGAGGACGGGTTATCATCAACTGAAGGTGAGGGATGAGGATATCCCGAAGACGACATTCAAAACTTCTTATGGACATTTCGAGTTTCTGGTAATGTCATTGTTGTCCGATTTATATATATGGAATTCACACGCAAGTATACGCGGTCAATCAAGTAATATAGTAATAATAAGGATGTCGAACCCATGAGGAACAAGTAATAATAACTATATTAACTATTAAATTTGTATTAATTCAACTCTATTCAAACTATAGCAAATTTGGATTATGAACCTTGAATTATGAACTACTTAAAATTGAAATTGAATTAAACTAACTAACTAACGAGAATGATTTACCAGATAATAAAGAGCTTTAAGATTACAATTTCCCCGTTGTATGACAATAATATCATCATCTTAATTCCAACTACTTAGTCATATGGATTGTTAACTGAGATTACTTATCTATTTACTAATCTCTTTCGATAATTAATAAAAAGATCCACTCCAATTTATAATGCTATAAGTCTATGCAAAATATCTTGAAACAGACTCATTAAGATTAAACTCTCAATATGTTACGTGTGGTCTATAGGTATTCGCATCCTATACACTATCATGATACTCTTCCTAAAAAGAATAAACAAAGTCACACGTTATTATACCCAGATCTATTCCTAGATTTCCTCTTTCAATTCCATATAAGAAATCAAATAATTGCTGATCAGACAATTATAATTCACGCACAAGATATAACAACCAATACCACAATTGATCAAATAATTGAAACTAAGATAAATTAATTAAAGTTCAACCAACGGTTCCATTGTAACCTTAAAGAAGAATTTAGTTACACATCATAATGGAAAACATCATTAAATCAACATAGAAAAGCATCCCAAGTTCAAAAGATAAAGGAAAAGGAAATAGAATAAACTCTGTCGAAAATTTAACGTCTCCTTAGCCTTCACTTTGGTTGTTGATGCTCTTCCAATCAATTCCTTAAGCTTCCCACAAACAGCTCCAATCCTTGCTCTCTCCCCCCTTTACGTCCTCTCTGTGTATCCCTTTAAAACCTTAGAATCCTTCTTTAAAATAACCGCAACAACCAACTTCCTAGTTGGGCTCGGATTTCTCAACGCAGCACTGGGCCAACTGAATTTGCTGGACTGCGCCCCGACACAGTCTTTGTATAGCAACATCGCGCCCCGGCGCCGTCTATCTGTCCCAAATTATAAAATTGCCACTGAACCTCTATTTTCCTGTTTTGACCTCCCAAAGCCGTTTTCTGCAGAAGAATCATAAAAACAAGTGAAATAAAACTAAAAACACTCAATGAAGGCAACTAATTAAGCTTAAAAGCACCTAATTCGTAGGTATAACACCCACTTATCAAATACCCCCAAACTTAAGACTTGAGTGTCCTCATGCAAAAACACTACAAATAAAAGTGAACATAACTAGCTATCTAAACCACATGAGTGCAAATGCATAACCACTAATGTTTTGAGCACAAATCAACATACTCCATATATATCCCGCCTCAAAGATCTTAAATAATAATTCAGCTAAACTTCAAATTCTCGCTCAGTCTGGAAATCTGACATATCATCAATTTTTTTTCACCTTCGACCCTTTTGTGTGTGTGTGAATTTAACATATCAATTCAGCCATTATTCTAACACAACTCATGAATATTCGTGCTCAAATAAAGATATTTACTCATATATAACATTTTATTACTCCTCTATACACTTGTTTTTACATTTTTCTATTTAACCTTTTTATTTAACGAGTGCGTCTTACGCTCCATCTCGTATATGACCACTTAGCATGTGCAATACCCATTTTCCTTAGGCTTTTCAAAATTACCTATGTAGTGAACTTTCCACCAGTGACTCCCAAACCAAATGGCTTTAGGGCACCAACTTTAGAAACACTCCTAAGGGCTTACTTGTTCGAGTAATAAAGGCCACAAAAACATACTAGCTAAGTGATGCTCATATCTGTCTATTCTTCTTTTTTATTTTTTTTATTTTATTTTTATAAGACAGACATCGAAGCAAATGACCATTTCTTTTCATATGATTTTTTTTCCAACAAGTGATAGGGGCTATCTAAATCTTTGTCAAGCACCTAAATTCACAAAATTTAAATCAAAACTCAACTCACTTGATATATTGAATACGTGAAATTAAGATCCAAGGATCTCAAGCTCAACAAAATCAGTAAAATATGAAAGATTACGAACTTTAACGATCCAAATCCGTCTTGCTACAATTATTAAATAATGAGTCACAGTTTTATCATTTACCATCATTAGATTTCATACATTAATTCAATGCTCAAGTGTTCCTACATCTTATATGCAAATATTTTTGTGATTTTTAATTTAAATAATTTTGTTTTTGTTTTTAGAAGAATTCAAATGCAACAACCTATATGCAATAAACTAAAATAAACTATTTAACTAGAACATGAATGAATGAAACTAAGCAGAATGCCCTACCCCTAAACTCATATTGAACAATGTCCTCATTGAAAAATAGTTAAAGAAATAAAACAAGAATAAGAACAAGGAGACTCCCCTAGTAAATCAAGCATCGTGGTCGGAGAAGCCCTCCTCTTCCTCGGAATCTGAGTCGTACGGTGGATATTCTGGCAACATCGGCGGAGGTGAAATTGAAAGGGCGGGAGCATTCGGATTTAGCTGCGACAACATCGTGGCCAAGGCGGAGGTGCAAGTATATGTGTAAGCGTGCATAGCATCTTAACACTCCGCGAGTCGCTCATGCTGACGAAACACCTCCTTAAACTGGAGATCCGTCCGCCTTTGTAACCGTTGTATGACTCGGCTGGACCCTGGCATAGCCGCATCATGTTCGGGACTTTCAGGGGAATTATCGGCGTGAGGTGGCGATTGAGGTGGCAAAATAAATCCTAACCCACGTGGATGGGACTCTCCCCTTTCCCAAACTTTATAGTGTGCAATCAAATTATGATTGAGGAGAGTCGTTGGTGGTTGCATTGGTTCAGCTGCCCCCCACCGTACTCCAGATTGTTGACATAATGCGGTAATGAGGGACATATATGGTAATCCTCTTGACGTCGTCCCTTTCAACTGCTTTTTGATCGAGGATACAATCACACTCCCAACATTAATGGACAACCCGGTGACAATCGCATATAGTAGAACGGCTCGGTCACTTGTCACGTCACTCACATGCATACATGGCATTAATTTGGCACACAAGAATGCGTACCAAATCTTGCCGTATCGACTCAAAGCGTTGAATGAAAACGTTGACAATTTGCCAGTGTACTTATTGGTTTTCCATTCCGTGCCCGGTCGACAAAGGTCGCGGACAATTTGTCCATAATCTGGAGTCCCCATTGTAGCAAATTGACAAATATCCGGAGCCCGCAAGTTGTAATACTCATTAATTCTGTCTTTGCTGAACGACACCAACTGACCCCGAACCATCACCTCACACTCGGGTGTATCTAGCGCATTGGCATAGACTCCTTAACAATGGTTGTTACTGCTGCATCCGGGTGTTCCGTAAACACTTGCCAACCACATCCCACAAGTGTTGTCCGCATCTCACCATCCTCTAATATATTCGGTCGCAACCCCCTTTCTAGAATTAATGCCTGTCTGGCTAAAACATGATTAAACTTATCCTCTGCCTCTGCACTAACGAACTTCTTTCGATTAAATGGCTGAGGTGTAGCTGAAGAACCTTCTCCCCGTTGGCATTTCGGAGCCATCAAAGTATAATATTAATGTCGATGCCCGCCGACGCCTTTCTACTTCCAAACAGATTCTCAACGTATGCCTCTGAAATTCAAAGTAAAAGACCCCCTCTTTGTAGCAATTTATCAAACAAGTGGTGTGCACTCAATTTCCCCTAAACGCATGTGGATTATGCTATTGAGAAGAACCCCTACCTAATGATAATCCGTTCTTAGCTCCGATCACTCCACCCAAACCACCTTTTCTCCTCCAGTGGTCAACACAAACCACTGGGCAAACCCAACACAAGTAATCGAGGCACATATAACAACCACTGAACTTGCACTAAATGTAATGTAATGTATTTATAGTGTAAGTTACAATGTTTGGTACGTCAAATTGAATGCTTGAATGATTGAAAGCCGAACTTACCCACACCCCCAACTTGTGGAGTCGACTCGTGACCACTGCTACCCCGTTTGGTGAAGAAATCCGGATGGAATACCGTGAAGTGGACTGTGTATTGTGAGAAGTGCAGTCGAGGAGGATGGTTGACCAAAATTGGGTGGGAGGAATAGGGTTTAGGATTAAAAAGAGAAATAGGGTGCGAGAGAGAGAGAAAAGGGTTTAGTTTAGGTGTTATGAATTAAGTGTGGGGTTGGGTAGGTTTTAAGTTCCGATTGGGGGTGAGATATAATTTTTTTAAAAAAATTAAAAATCGACAATTTCGCCGGGGCGCAGTGATTTAGCCTTGACACCGCGCCGGGGCGCAGTCAGACTGAGGACAGTTTGCTGGGGGCGCTGTCTGATTCCGCCGGGGCGCGATATTGCGCCAGGGCGCAGTAATTCAATACAAACTCCTCGCTGGGGCGCGGTTGCTGATTTCTGGAAAGAAAATTTTAAAGCTGCAATTTCATGACTTCTGACTCCATACTTATCTTCTATAGCTGCAATGAGATAAAAATACACAAGAGTTAGTGAAGCGAACATAAGAAATTCGTCCTAAGCTAGAAATTTAATAAATCCTAGAGATTGAATAAATTAAATAATAAATAAAAAATAATGCCTAAAAATGAGAACTAAATGCTAAAACGATTCTACGGTTGGGTTGCCTCCCAACGAGCGCTTTATTTAGAGTCATTCATCCTAACTATCTTCTTTTGCTTAAGTCGGATCGAAAAGGGATATGGAGGTCTGTTGACGATCCACGTTACCGCCCTAGTAATGTTTTAGCCGTTGACCATTAACCTTAAATGTCTGCCAAGAACGCGGGTCAATGACTTCGATCGCTCCGTATGGGAAGACATTAGTTATTGTAAATGGTCCAGACCATCTGGATTTCAATTTACCCAGAAACAGCTTGAGTTTTGAGTTGAATAACAACACAGATTGGCCCGATTCGAATGTCCGCTCAATAATGCGCTTGTCATGCCACTTCTTGACTTTCTCTTTGTACACTTTGGCATTTTCATAGGCATTCATTCTTAATTCGTCCAGTTCATTCAATTACAAAAGCCTCTTTTCTCCTATTGCTTGTGACTCAAAGTTTAGCTTATTTATCGCCCAATATGCGTTATGCTCCAATTCTACTGGGAGGTGGCACGCTTTTCCATAGACGAGTATGTAGGGAGACATGCCTATTGGAGTCTTGTAAGCAGTGCGGTATGCCCAAAGAGCCTCGTCAAGCTTGCTGGCACAATCTTTGCGCGTCGGGTTAACAATATTTTCCAGAATTCGTTTGACCTCTCTATTGGTAATCTTAGCTTGTCCACTCGTCTGTGGGTGATATGCCGTTGCAACTTTATGCCGTACTCCATATTTAGTGAGAAGAGCAGTAAAATATTTGTTGCAGAAATGGGACCCCCCATCACTAATTATAACTTGTGGTGTTCCGAATCTTGTAAAAATATTCTTGCGTAAGAAATTTAAAACAACCTTGGCATCATTAGTAGGTAAAGCCACAGCTTCCACCCACTTTGAGACATAGTCCACCCCCACTAAGATATACATGTTATTGAATGATGATTGGAACGGTCCCATGAAGTCAATCCCCCATACGTCGAATATTTCCACTTCCAAGATTGAATTCAAAGGCATCTCCTGCCGACTTGATATGTTGCCAAGCCGTTGACATCGATCACACCTCTTCCCGAATTCGTGAGCATCTTTGAAAATTGTTGGCCAATAGAATCCGGATTGGAGAATCTTTGCAGCTGTTCTATCACCTCCATAGTGACCTCTATACAGAGATGAGTGGCAATGTTGTAGAATACCTTCGATTTCCTCCCTAGCCACACATCGTCTTAACATCTGGTCAGCACATTGTCGGAAAAGAAAAGGTTCGTCCCATAAATATTGCTTGACATCATGTAGGAACCTCTTTTTCTGCTGATAGCTCAAGTCATAAGGAAGTACACCACTGGCGATGTAATTGACGTAATCCGCATACCAAGGAGCTTCCTTTGCTATATAGAATAACTGCTCATCGGGGAAGGACTCATTTATCAATACTCCATCTCCTTTGTTTTGCTGCGAATTTTCCAGTCTAGAGAGATGGTCTGCTACTTGGTTCTCAGAACCCTTCATATCCCGAATCTCAAGATCGAATTCCTGAAGTAGAAGAATCCAACGGATCAACCTTGGTTTGGCATCCTTCTTAGATATGAGATATTTTATAGCAGAGTGGTCTGTAAACACGATCACCTTTGTCCTAATTAAATATGCTCGAAATTTGTCGAAGGCAAAGACCACTACAAGTAATTCCTTTTTCGTCGTGGTGTAATTTAATTGTGCCTCTGTCAGAGTTTTACTAGCGTAGTAAATTTCATGAAATACCTTTTCCTTGCGCTGGCCTAAGACTACCCCAACTGCGTAGTCGCTAGCATTACACATGAGCTCGAACGGTAGACTCCAATCTGGTGCGACTATTATCGGTGCAGTTATTAACTTCGTCTTTAAATTCTGAAATGCATTATGACACTCTTTAGTGAACTTAAAGGGAACATCTTTTTTCTAGTAAAGCACACAACGACTTTGTGATCTTAGAGAAATCCTTGATAAACCGTCGATAAAATCCTGCATGTCCCAAGAAACTACGAATTCCTTTCACAGAATTTGGTGGTGGCAGATTTTCTATCGTCTCGATCTTTGCCTTATCCACTTCTATACCACTATCAGACACCTTATGTCCCAAGATGATTCCTTCTTTCACCATGAAGTGACACTTCTCCCAATTAAGCACCAAATTTATTTCTACGCACCTTTTGAGAACCAAAATCAGATTTGCTAAACATAGGTCAAAGCTGGTGTGATGTCGCGAGCACCCAAAAATAAAATCTTACTTTGGAAAAAATATTAATGTAGTAGTGTAAGCAAGAGTCGATCCCACAGAGAATAATTAATTTAATTTTATGTTTTCGCAAACATAAATTGAGGGGTTTTTTAATTAAAGAAATAATTTAAATAAAACTAATTAAAATAAATATGAAATAAATAAATAAGAAGAAAAAGCCTTGGTTTAAGTTAATATCCACCATCAAGAATTTACAACTGATCACTGATGCAAAAATAAATCAATTAATATTTTGAAGATTCACCGTAGAAAGAACTACTCGCAGGTGGAATAATTTTTCTCCTCTCTCCTTAATTTTAGATAAGTAGTGCCACTTGGTCTAAATACCCTTACTATTAAACAACCTCCGACACTTGCTAAAGATTTAATTTAATAGCAGCATAAAGAATTAGAGAGATCGTTGAACTAAACAACACAAGCCACTTGTTTGCATTTAATTTAGATGAATATTCTTCCTAAGATAAAATAATCTTTTGATCTGCAAAACAATTATTAAACTTAGTCGCGTCATTAACAGCAGTAGATTAATATGAATAATAAACTAGTAGTACTCCTAGCAATTAAACAAATCAATCATAAAATTAAGCATAGAAGAATATTCAATAATCAAAATATAAATTGAACAATTTAAATAAATTAGATCTCACAGTGTATAAATCTTGATGGCTTCAATCACTTAAACCAAGAAAAATAAATTAACTACTCATAAATATAAAGAACACTAAAGAATAGAAGAGAGAATTTTATTCTAATGAGAGTTGTCTCTTACAATGTGTCTCAAGCCCTCTATTTATAGGCTCCATAAACCTCCTAAATTGTCCAAACCCTAATAGGATTTACAATTAAAAATAAAAGAAAAAGAAAAATAATTATTATCCTAACCCTAGTTGGAATTAAAATCCAATTTGAAACCAAGAAGTAGTAAAAAATCCAAAAAACCCAAAAAATCCCGTTTCTGCTCCATTTCCGCGCTGCCAAACAGGGCTTTGACCGGGTCAACGCGGCTTTTACGCGCCTTTGACGTCAGCAGCAAATCCGCGCATTGCGCGCGCGCTTCCATTGGCGAAACGGCGTCGTTCCGATCCTCCGTGTGTCTGCTGCCTGGCCGCGCATTGCGCGACCCTTTCTTTTGCTGTAAAACGACGTCGTATTGCTCCTCGCTGTTGTTCCATTCGCGCGCAATGCGCGCGCGTCGATTTTCTGGAAATTACAGAATTGCCACCGGCTGGTTATTTACCAAACTGCCATTTAAGTTTTGCTAAAATTACAAAAATGCCCCCAAAGCTTATTTTTCCTACAAAATAAAATATAAAATAGTTAAAAATAAATAAAAATAATATAAAAATACTAAAAATAATAAAAGCACATAATAATTAATAAAACACCTAAAACACTAAAAATAAATAAAAACACATAAATAAAAAGAAATATAAAAATACTATAAAATTACCTAAATTAACACAAATTAACTAAAATCCTATAAAACCTATTAAAACCAAAATGAGTTAAATAATTAAACATTTAAGCATACAATAAATATAAAAACTAAGTATTACGGAATAAAAATAGCGTATAATTCAACCCTATCAAAAGCTATCGCCAAAGACTGAAAAATCGTCCATAAAAATTTCCAAATTCTGCTCTACCATATCAGAAAATTTGCCATCATACATCTCTGAAATGTTGCAGGTGCATTGCAAAGCCCAAAAGACATTCTCCGGAAAGTAAATGTTCCATATGGGCAAATGAATGTCGTCTTTTCTTAATCTTCGGGGGTTATGACAATTTGATTGTATCCCGAATAACCATCCAACAGACAGTAAAATGGATGTCCCGCCAATCTATCTAGCATCTGATCAATAAAGGGCAACGGAAAATGATCTTTGCGAGTTACTTTGTTTAATATTCGATAATCCATACAGACTCGTCAACCTGTCACCGTCCTTGTTGGAATTAGTTCGTTATTCTTATTGGCTACTACTATCATGCCTCCTTTCTTTGGTACACATTGCACCAGACTGAGCCACGAACTATCTAATATGGGATAGATAATACCCGCATCCAACCACTTGATAATCTCCTTTTTTATGACTTCCTTCATGATTGGATTTAGTCTTTGTTGCTGCTCTACAACTGGTTTGGCCTCCTCCTCAAGCAGAATTTTGTGCATGCATAGCAATGGGCTAATTCCTTTGATATCTGCTATGGTCCAACCAATGGTAGTTTTGAATTCCCACAATACCCTTAACAATTTTGTCTCTTGTAACTCGTCAAGTGAAGCGGATATAATCACTGGTAGTGTAGAAGAATCCCCCAAATAAGAATACCTTAAATGGTTTGGCAACTGTTTCAACTCCAAAACGGGTGGTTCTTCTATAGATGTCTTTTCATGGGTCTTTGCTTTCTTAGAATGATCTAAAGGCTCAAATTGCTTCCCAACCTGTACGAGTGGTGTAGATGCATTCAATAGCTGCACAAACTCAAGTGGAGCTGGAAAATCTATAGCTCTAGGATTAACTAAAGCCGTTGCAAGTGGATCCGCATGACAGTTAACCTTAGAAACTTCAACCACTGCTACCTCTAACCAATGAACTCTGAAACACTCTTCTGCTTCCTTTGGGAATTTTATAGCTTTGAAAACGTTAAACGTGACCTCTTGATCATGCACCCTCATCATCAGCTCCCCTTTCTACACGTCTATCAAGGTTCTACCCGTAGTCAAGAATGGATGCCCAAGTATAATCAGAATTTCTTTGTCCTCTTCGAAGTCCAATAATATGAAATCTGCCGAAAAGATGAACTTATCAACTTTCACCAATATATCCTCCACTATTCCTCTTGGATGCGTCGATGACCTGTCTGCCAGTTGTAGAGTAACATTGGTCGACTATACTTCTTTCAGGCCCAACTGCTGATAGATGGACAATGGCATCAGATTAATACTGGCCCCTAAATCGCACAAAGCTCTTCCAAAGAATTTGTCTCCAATGGTGCATGCTATTGTAAAGCTACCCGGATCTCTGAGTTTAGGTGGTAGCTTTTTCTGTAAACTTGCACTACACTCCTCCGTGAGTGCCACTGTTTCAAAGTCCTCAAGCTTTCTTTTCCTCGATAGAATCTCCTTCATGAATTTAACATAACTTGGCATTTGAGCTAAGGCATCTGTGATTTCCTTACTTTCTCCTCTTTTTTAGGTTGTTCCAACTCCTTTCCACTCCTCAAAGTAATTGCCTTGCAGTGATCCCTTCCATCTTTTCGTGGATTCAACTCCGTATCACTAGGTAAGGTTCCTTGGGGCCGATTGTTCAAAGCATTGGCAAATTTCCCCATCTGATTTTCCAAATTTCGAATGGCCACTGACTGACTCTTAATATTCAAATCTGTTAGTTCCCAGAGGCACACAAGTGATCTAGAAGGGGGGGGGGTTGAATAGATCTCTTAAAAACTTTTTCTTTAACTTCAAAAGTTTATTACCAATTAATTCATTTAATTGAGATTTGTTTACACAACGGAATATTAGTTTGAAAACTCCCCTTAAAGATTTGTAAAGCAGCTCCATTGAGTTAAGACTATATTGGAGAAAGTCAGTTGATAAATAAACCAATTAACAGTCATATATATATATATATATAAGACAGAATGTAACTAGCTGAATGTAAATGACACCAGAGAGTTTTAAGTGGTTCGGAGACTGAATAACTCCTACTCCACTCTTCTACTACAACGAGTAGGAAATCCACTAAGGATGGTTCACACAGAACCCTTCAAGCTCACTAGCCTGGAAACTCTGATTCACTAAGAACTCTTCAAACCCAGCAGGTTTGGCTAATTTAGTCACTTAGACAAGGACATTACTGCCCTCTTCAAGTCCAGCAGACTTGGCTCCTTTAGTCACTAAGACAAGGACAGTAATGCCCTCTTCAAGTCCAACAGACTTGGCCCCCTGCTTGTTGATAGATGTTGGAGTTGCTACTGAGTTTGTACTTTAAGTCCCATTGTCCTTAAACACTCAGTGGCAGGGTGTGATCATTCCTGGAATAATATTGAGTTCGGCAATGATACTTGACTTCTTTATATGATCAATATCTTCTTGTGATCACCCATTGTGCTGCTAGGCTTTTACACTTCAGCTCCTGTGGTACTTGATAACTTTTCGAGACGAACTTCTGAGATGACTGTGAAGCTTCTTCCTTTTGGTACTCAGTTGTTCCTTCTTATTATAGACAATTTAAAGCTTCTCGAGATGGGCTTCTGAGATGACTGTGATGCTCCTTCCTTTTGGTACTCAGTTGCTACCACGTATGTATCAAGTTGGCGTTTAAGCTTCTCTCTACCATGTGCCTAGCAGCTCTGAACACTTTTCTTGTAATAGAGTCATTTATCTCTATATCTCTCTCAATTTAGTGTTTGTGTTCTGATGGATCGTAGAGTCCTTCAGCATATTCATTTTCTGTTTTACTCTACGATCAGTTGTTGTCTACCATCATCTCACTTATATTCTTTTCAACAACAACTTCTGTGAGTTATTTTAGCCTTTATATCTCTGTGCATATTTTACCGTTGAAAGAAATCCCGTTGGCTTCATTTAGCTTTGTGCAGATCTTTAATATCTTCGATGTTGACTTTCTTGCTACTTGTGTCAGTGCTTTTCCCTTTTCTGACATGTTCTGATATATTAACCTGTAGCTCAGTTTTCTCTGAATTTATAGCCGTTGCACTCCCAGAGTTGTTCAGCAAGGATTATCATTTACTTTGTTAATTAATCTTCTGATTCATCAATAAATACCTTCCTTGACTTTTAGAACCAACTGTTCTGATGCATTCAGAGATGTCCCATTGGTCTGACTTTATTCACCATTTTCCTGAGCAGTGGGTCCTGACTTAGTTGTTTAGGCACAAAGTATTTTGTGACTCTGATATGCATCTTAATTTTCAAGAGCACTTACTCTTTCTTGAATCTGGGCGAGGAGTATTCTCTTTTCTCTCACACTATATTGCAGTTATGATTCTTTGCTGTTTATTGATATCGTAGAGTGAGTGTCTGCTCATCTAGACTCTACAAATTCAACTCCACTCGTTATTTGAAGTATGTCGGGTAAATGGTTGAGTTGGAGCGAACTTCTCTTTTACTCTGCGATCTTGCTTTTATGATCAGATCGTAGAGTTTGTCTGCAGTGCTTTGCTTTATGATTTCGTTCTACGATCTTGTCCCTTTGTTCAAATCGTAGAGTTTGTGAATTGTCGTGCTTCTTAGTGAAATCGTTGAGTTGTTGGCACATTCTTTAATTCTACTCAACGATTGTTCCATGTGTGAAACACTTTTCTGTAATGTCTTGTCATCCTTTATTACTCCACGATTTCTTTTATTTGTGCAAATCGTATAGATCTCGTATGCTTGCTCTGTAAGTCTACTCTACGATCTTGCTAGAACGTGTATATCGTAGAGTACATTTCTTCTCTGGTTCAGCGTTAACTGCAGGCTTGCTTAGCTGTCTGTTTGACGATCGTAGAGTTCAGCTCTACGATTTGTACTTGATCAGTTCTTTAATTTTGCTTATAAATGCAGTTGACCTCTTGCACATCTAACTTTATTTTGATGATCGTAGAGTTATCCTGGTAAGGAGTCGTGTAGTTCACTCTACGATCTATACAGAGTCGTTGAGTCTTTTTTGCAAGGAATCGTAGTGTCCGTTCTACGATCGTATAGACTGATCAGATCAATCATAAGATCAACCTAACTGATTTGATCTTTTCTAACTAAGTCATTTCTTACATTGTTACATCATTATATTGAAAGGACTTTACAGACTCTGATAAACATAAAATACAACAATGATTCATTCTTATGCTACTCTACTTATATCATACATCTTTTATGCATAGTGACTCTTACTGAAAGATCAACCTAACATTTCTGATCTTTAAAATCTAAGTCCTTTGTACACAGATATCTTTTAAAAGGACTTTACAACATTTGAACCGGATAACTTTCATTTTCTTTTATAAGACAAGATAGTTTTCAGCAAGATCATATTTGTGTCAAACAAGTGTCTGGATTTACATTATTTGGACATAGGTAAAATATCATACACACATGATCATGTAGACACCTAATTTGATTAACATATAATCATTTTGTCATTTAAGCACATAAGCACTTTCAGAGTATCTACGCACATAATCACTTAAGCACATAAGCACATTATCACATAAGCACTTTGTCAGATACACATTGACAATCAACCATGTAAGCACATTTACCACAATCATTTTTGCACAACAATTATCATCATCAAATCAAAACAACCTTCAACAATCTCCCCCTATTTGATGATGACAAAACTACTAGACTTATTGATATGACATTCATGTAATGCATCTACTTGATAGGTAAAATTTGTCTTATGATACAGTGAAATACTGTATGGCTAGTGCAAAGCAATGATTTCATTAAATGAGCGTTTTTACATAAAGATTATACAAAAGGTTATACATACTTACATACCCCTCAGTTGAATGATTCTCCTTCTTCATAGATGTTGTTGCTCCCCCTTAGTTCCTTACTGTATGGAGCTGCTCTTCATATTTCACTTTTCTCTTACTTAGTTTGCTGGCTGTTTGCTATTTCCCCCTTAGACTCTCCCCCTTAGTTCCTTATATTCTCTCCCCCTTTTTGACATCATTAATATTGTATGTGTGACGCCCCCAAATTCGGGTTTCCAAATACCCGGATCCGGTCATCACGATCCAATACAAACATTCACCTCTAAACAACATACAATAACTAAATGCGGAATAATAAACATATGTTGTTCATTCAAAAGGTGTTACTAGTCCCAAGATACGATAACCTTACAAAAAGTACACAAATACCCTTAATAAAGTACTTAGGGTTTATATTACATAACAGTTAATTTAAATTAACTACAGGGCTGCATCTCGAAGTCTATTACTTCATCTTTCCTTTACCCTTGTTCTTTCCCGAAGTCTCGGGTTGCACTGCAATAAGGTTTCATGATATAGCAAGAGTGAGCAACTAGTTTGCTCAACAAGTTTAAATAACAACAAGGAACAATATATCATGAATGAAAGGGAATAGCTGAACAATTCAATAATGTGAACAACATAAGCAGGAATAATAAGTTGCTTTTAAAATTAGGATAGTCAAATAGACTATGAACTATAAATATCCACTGTAGTCAATAGCAGGTTGACTCAATGGTTACTACCAGAAATATGTACCCGAGGGGATCAGCCTCAGTACAATATGTGTATGCATAACATTTAATTTCCGTATTTTTTTTGTACCTAATATTAGATACAGGGTACTCCCCTATAATAAAGGGGTGTTCATAATAGTCTAAGAATCCGCATCTTCAATGATTTGGATAGCTTTTAAAATCTTTAACATAAATGTCCAGCCGAACAATGGCTTAGACCTACTTTGAACAGTTCTTTAAAGAATAGAACAATAATTAAGTACAAGCAATGACTGTACAATCTCAAGTGCAACAAGTGCGAATAACAATAATATCGATGTGGAATAATTGTAAAGTAATTAAACCACTCAAAGCATGCTTAGAAATAACAGTTCAAGTTTAAATAAATAATTTGCTCAATGAAATGAGTTTAGAGATAAGGAACTTGCCTGTCTGCTCAGCTACAATATATGTCTAGCTTTAACTAACTGGCTTTGAAAAGACCTAACATTAATAAAGTTGGTCTAATAATTAGTACGGCGTATTTGCACAACTATACGCTCACTAAGCTACTTATTTATCATATAAGTACTAACACATAATTTACGTTAGTCGAAATAATATTATTAACCTTATAGACCCTCAATCAAATTAGGTTAATAATTTAATAAGATAGAAAATATTTTTCTTAAGCGTTGGACACTTATTAAACCTTTAAACAACTTATTACCATTGTTTAATTAAAGTATAATTAAATTCAATTTATTTTATTAACTCAATCTCTATTTAATTACTATTTAATATTGATTAAATAGAAATTAATTAATTAACTCTAGTTATTATTTAAAATAAATAATAACTAATTGTACTTACTTATTATTTAATCATACTTAAATAATAAATAATTATTGATTTAATTTTTAACCTTCTTTAATTTAGTATTAATCAACTAATTTATTAATTAATTAACCTCACTTATTATTTAATTTAAGGAAATTAAATAATAGTTTACTAATTTTAATCCTCTTTAATTATTATTTAATGTCAATAATAATTAATTATTTAATTATTTTTAATTATTATTTAAGGTTAAATAATACATTCTTATTTATTATTTAAATTAAATAATAAATTATTAATCTAATAACTTAATTTCCATTAATCGTTATTTAATGCTAATTAAATAATAATTAATTACTTAATTATCCTTATTTATTATTTAATAATATTTAAATAATAAATAATTAATTTACAAATTTTATCTCTCTTTAATTATTATTTAATAGGAATTAAATAATAATTTGCTAATTTATTACCTTTATTTATTATTAACATTTAAATAATAAATAACTAATAAATTTATTTAACTTAACCATGATTTAGCTAACTCGATTAATATTTAAAATATTTAAATATTAAACTTAATGAAAAATATCCTCCCCAATATTATTTTTGTATTATTATTATTTTTGTTATAATTTTAAATTAGTTTTTAAATATTTAAATTATTTAAATTTAACCCGAATGGCATTTCCGTAAATAATTCGAAAACTAAACCGAGGGCAAAATAGTAATTTCGCCGAGAAAAACACGGAGGGGCAGAATTGTAATTTCCGCAACATCCGTCTTCCGCGCATTGTGCGTGTAGCCTTCCGAACGGCCCAAAACGGTGCCGTTTTGAGAAGCCGGAAACGGCTTCCGCGCGTACGCGCGGAGTAACGTTATACGGACGGCAAACGACGTCGTTTGGCTCCGCGTCCTTCATGAATAGTGGCCGCGCATTGCGCGGAAATTCCTTTTTTTTTCTTTCCCTTTGCAGAATGTGAACAGTGTCCGGCAATACCCATTTTAAATAAAAATATACCTATAAGTAAGCTTTAAATCATCAATAAAAATCCAAAAAAATTACCAATCACCTTATATTAATTTATAATATGAAAAATAAATATTTCATGATTTAATATCATTATTTTTTTTATAAAATTTTTTTACATCACATAAACTACCATAAATCATAACTTTTTGTATATAACTCCATTTTGAGTGATTCAAATTTTGTTTTTCTCATGATTTAATGTTCTATAATATTAGAACATCAAACCTAAGTTTTATAAAAATATTTTTGGTCATAAATTCCAAAACTTGTTTACACACTATTAAACACATATTTTAGCATACAAAATATACCAAAATACAAACCAAACATATTAAACTCAAGCATGACATAAATATTACCACTATACATTAATAACCATATTAACATGTTTATACTAACATGATTATTTATTTAATTTAAAAACAAACTTCATTTAAAATAACCATTACCTTGATTTAATGACTATCTTCCTTTTTCTTCCAAAATAGGTGGTGAATGAAGATGACATGCACCAAGAACTCCTTCTCCTCTCTTAGTATTTTGCTCTCACTATTTTCTCACTCCCAATTCTCTCTAGCTCTCTCTTTTGGTTTTGGAGCAAAAAAATGAAATAACTTCTAACACTTTCAAGTATACTTGAAAAATTAATAGATACACAATTATATCTATAATTAAGCCCATGCTCCTAGATGACAACTTACACAAGGAATGGTTAAATGACTTGGTTGGTGAAAAGAGGAATGGTCCATGTACTAGAAAAAATAAAACAAGCAACCATTAATTAAATAAATGAAAAATAAACTAAATAAACAAAGATCAAAATTTTCTCTCTCTCTCTTCCATGTGGTCGGCTGATGACACTTAGAATTGTCCCAATTTGAGAGTCACTTTCTACTTTTTAATTAATTAATAGTTATATAATTGTTTTTCCAAGTGGGCCAATCATTGGGCTTTAATTTAAAATACCAATTGGGCTTCTATTAAATTGTTTGGGCTACTAAATTGTCAAATTTTATTATTCTACACTTGAGCTACTAATTGACCCATGTTGGGCTAATTTAATAATTTACACATTAATTATTCAATCCATGATTAAATAAATAATTAGATTGAATAAATAATTAGATATTCTAACCCATAAGTATTAAATTACTAAATGGACTAATAAATATTATTATTAATATTTCACATTATTTACATTAATTAATAATCATATTAATTAATTTATTATATTTAATTAACTCATTATATTCAATTTAATTGAATATTTAATTAATAGGAAACTTATCAATTATTTTGATATTAAAACTTTAGGGTTTGTTCACTAATTTAAATAACATATTAGTGACCCCCTTTAATTAATTTTAGTAATTAATTACATAATCATTTAATCACATAATTAATTAATCACATAAAAAGATTTAAATAATCTCGTAAAACTAACTCGTCGGAAATTAAATTAATAATGACGTGGAAATTCTAGGACATTACAGTATGGAGCTGACTGTGCCAGTGCTGTTTTAGAAAGATATCTTGAAGTCTAACACAGAGTTTTGAGACTCTATGAGACTGAGAATAAGTACTTTTTCATGGTCCATAGAATGTTGGGACTCTATGACTGGAAATCTGGTATTTTGAAGGATGTTTGCAAAGTTTTGAGACTTTACAACCGGGGAGTTGATGCAGGGTGAATGAGATTTTAGTGAGTCACAAGAGAGGACTACCAGATTTCTGCATTGTGATACCCCACAGACTGGCTGAATGATTGAGAGCTGGACAGATTTCAGATGGATATTTCTTGGCAGCTTTGGTAGTGAGGATAGAAAGGCTCATTGCTTATCAGTGTGGTTGCAATGGTCATTGCCTTGGAGAAATGTTGGGCGACTAATGAAAGATTTGGAAATGTTGAGTAGCTCCAGCTGATAGACCTTTGATCATTCATGACAATAGCCCTTAGAAGCGGTAGCATGGGAATGAAGCTAAATAGATGATTATGATTCCATGAAATATAACATTTTTCCATCTGGCTTGTATGCTTCCTTCTTTCTCTACGTCTTCTTTTGATCTGTTTCAGTCGATATGCTTCAAATTTCTGCTTTTCCAGATTCCTCAGTAGTCTCACTTTCTTCAGCTTCTTTTCAACTTTCATCCTTATTTGTCTCTCCTTAAAATTTGTATTTGAACTCCTGCCTATTTTCTTCATAGAGCCACTTAAACCTCTTCTTCTTTTTGATCTTCTTGACATTTCTTTTGATTCTTCTACTTAATGAGTGTCGGTCTCTTCTCGAAGGTGACTATCGTCTTTCATCACAGATTCTTGACAGTCTCCTTTCTCATCTGATTTAGTCTTTCCAGCTTCAGAATTTTCTGAGCATTGTTCCTTTGGTACAACAACTTCTTCAGCTACATCATCATCCTTGTTGAACTCAAGTGTTGAGTCCTTTTCAACTAGTTCAATTTTCTGATCAGAACCCAATAAGATTTCCTTTTCAGACAGGCTATATTTATGACATTCTGATCTTTCCTCTGAAGAGTCTATGGATGTTTCTTCTTTTGAATTGTCAGATGTTCTTTCTTCAGAATCCGAATCTGCTTCATCATCATCAATTTCTATCACCTGAGGTGGCCCTGTAATGATTGAACTTCTCCACTGTTCTCTAATTCTCCAATTTCTCCTTGGAGCAGTGTGAGTAACTTTCTTTTCTGGCTTCTTCTTCTCAAATTCAGATCCTTTGGGATTTATCTTCCCCTTCTTAGCTTTCTCTGTACAGACAACTTTTTCTTCTACAACCTTTTCTGCTTCAAAGACTTTTCTTTTCTTCTTTGATTCCTGACTTTCATAGATCACAAGAGTTTTATTTCTTGACTGCTCAATTGCCTCCTGTGATTTCTCCTTAGATATTTCTTCCATTCCCCTTTTTCCTTTTCCTTTAGATTTCTCCTCCATCTTTCTGCTGATGCTTATCGATCCTCTTGTCTTCTTACCTTTATTGGCATGAGGGTTCTTTTTCCAATCTTCAAACAACCTTGGAGTAATTCTTTTGTTGCAGTTTAGAACTTCTCCTTCATCTTCCCCAATTGTATTTGCCAGCAATTTCTTTAAAATGATGCTAATGAATCTTCCATAGGGCATCTTAGGAGTTGGCTTTCCTGCTTCAGCTCTTGTCTTTGCATCATCTAACCATCTCTTTATCCATCCTAAGAGAACTGCTCCAAAGTTGATTTTCTTTCTTTGAGCAATAACAATCATAAGCCTCAATTGATCTTCATTGATAGTATCATATGCAGTATCTTTGCACAGGATGCTCTTCCCAACAATGTCAGCCAGAAACTCATACTGCTGAGGGAAGTCTTTCTTCTTGATTCCTTTTAGAGGAGACTTCTTCTCATAGCCCATCAACTCCAGTCCAAGATCGATATTAATCTTGTCAAGGGAAGTAATTCCTCCGCTTGGAATACCTAGACTGAGATTGATTTCAGAAACCCCTATTTGCACTGCGATTTCCTTAACCTTTGAGATGAGGGTGTTTCCTTGATAATCAGCGTTTGAATAGAATTCTTTCACAAGTGTAGAGAATATCCTGGTGCTGGTTTCCAAACACATGGTGAATCCAGCATTCTTGACCAGATGAAGAATATCTTTGAATTTCTGCCTGCATCTCCGAATTTTTCAAAACAAACAAGATTTCCAGGAATGACTTGAAGAGATGCCATGAGATTAAACTGATTTGGGAATAGCACAGGGAGAGATACCAATATTGGTTTCAGAAGAATTTTTGATTTCTAGGGTTTTGGTGAGTTTTGGGAGAATGGGTATTGACAACTGATGGGAAATGACCATTGTCAGTTTAAAAACAAGACTTATGCTAGTTCCCTCATATTTTTGCAGAGTACACGTGTCAGATACTCATTTGAAGAACGTGGGTTTAACTTTTGCATTTTCCATAATTGAAGCACATCAAGTATTCTAACCCACTTGAGTTTGGAGGGCGTGTGGTTCACTTTTCTTGTTTAGAGTAAGCTTGAACAGTTCGTAGAGTTGGCTGCTAGACACTCAACCATCATCCTTTCAAAAGATGGCCTTGATAACTGATATGCTGGTAAAAGGCTATAAAGAGGTTTATGGAAAAGATATTTGTAAGAAGTGCAAACGTAGACTCGATATGCTCTACGATCAGGAAAATGATCATAGTGACTCTACGATTTGGGATGATAAGGCTTGCTTGGCTATCAGTCATAGAATTTAGAAATTATGACCGGAGAGATAAGTGCATTTGGTTCATCAATCACATTGTTTTGGGACTTTGTGACTGGAATAGCCTAATGAAGAATACATTTTACCTTTAGCTTGCCTTCCGAAGAAACAAAGTTGATCGTAGTGATCATTCAATAAATAATTTTCCCAAGTTTTGTTTTCTGATGAGTTTTGTACTTCTGAACTTGCTTTCTTACTCTACGACTTGGCTTTGCTACTTTACGATCTTGTCTGAAGTGCAAACGTAGAGTTATGATTTGAACTGTTCTACGATCTCTGTTAAGACTGGAGGCTTTAGATGAACTCAGAGATCGTTGTTTAGTCTGTTTGTCAGCTCAAGGACAGTCTTCTGAATGGATTTTGTAATAATCGTTGTCATGACTTTAACTACTCAAGTAGAGGTTGCTCTTTGATTCGTAGACTGGGTTTGTCATAGAGTGACTGACTGTGTTGACTCTACGATTTCGAAAGTTAGCTTTATGATGCGGAGACAACTTTACGATCTTTCGAGAGGACTCTTCAATTTGCCAAGACCTATCCTGCGATCGCCTGACAGACTCTACGATCCTCCTTTTCAAGATGAACTTTCTTCTAACTTGAAAGATCGTTTACCTTACCATGATATTAGTGACAACAGTTTTGACAAGTTTCACTAAATCAATAGGTGAGTTCAAAGATTAATAGATGCCTCCCTTTATGACCAACTTCTTGCTCTTCTAGAGAATCCCAAGATTCAAGTCTTCTTCATGCATCAGTATTCAGATTTCATTCAATCTTTCATAGATTGACTTTCTTGAGATATCCTGCAAATTCGTTGAGTAGGGTATTCTACGAAATTCATCGTTGAGTCTCAGAACAATTTTCTCCACCTTCTTTATATCGAGGCTTTTCTTTTGAGGCTATAGCATTGATTCCTTCCTGTTGTTCTGCTTAGATTATCTCCATCCAGAATGATTTGTGAGGATGTATGTTATTAAAAGACTTCTGGTTTGGCATTTTATAGACCTAACTTTTTCATAGAATATCAAGCAGATAAATCTTCAACCATTTCAGGCTTAGAGCTTCTTCTGATGCATTGAAGTGGGAGAGCCTAATGCCAATGGTTATGAGTGTGAACTTTTCTTGGGATGAACTTTTCCTCTTCTCACAGAATGAAGGATGATTTCTGAATCTTAGAGTAAGTCATCCGTGATTACTCCTTTTTGCCTTGATCTTTTCACCCTTCTCATTCATATATGAATTTGAAGAAATTTGACGTTGCAAGTATTTGCTTTTTAAAACTGAGCATGTACATAGGGTGTGCATTGTATGAACTTCTTCATTGAATAAGTTGCTTTGAACATGAATGAGTTTCTTTAACTTTTCTTGAACTTTAATGATCTGCAGCATGAATCTTAGATCCGGTGATCATAGATATATATATGTCCATTCATCTGTGCTGAGTTGATTTTCAGGTCTTGGGCCTGGTATTTGTGATTTAGGAAATTGACTTTGATATTCATCACCAAGGACATTGCAGTGAGGTATACACCTTTAATTTGATCTACCTCCCAATTTCAGAGAAGTAGTTCCAGAAGATCATTGAAGACTCTTGAATTAGATCTCTCAAAAACCAGTCAAGCTACAGATCATCCACTAGAAGAAATGAGAAATGCTGCTTGTGGATTTCATCTTTGATTACCATATAATGTAGCTTGACAGAACTCTTGATGCTGTTCTTAGATAAATGACGCACTTTCTTTAACACCCATCTTCAGATAAGATCCTGAGAATATAAGTCCTTAAGCTTATCGGAAAGCTTAATGCTGAGCCCATCGAGTGTATAATTAGATTCGAGACTGATTTCAGCTGCTGACATTTGGCATACAAAAAATTATTTAACACTTTAAGCATAGATTTCTGTTGGGCTTGCTTCTGCTATCAACTTTAGAAACGATGAGAAGTAGATTTGTTAGCTCTCGGCTCAGTGATGCTTCCTTTGAGAAGAATAGGAACCGGTGTCCTTTGGCATCAAGATTTGAACTTCCCAGTTTGTTTTAGAGCAGAAACATAAGTTATCGTCTTCTTCGAGTGAGTCGGTTAATAATTCTTATCAACAGAGCAACCTTTTGATTTCTTCATCTTGCAGCATCAGTTTTAATTTTGAAAGATTACTCGATAGCTTCTTAGCTGAGATCATCTGAAATAGTCTTAGAAAGGATTAATGGCAATGAGTTATACAGCATCTGAAAGAGCATCAACAATCAACATTCAATAGTACCTGGAAAAAAAAACATCAATTTGTAAGCTTGTTCATAAGGAATGGTTTACTTTGATTCTTAAACTCAAAAATAGAAATTTGCTAGTGCCATAGGATCTACTCAAAGTGAGAGCATTATAAGTTTGTGAGAACCGGCTCTGATACCAATTGTTAGTTCCCAGAGGCACACAAGTGATCTAGAAGGGGGGGGGGGTTGAATAGATCTCTTAAAAGCTTTTTCTTTAACTTCAAAAGTTTATTACCAATTAATTCATTTAATTGAGATTTGTTTACACAGCGGAATATTAGTTTGAAAACTCCCCTTAAAGATTTGTAAAGAAGCTCCATTGAGTTATGACTATATTGGAGAAAGTCACTTGTTAAATAAACCAATTAACAGTCATATGTGTGTATATATATATATATATATATATATATATATATATATATATATATATATATATAAGACAGAATGTAAATAGCTGAATGTAAATGACACCAGAGAGTTTTAAGTGGTTCGGAGACTGAATAACTCATACTCCACTCTTCTACTACAACGAGTAGGAAATCCACTAAGGATGGTTCACATAGAACCCTTCAAGCTCACTAGCCTGGAAACTCTGATTCACTAAGAATCCTTCAAACCCAGCGGGTTTGGCTAATTTAGTCACTTAGACAAGGACATTACTGCTCTCTTCAAGTCCAGCAGACTTGGCTCCTTTAGTCACTAAGACAAGGACAGTACTGCCCTCTTCAAGTCCAACAGACTTGGCCCCCTGCTTGTTGATAGATGTTGGAGTTGCTACTGAGTTTGTACTTTAAGTCCCATTGTCCTTAAACACTCAGTGGCATGGTGTGATCATTCCTGGAATAATATTGAGTTCGGCAATGATACTTGACTTCTTTATATGATCAATATCTTCTTGTGATCACCCATTGTGCTGCTAGGCTTTTACACTTCAGCTCATGTGGTACTTGATAACTTTTCGAGACGAACTCCTGAGATGACTGTGAAGCTTCTTCCTTTTGGTACTCAGTTGTTCCTTCTTATCATAGATAGTTTAAAGCTTCTCGAGATGGGCTTCTGAGAAGACTGTGATGCTCCTTCTTTTTGGTACTCAGTTGCTACCATGTATGTATCAAGTTGGCGTTTAAGCTTCTCTCTACCATGTGCCTAGCAGCTCTGAACACTTTTCTTGTAATAGAGTCATTTATCTCTATATCTCTTTCAATTTAGTGTTTGTGTTCTGATGGATCGTAGAGTCCTTCAGCATATTCATTTTCTGTTTTACTCTACGATCAGTTGTTGTCTACCATCATCTCACTTATATTCTTTTCAACAACAACTTCTGTGAGTTATTTTAGCCTTTATATCTCTGTGCATATTTTATCGTTGAAAGAAATCCCGTTGGTTTCATTTGGCTTTGTGCAGATCTTTAATATCTTCGATGTTGACTTTCTTGCTACTTGTGTCAGTGCTTTTCCCTTTTCTGACATGTTCTGATATATTAACCTGTAGCTCAGCTTTCTCTGAATTTATAACCGTTGCACTCCGAGAGTTGTTCAGCAAGGATTATGATTTCCTTTGTTAATTAATCTTCTGATTCATCAATAAATACCTTCCTTGACTTTTAGAACCAACTGTTCTGATGCATTCAGAGATGTCCCATTGGTCTGACTTTATTCACCATTTTCCTGAGCAGTGGGTCCTGACTTAGTTGTTTAGGCACAAAGTATTTTGTGACTCTGATATGCATCTTAATTTTCAAGAGCACTTACTCTTTCTTGAATCTGGGCGAGGAGTATTCTCTTTTCTCTCACACTATATTGCAGTTATGATTCTTTGCTGTTTATTGATATCGTAGAGTGCTGTCTGCTCATCTGGACTCTACGAATTCAGCTCCACTCGTTATTTGAAGTATGTCGGGTAAATGGTTGAGTTGGAGCGAACTTCTCTTTTACTCTGCGATCTTGCTTTTATGATCAGATCGTAGAGTTTGTCTGCAGTGCTTTGCTTTATGATTTCGTTCTACGATCTTGTCCCTTTGTTCAAATCGTAGAGTTTGTGAACTGTCGTGCTTCTTAGTGAAATCGTTGAGTTGTTGGCACATTCTTTAATTCTACTCAACGATTGTTCCATGTGTGAAGCACTTTTCTGTAATGTCTTGTCATCCTGTATTACTCCACAATTTCTTTTATTTGTGCAAATCGTATAGATCTCGTATGCTTGCTATGTAAGTTTACTCTACGATCTTGCTAGAACGTGTATATCGTAGAGTACACTTCTTCTCTAGTTCAGCGTTAACTGCAGGCTTGCTTAGCTGTCTGTTCGACGATCCTAGAGTTCAGCTCTACGATTTGTACTTGATCAGTTCTTTAATTTTGCTTGTAAATGCAGTTCACCTCTTGCACATCTGACTTTATTTTGATGATCGTAGAGTTATCCTGGTAAGGAGTCGTGTAGTTCACTCTACGATCTATACAGAATCGTTGAGTCTTCTTTGCAAGGAATCGTAGTGTCCGTTCTACGATCGTATAGACTGATCAGATCAATCATAAGATCAACCTAACTGATTTGATCTTTTCTAACTAAGTCATTTCTTACATTGTTACATCATTATATTGAAAGGACTTTACAGACTCTGATAAACATAAAATACAGCAATGATTTATTCTTATGCTACTCTACTTATATCATACATCTTTTATGCATAGTGACTCTTACTGAGATCAACCTAACATTTCTGATCTTTAAAATCTAAGTCCTTTGTACACAGATATCTTTTAAAAGGACTTTACAACATTTGAACCGGATAACTTTCATTTTCTTTTATAAGACAAGATAGTTTTCAGCAAGATCATATTTGTGTCAAACAAGTGTCTGGATTTACATTATTTAGACATAGGTAAAATATCATACACACATGATCATGTAGACACCTAATTTGATTAACATATAATCATTTTGTCATTTAAGCACATAAGCACTTTCAGAGTATCTACGCACATAATCACTTAAGCACATAAGCACATTATCACATAAGCACTTTATCAGATACACATTGACAATCAACCATGTAAGCACATTTACCACAATCATTTTTGCACAACAATTATCATCATCAAATCAAAACAACCTTCAACAAAATCCATTTGTGACACGATCTTGTCTTGTGCCTGCATCATTGATTTAGTACCCGCTATAAATTTGGCCAACACCTCCTCCAAATTATTCTGCTTTTTTGCCTGAGGAAGGGGTTGATTGTGAAATTCAGGTGGATTTGCTTGCCTTAGAGCTTGATTCTGTGCTTGATTATCCCTACAAGAAAAGTTTGGATGATTCCTCCACCCCGGATTGTAGGTATTATAGTTATTTCCGTACTGCTGCTGCTGCCTATTATAATTTCCAACAAACTGAACGGATTCAGTACTGATTGCACACTGATCTGCTGAGTGATCACCCACACAAAGTTCACAAACCATGGCCACATTCTGAATGGGCTGCATTGCCATCGTATCAAACCGTTTCGTCAAAGTAGCCACTTATGACGCCAAGGCTGTAATTGGACTAACTTCATGAATTCCCGCTGCTCTTAGTTGATGCATCCGTGCCGTCGGCCATTGGTAATTGTTGGCAGCCATATTCTCAAGTAGATTATAAGCTTCCTCGCAGTTCTTGCTCATTAATGCTCCACCTGCAGCGGCATCGATGCTTGTCCTTACTTGACTGAACAGACCATTGTAGAAGGTCTGCACTTGTAACCACTTAGGGATCCCGTGATGGGGATATCTCCTTAATAGATCTTTAAACCTCTCCCAAGTTTCGTACAGTGACTCGGAGTCATACTAAACGAAAGAAGTGATATCGTTCCGTATCTTTGCCATTTTTGCTGGTGGAAAGAATTTGGCAAGGAATTTTTGTGCCAAATCATTCCACGTTGTAATGGATCCTGCAGGCAAGGAGTGTAACCAGCTCTTGGCTTTATCACTCAATGTGAATGGGAATAGCCTCAGTCTAATAGCGTCCTCCGTCACCCCATTATACTTGAACGTGTCGTATATCTCCAAGAAACCGATAATATGGTCGTTGGGGTCATTGTTCGGTAAACCCCCAAACTGAACCGAGTTTTGGATCATCTGAATAGTTTCGGGTTTGATCTCAAAACTAGCTGCTGTGATGGCAGGCCTTGTGATGCTGGTCTAAATTTTCGTCACTTGTGGCATGGCATAGTCCCACAGTGTTTTCTGTTCTTCCTCAGCCATTCTGTCTTGGTTTTCTAGAGTGGTCTGAATATAATTGCGAATTCTACGGAACTTTCGTTCTATGTCGTCTTTGTAAGGCTCTAGTTCCGGACCTTTAGATCTCGTGTGCATACACAAAATACTAAAAGCACTCCTTTGTAGAAAGCACGGGCGAGTTCAAACCAATGAAAGCCTACAAAAGCAAAGGTAAAGTAAATGATTACAATGTTTAAATTAAAATTAAACTAACAAAAATTAATAATAAAATAATTATTAGAACCGTTCCCCGGCAATGACGCCAAAAACTTGTTGTCCGATTTATATATACGGAATTCACACCCAAGTATACACGGTTAATCAAGTAATATAGTAATAATAAGGATGTCGAACCCACGAGGAACAAGTTGTTAGAGTTTATGCCCTAGATGCTAATTATTTGATGTAATTGCTTAACATTTTTTATATTATATTTGATTGAATAAATGGATTATTTTATTATGATTTCATTTACTGCGTTATATAAATGTTAACATAATAAAAGCCCTTAGAATAATGATACGAATTATATAGCTTTAAGTATGTGACTTGAACATGAGATTATATAATTATAATTAGTATCATTGCTCTTAAATGTCCCTAGTCAAGTATCATTGTTAATGGGACAACAATGATGCATTGAGACTAGTATGTGGATTGACTGATGGCCAAATCTCATTGGTCATAAATATATGAGATATTTGAGTCAATGCATAGGTACATGTTAGAGAACAATGTACTGGACTGACCCACCATGAGAATTCTACATGGAGCATTATGCAAAGTGTCATAAGAAATTCTTATAGTGACAATGATGTAATGATCCTCCGACCTGAAGTCACTATATTATTACACGAGAATTTGTGTACTTTGATATCATCAAATGTCACCTTTAATAGGGTGGACAATAAAGGTGATTATTGGGTACATCATGAATCGTGTGAGGAATATGAGTGATCTAGATGGAATTTAACCCTCCTATATATTAGGGGTGATATCCATAGGCCTCTTGATTGAGTAGGACTATGAAATGCATGGCCATGCTCAAATATTGATTTGTTTCATATAGTCTACTCATTGATCAAGAAAACTCAGATTAAATTATGAAGAGTATGACACATTCCATGCCTCGAGTTTAATCTAGGATATAAGGTTAAAAGGATTAAATTACATTGAAACATTGGTCACAAAAAGGTTGTATCGAATCACCGATCTTATTATTATTTGGGTAGCAGTGATGCATTACTAGATGCCGCTCACTGTTTATAATTATAATATGATTTTAAAATTATTGCCAACATAATAATAACCTATAGGGTCACACACTTAGAACATAATTAAAAGGGAATTAATTTAAATTGTAAGTATTTTAAATATGTCAATATGATTGATAGTATTTAAAAATTACGAATTTAAATTAATAGGATAATTTGTATATATGTATATTAATTAAGTAAGACTTAATTAAAATATAATATATATAAATTCGGATTTTATTTTTCTATTTATTTTAGGTTTTAGTTAATTCCTATTAACTACTATATATATGATATATCAGTAGTCTAAAAGTCACGTAAGGAAAAAAAACTAAAACCCTAGCCGCTTTCAGAAAGAGGCTAGAGAGAAAAATAATTGGGAAATCCTGATCTTGGTGGCTAGTACCGCGGTTCCTTTTGCTGCAGATCGTGGGACGATTCGCGGAGCGTTCGTGTGGATACCGTAGAGACGCAGTCGCTGGATTGCGTTGAAGATTCGAAGCCGTTCCAGAATTCCATCGTCTTCTGTCCATCTCAGATAATCGGTAAAATAATTTAAACCTCTGATTAATCTGTTTTCGCATGGATCCTGTCTTAGGGTTTCGAAAATTTTTGTAAATTCCGCTGCTTTCACTGTGTCAAAACCCTAACACAAGTAATAATAACTATATTAACTATTAAATTTGTATTAATTCAACTATATTCAAACTATAGCAAATTTGGATTATGAATCTTGAATTATGAACTACTTAAAATTGAAATTGAATTAAACTAACTAACTAACGAGAATGATTTACCAGATAATAAAGAGCTTTAAGATTATAATTTTCCCGTTGTATGACAATAATATTATCATCTTAATTCCAATTACTTTGTCATATGGATTGTTAACTGAGATTACTTATCTATTTACTAATCTCTTTCGATAATTAATAAAAAGATCTACTCCAATTTATAATGCTATAAGTCTATGCAAAATATCTTGAAACAGACTCATTAAGATTAAACTCTCAATATGTTACGTGTGGTCTATAGGTATTCGCATCCTATACACTATCATGATACTCTTCCTAAAAAGAATAAACAAAGCCACACGTTATTATACCCAGATCTATTTCTAGATTTTCTCTTTCAAGTCCATCTAAGAAATCAAATAATTGCTGATCAGACAATTATAATTCACGCACAAGATATAACAACCAATACCACAATTGATCAAATAATTGAAACTAAGATGAATTAATTAAAGTTCAACCAATGGTTCCATTGTAACCTTAAAGAAGAATTTAGTTACACATCATAATGGAAAACATCATTAAATCAACATAGAAAAACATCCCAAGTTCAAAAGATAAAGGAAAAGAAAATAGAATAAACTCTGTCGAAAATTTAACGTCTCCTTAGCCTTCACTTTGGTTGTTGATGCTCTTCCAATCAATTCCTCAAGCTTCCCACGAACAGCTCCAATCCTTGCTCTCCCCCCCCCCCCCCTTTACGTCCTCTCCGTGTATCCCCTTAAAGCCCTAGAATCCTTCTTTAAAATAACCGCAACAACTAACTTCCTAGCTGGGCTGGAATTTCTCAACGCAGCACTGGGCCAACTGAATTCGTCGGACTGCGCCCCGGCGCAGTCTTTGTATAGCAACATCGCGCCCCGGCGTCGTCTATCTGTCCCAAATTACAAAATTGCCACTGAACCTCTATTTTCCTGTTTAGACCTCCTGAAGCCGTTTTCTGCAGAAGAATCATAAAAATAAGTGAAATAAAACTAAAAACACTCAATGAAGGTAACTAATTAAGCTTAAAAGCACCTAATTCGTAGGTATAACACCCATTCATCAGTCATTTGGACTGACGAATGCACTAGCGACATTCATAGATATAATGAACCGAGTGTTCAAGCAGTACTTGGACAAGTTCGTGGTTGTATTCATCGATGACATAATGGTGTATTTGAAGACGGAGGAAGAACACGCTAAACATCTGGAGAGTGCTTTGGATTCATTAAGAAGAGAGAAGTTGTAAGCGAAGTTTTCAAAATGTGAATTTTGGTTGCAGAGGGTGCAGTTTCTAGGTCATGTTATCGACAAGGACGGTGTTTCGGTGGATCCAGCGAAGGTGGAGGCAGTTATCAATTGGGAGCAGCCGAAGACACCAATCAAAATTAGGAGTTTCTTAGGGTTAGTGGGATACTATCGGAGATTCATCAAGGATTTCTCGAAGATAGCATTACCGTTAACCAATCTTACCCAGAAGACGGTGAAATTTATTTGGACGGAGAAGTGAGAAAAAAGTTTTCTGAAATTGAAAAAGAGACTAAGTCAAGCACCGGTGTTGGCTTTACCGAACGACACTGGAGGTTTCGTAGTGTACAATGATGCGTCACACATGGGTCTTGGTTGTGTGTTAATACAGCACGGCGAGGTCATTGCATACGCGTCACGTCAGCCAAAGGACTATGAGAAGGGTTACCCGACTCATGACCTGGAGTTAGCAGCAATATTTTTCACCCTTAAGATTTAGAGGCACTACCTGTATGGCGAGAAGTGTGAGATATATACAGATCACAAAAGTCTGAAATATATTTTCACTCAGAAGGAGCTGAATATGAGGCAGCGCTGATGGTTAGAGTTGATCAAGGATTACGATTGTGAAATTCTGTACTATATGGGCAAGGCCAATGTAGTAGCAGATGCCTTAAGTGGAAAAGGCAAGGATAAATTGATGATGCTGACAACTCAGCAAGAGTTGGTAAGAGATTTTAAACTTTTGGAATTGGAAGTCAAGTATCCGATGGAGATGAACGAGAAGCTATTCGCGGTGACAGCAAGCCCGATCTTATTAGTCAAAATCAAGGAGGCTCAAGAAAAGGACGAAGGTTGTGATATTATGAAAAAGCGAATTGCTGAAGGTGGGGAGCTTAAGTACAAGATTAATAGCAATGAATTGTTGAGGTTTGAAGGGAGAGTCTGGGTACCGATGGATCCCGAATTAAGGGAAGAGATTCTTCAGGAAGCTCACAACACAAGATAGTCAGTACATCCCGGAAGTATAAAAATGTATCAGGATCTACAGTAGTACTTTTGGTGACCGAACATGAAGAAAGAAGTAGCAGAGTGCGTCAGCCGATGTCTGACATGCCAGTGGGTTAAAGCAGAGCATCAGCGGCCGAGCGGACTGCTTCAACCACTAGAGATTCCAGAGTGAAAGTGGGAGCACATCACGATGAACTTTGTGGTGGGTTTGCCACCGACACCTAAAGCTTTAGACGCCATCTGGGTAATAGTGGACCATCTGACCAAGTCAGCCCATTTTCTACCTATCAGAATACGGTACAACCTGGAGCAGTTAGCGAAGCTCTATATGAAGGAGATAGTGTCACAATATGGAGTGCCGTTATCAATTATGTCTAACAGAGATCCGCGCTTCACGTCAAATTTCTGGAGAAGTTTGCAAGCAAGGATGGGAACACAGTTGAGGTTAAGCACAAAGTACGATCATCAAACTGACGGCCAGAGCGAGCGAACGATTCAGACTTTGGAGGATATGCTTCGAGCGGTCGTGATGGACTTAAAGGGTAGCTGGGACGACCATTTGCCATTGGTAGAGTTCGCTTACAACAACATCTATGACGCTAGTATCGGCATGCCACCATACGAAACACTTTATGGAAGAAAATGTTGAACACCATTGTGTTGGGACGAGGTTGGTGAGCGAAGACTGCTTGGACCTGAAATGGTGCAGCAGACTGCAGACACAGTGCAGCTGATTAGAAATCAGCTGGTAGCAGCTCAAGATCGTCAGAAGAAGTATGCAAATTTGCATCGCCAAAAGCGGGACTTCGACGTGGGTAGCTTTGTATTTTTGAAGGTATCTCCCTAGAAGGGGAAGATACGTTTCGGCAAGAAAGACAAGTTGAGCCCTAGGCTCATAGGTCCGTTCAAAATCTTGAGACGAGTCGGTAAAGTGGCGTATGAGGTAGCATTACCTCCTGAACTTGAACACATTCACAATGTGTTTCATGTGTCAGTGTTGCGGCCGTATAAACCGGACTACAAGCACATTATCTCCTATGAACCAATTCAAGTCAAAAAGGACTTGTCATACGAAGAAGTTCCTGTCCAGATACTCGATAGGAAAGAACAAAAGCTGAGGAATAAGATAATTCATTTTGTCAAAGTACTTTGGAAGAATCACGAAATTGAAGAAGCTACGTGAGAACTAGAGGAAGAAATGAGAGCGAATTACCCAATTTTATTTGAGTGACCTTATTTTACAGTTCCGAGGACGAAATTTTTATAAGGGGGAGAAATGTAATGTCCTAGAATTTTCACGTCATTATTAATTAAAATATTAATTTAATTTCTAACGAGTTAGTTTTATGAGGTTATTTAAATCTTTTTGTGTGATTAATTAATTTCGTGATTAAATGATTATGTGATTAATTGCTAGAGTTAATTAAAGGGAGTCACTAATATGTTAATTAAATTAGTGAACAAACTCTAAGGTTTAATATCAAAAGAATTGATAAGTTGTCCATTAATTAAATATTTAATTAAGTTGAATATAATGAGTGAATTAATTTTTTTTAAATTAATTAATATGATTATTAATTAATGGGAACAATGTGAAATATTAATAATAATATTTTTAGTCTATTTAGTAACTTAACACTATTGGGTTAGAGTATTTAATTAATTAACCAATACAATTATTATTTAATCATAGATTGGATAATTAATGTGTAACAAAATAAATAACCAATCATTGGGTTATATTAAATAGTCTAATGATAAATTAAGTGGACTTGACTAAATAATAGTCCAAGACATTTAATAGGTGTCAATTGGGTATTAAATGAAGTCCAAAGCATGAGCCCACTTGGAATTAATTGTGTAACTTATTATTTATTAAATGAGTAGCTTGTGACAATATTTGTGGGACACAAAATATTGCACCAGCCGTGTATAAGAGAGAGAGGGAGTGAAATGATTTTTTTTTATTTATTTAATTAAGGTTGCTTGTTTTGATTTTGGTGAGTCTTTTTGCACAAAATCCTCACCCACTCTAGTCCTTAAGCTCACTTGTACAAGTCTCCAAGATAGGTTTCATGATGGTCTAGATTATTAGATATAATATGTGTATCTAATATTTTTAGGAGTATACTTGCATTTATAGACATTTGCACCTCATTATTTTTCCAAGTCCAAAAGAGAGAGTTTGAGATAAAACTATAGTGAGAGAAAAATATTTTGAGAGATTAAGGAGAAAGAAGGAGAAGCTAGTATTGTTCATGCCATTCACCACCTATTTTGGAAGAAAAAGAAAAATAGCCAATAAAATAAGGTAATGGTTATTTTAAATCTAGCTTTGTTTTTGGATTAAATAAACCAACATGTTAGTATAAGCATGTTAATATAGTTAGTAATGTGTATTAGTAGTATTTATACCATACTTGAGTTTAATTTGTTTGGTTTGTATTTTGGTACATTTTGTATTCTAAAAACATGTGTTTGGTAGTGTGTAAACAAGTTTTAAAATAATGACCAAAAATATTTTCACAAGATTTAAATTTAATGTTCTAATATTATAGAACATTAAATCATGAGAAAAACAATATTTGAATTACTCAAAATGAAGTTATACATAAAAAGTTGTGATTTGTAGAAGTTTATTTAGTATAATAATTTTGATGAAAAATATAGAATTAAATCATGGGTACTTAAATTTTCATGTTATAAATTGATGTTAAGTGATGGGTAATCATTTTGAATTTTTTTTTAGGTGTGAAAGCTTACTTGAAGGTTTAATTTTTATTAAGGGTGGAATATTACCGAAACAGTAGAAAAAAAATCTGGTAAAGAAAAAAAAAAAGGCTGGCCGCGCATGGCGCGCCAGTAGTATTCTGTCGGTAGCGGAGCTAAACAATGCCATTTAGAGTATAAAAATTTTAACCCACGCGTTATACGCAAGAACCATCTTCGGGTTCTTCAAAACGGTACCGTTTTGGGCCTAAAATTCTGTTAAGCGCGCGTTACGTGCGGGAGCCAACTTTCGGCAATATTACAAAATTGCCCTCGGTCCGATTTTTTAGAATAATTACAAGATTTCCATTAAGTATAATTTAATTAATTTAAATGTTTAAAAATTAATTTAAAATTATAACAAAAATAATAATAATACAAAAGTGATATTTGAGATTTTATTTTTCATTAAGATTAATATTTATATATTTTAAATATTAATCTAGTTAGCAAAATTTATGGTTAAGTTACATATATAAAAATTTCATTAATTATTTACTATTTAATTTAAAATTGAATAATAAATATGGGTGATAAATTAGCAATTATTATTCCTACTAAATAATAATTAAAGAGAGATAAAAAGTTAAAAATTAATTATTTATTATTTATTATTTAAATATTATTAAATAATAAATAAATATATTTAAGTAATTAATTAGCATTTAATTAGCATTAAATAATGATTAAGGGAAATTAAGTTAGTAGATTAATGATTTATTATAAGGATAAATAAACTTATTATTTTTTAACCTTAAATAATAATTAAATTAAATAAATAAATAATTATTATTTAATTGACATTAAATAATAATTAAAGAGGATTAAAATTAGTAAAATATTATTTAATTTCTTTAAATTAAATAATAAGTGAGGAGAGTTACTTAGTTAATTATTAGTTGATTAATATTAAATTAAAGGAGGTTAAAATTAGATCAATAATTATTTATTATTTAATTATTATTAAATAATAAGTAAGTACAATTAGTTATTATTTATTTTAAATAATAACTAAAGATAATTAATTAATTTCTATTTAATCAAGATTAAATAGTAATTAAATAGAGATTGAGTTAATAAGATAATTTGAATTTAATTATATATTAATTAAACAATTATAATAAGTTGTTTAAGGGTTTAATAAGTGTCTAACACTTAAGAAAGATATTTTTCTAACTTATTAAATTATTAACCTAATAGGATTAAGGGTCTATAAAGTTAATAATATTGATTTGATTGAAGTAAATTATGTGTTAGGACTTATGTGATAGATAAGTTCCTTAGTGAGTGTATAGTTGTGCAAATACGTAATACTAATTGAGAGACCAATTTTATCAATGTTAGGTCCTTCAAAGCTATTTAATTAAAGCTAGATTTTTGTAGCTGAGCTATCAGGCAAGTTCCTTATCAGGCAAGCATGCTTTAAGTGAATTAATTACTTTACAATTATTCCATATCGATATTATTGTGATTCGCTCTTTGTGCAATTGAGTTTATACAGTCTTTGACTTGTACCTTATTTAAAGTTCTATTGTTTAAGAACGGTTCCGAGTTAAGTCTAAGCCATTGTTCGGCTAGACATTTATGCAAAGATTTTAAAAGCTATCCAAACCATTTGATGGTGCGGATTCTTAAACTGTTATGAAGACCCCTTAAATATAAGGGAGTACCCCATGCATCTAATATAAGATACAAAACACAGAAATTAAATATTATGTATACACATAGTGTACAAGAGGTTGATCCCCTCTAGTACGTATTTTTGGGCTAATGACCAAAGGGTCAATCAGCTATTGATTCCTTTGGAAGTTTACTGTTCATGGTCTACTTAACTATTGTTTATTCTAAAAGCATCGTTATTCCTGTTTCTGTTATTCATATTGTTGAATTCTTTTCAGATATTCCCTTAATTCATGATATACTACTTATTCTTGTTATTTAAACTTGCTGAGCAAACTAGTTGCTCATTCTTGCTATATCATGAACTTTATTGCAGTTAAACCCGAGACTTCAAGGAAGCGCAAGGGTAAAGAAAAGATGAAGTAATAGACTTCTAGCAGCAACACTTTGTTTTATACTTAGTTTTCTTATTGTTATTGTAATTTGAACCTTAATTACTGTTCTATGGTAAGTTTGTACTTTTGTATTAAGGTTATCGAATCTTGGGTCTACTAACACCTTTTGAATGAACAACATATGTTTATTATTCCGCATTTAGTTATTGTATGTTGTTTAGAGGTGGATGTTTGTATTGGATTGTGATGACCGGATCCGGGTATTTGAGACCCAAATCTGGGGGCATCACATCATCTCTCCCAAAAATTATATTTTGCCTTATATTTCAACTCAAGTTACGATCAAATAAGTTATAGACCTCAAAAATATCTTTCATAAATATTTAATCATATAAACTTTCTTTCAATTAAAACTAGCTCAAACAAATGGATATAAGTGCATAAAAATTAAAGGAATCTCAAACAAAGTAATAACCAATAAAAAGTCAAAAATTCAAACTAAGCAAAAATTTATCCCTTTTTCAAAAGTTATTAAATAAAAATCAAAATTTTTATCATTGGCTAAAAATTAAAATTCACTGCTCAAGTGACACATCCTAAATAAAAAATAAATAAAATTAACTAACTATCCATTTTCGTAGGAAACACATTTACACGTAGCACATGCAACAAGCCTTTAAACCCTAAGTGGACGAGTTTTGTCTCGTGAAGGTTTGTAGTGAATTTATCCACAAAATTTTAAATTTTTTAAAATTCCCTACAAATAAAACAAATATCCTAAATCCCTTCCCCCACACTTAAAATTTACATTGTCCCCAATGTAAACTATAATACAAAGAAACAGACACAAATAAATATAAAGAAAAAGGAAAAGAAATGCAAATGCAAATGTGATTTCTTGGGTTGCCTCCCAAGTAGCGCTTTTGTTTAACATCATTGGCTCGACTCAGTCATTCCTTCTCAATCCAAGTAAACTGGTTCTGCCAACTCCACAACCTCAACATTCTCGACTTGAAAACCTTGATGACAATGTTTAAGTCGATGTCCATTCACCTTGAAGACTTTTCCTGTTTTTGGGCTTTGAAGCTCAACTGCACCATAAGTAAAAACATTAGTAATAACAAAAGAACTAACCCAACGAGAACGCAACTTACCAGGAAATAACTTAAGCCGTGAGTGATAAAGTAAAACTTTTTGTCTAGCAGCAAAGTTCTTCCTAGAAATCCTCTCGTCGTGAAAGGCCTTTGTCTTTTCCTTGTAAATTTTAGAGCTCTCATATGCCTCATTTCTCAATTCTTCTAGCTCTTGTAATTGCAACTTTCTATGTCCTCCCGCTTCTTCCATATCCAAATTACATTGTCTTTCTAACATCTGATCAATAAAAGGGGAGAGAAAAATGATCTTTTCTGGTTATAGCATTCAATTTTTGATAATCAATACATATTTTCCATCCTGTTTGCTTATGAGTAGGCACTAAGTCGTTATTTTCATTCTTAATGACAGTTATACCAGATTTCTTTAGAACTACATGTACTGGACTCACCCATCGACTGTCTGAAATAGGGTAGATAATATCTGCATCTAATAATTTTATAATCTCTTTCTTCACCACCTTCATCATGGGTAGATTCAATCTCCTTTGAGCCTCTCTTGTTGACTTAGCTCCTTCTGCCAAAAGAATTCGATACGTGCATACAGCCGGACTTATACCTTTAATATTCGCAATTGCCAACCAAAAACTGTGATGTGGTCCCTAAAAAATCTAAGTAGTTTGTCCTCTTGAACTTTGATAAGATTGTTGGCAATGATTACTGACAGTGTGTCTTCCTTTCCTCAATATGCATACTTTAGGTGGGTTGGCAATTACTTTAATTCCAAAGTGGGAGCCTGCACAATAGAAGGTAACAATTTTTGATGAGCCACAGATAATTGAATAAACAAAACTGTATACTTATTTGAAATCTTCGATAAATAATGTAATGCAGCTATTGTATCCTTTAATTCTGAAGTTTGTTCAATCTCTTCTTCTTGTTCTAGCTCCAAACTATTTGCGATAGCAACCTCCAAAGTTTTCTTATGTATCTGGTTGAAGGATTTCTGCACCAAAGAATCAATGACATTAATAGCAAAAATAGAATTTACATCACTAGGCTACCTCATAGCCTCATAAATGTTAAACTGAATCTTTTCGCCGTCAAATTCCATGGTCAAGGTCCTATTATGCACATCAATCATTGTTCTCACTGTTTTTAAAAATGGTCTCCCTAACAGTATATGAGCAAGATTTGGAGATGTATTATCCTCCATATCCACAATATAAAAATCTGCAGAAAATATAAGCTCATTGACCTGTACCAACACATCCTCAATCACCCCTTTAGGGTAATTATTAGTACGGTCAGCCAATTGAATAATAACACCAGTATTCTTTAAATGTCCTAGATTTAGAGAAGCATAAATAGACAATGGCATAACGTTAATTGATGCTCCTAAATCTAACATAGCTTTTTTAAATCTGGTATTACCTATCTTGTAGGGAATTGTGAACATGTCTGGATCCTTTCATTTATGGGGCATTTTTCTTTGAAGGACTGCTGATACATTTTCTCCAACAGACACTTTTTCATCATCTTTTAATTTTCTCTTATAAGTGCATAATTCTTTCAAAATTTTGGCATACCTTGTAACTTGCTTGATTGCGTCTAATAGAGGAATATTCACCTCTACCTTCCTGAAGGTCTCCAGAATCTTATTCTCTTGCTCATCCTTCTTTGAAGTTCTAAGATTCTTGGGAAGAAAAGGTAAAGAATTAGACTTAAGCTGAATATGAGGGTTAGGGATTACCTTCAAAATTTCTACCTCTTCCTTAGCCTTATCCTCGTCAAATTCAACTGTAGCCCTTGGTATGTCCATCAGTTTTCCACTCCTTAACGTAATGGCACTTGCATTTTCTCTAGGATTGATAACGGTTTATGAAGGTAACTTTCCCAAGCCTTGAGAGTCCAATCGACCAACGGTTGTAGCCAACTAACTTATCTGACTCTCTAGATTGTGAATGGAAGCCCTTGTATCTTGTTGAAACTGTTGGGTTTGGTTCATGAAAGCTCTGAACATATCCTCCAAAGATGTCCCAGAGTTTGTAGGTGCTGCTTGTCGAGGTGGGTACTGTTATTGAGCTGGTTGAAAACCTTGCTACCTATTCGGAAAGGCATTTTGCTGCGGTGATCTATTTCCTTCATAGCTCAAATTAGGATGATCTCGCCATCCTGGATTGTACGTGTTAGTATACGGATTATATCTGCGTTGAGGTTGTCCTTGAAAATTACCCATTGTATTGGCTTGTTGCATAATGTCATCATCTTGCAGCGTTGGACAAGTATCTGTAGTATGATCTGTCAACAAGCAAATCCCACAAGCTATTGCAGTTGGTATATTTCCTGTAGTCATCTGACGAACTATAGAAGTTAAGTCTGAGATTTGACGTTCCATATTGCTTGAACCAACCTCATTCACCCTCTTTGGTGCATAGTTCATCCTAGTTCCATACTGTTGTGAATTAGCTGTCATGTTTGCAATTAAATTCTTTGCAGCCTCTGGAGTCTTATCGACTAATGCTCCTCCACTTACAGCATCGAGCATACTCATATCCATTGGTAGAAATCCCTCATAGAAGTACTGAATAAGGTGTTGATCATCAATTTGGTGTGGTGGACAACTTGGGCATAGCTTATTAAATCTTTCCCAATACTCGTAAAGAGTTTCTCCACTGAACTGTGTGATGGCGCATATCTCATTCCTTATGTTGGCGACTCTTGAAGTAGGAAAATACTTCTCCAAGAATAGCCATTTCATGTCATTCCACGATTGTATCGAACCGAAGGGAAGATGATACAACCAATCCTTTGCTAAGTCTGCCAAGGAGAATGAGAATGCTCGAAGCTTAATCTGCTCTTCGGTTACTCCTTGTGGCATCATGGTAGAGCATACCACATAGAACTCTTTTAGATGCTTGTATGGATCTTCACCTGTAAGACCACGGAAGGTAGGCAAAAGATGGATTAGTCCAGATTTAAGTGCAAAAGCCACATCTAAAGTAGGATATTCTATGCATAATGGTTGTTGGTGTAAATTAGGAGTAGACAACTCCTTTATAGTCCTATTATTAGGTGAAGCCATTTTTTCTTCATCAGAATCACTTGATGAACTATTTGAGAGTAGTTCAAGTGCTACGTTGAGGCCCGGTGATGATACAAAAACTTCTTCTAAGTCTACGGTTGTTCTTCTAAACTGACGAGTCTCTTTCCTTATCCTTTTCCTAGTCTTCTCTATTTCTGGATCAAAATTCAATTCACTAGATTGAGAGAATCGAGTCATACACTACAAAGAAAACAAAGAATAGATAAAAAATAATAATTAAACACTCCCCGGTAGTGGCGCCAAAATTTGGAAGCTGTCGTTAACACTCCAAAATTAATCCTTACTTTTAATCACAAAATTAATATAATAGCAAGCAAGGGTCGAACCCATAGAGAGTGATATTGCTTCAATAAATTCTAATATTTTTTATTTCTAAATAACAATAAATAAATAAGGGGATTTTTGAATTAACTATAATTAACTAAATAAACAAAAATAAATTAATAAGATTAACCAATAAATTAAAATATTCAGTTATTTAGTTCATTATCACCCTTACAATTAGTTAGATCAATCAATCAGGATATATTTATATCCTTGCATGAAACTAATAATCCTAGGCAACAATAAGCTCTGATACTTGAAATTTTTCTTAATTTTAATCTAACAAAACAAACTCTTTATTAGATTCTAACCATTATACAACCTAGAACAAGCTCTCTAAATTTAATATAGTGGAAGCATTAATTAAAAGGAAATTAGATTATTCTAAGTAACAATCTCATAAGCTCGGATTGTTTAACTTATATCATGATAACCATAGCAATAAACAAAAGCTTGACCACAATCATCTATCACTATTCACTACCAACAGTTAGGAACAATATCAATTACACGTAATATAATTCTTAAATCTAGTAATTGATAATAATTTGATCAATTTAATGAGCTCTAATCAAACCAACCAAATTTAATATCAAAAAGTAATTAAAACAGATTATCACAAATAATTTCATATAAGGAAGAATAAATAATATTACTGAATTGATTTAACCATTAATTATAATTGGGTTTGAAATCCCCTAGAACTGAATAAGAAAAATTAGCCAAACATAATAATAATCATATGTAAGAGAATTGAGAGAGATATGATGCACATGAGAGAGAGAGAGAGAGAGAGAGAGAGCTCCTAATTGTATCTAATAATTTGCTCTAATGTAATGTAATGTAATGTATTTATAGAAGTACAATAATAATCCCAAGCATTAGTGGAAAAGAAATCCAATTTGAAATCAAATTAATGCTTTAAATCCTGAATAATTTGTTTTGGGCAATTTTCGCGCAAGCCAAACACGCCCTTCCGCTCGCCAGCTTTAACCGAGTCAATGCGCTTTGCCCCCTTCAATCATTTGACCGCACAGCCAAATGGTGTCGTTCCTTTTCTTACTACTGATTCTACTTCACCGCGCGAATGGCGGGGTCGCTGTTCATGCCTGGACATGCAAACAGTGTCATTACGCCCAACTCCTTTTGATCCCTTGTGTGCAAGGTGCTGAAGCTGCTGGTTGTTGTTATTACAATTATGCCCCTACTATGCATAATTACCAGATTGCCATCCCTTTTGCTGCATATTTACAATATTGCCACCAAGGTTTAATTTCCTACAAAATAAAATATAAAATAAATAAAAAGAATATAAAAATACTAAAAATAATAATAATGCATAATAATAAATAAAACACCTAAAATACTAAAAATACTTAAAAACTCATAAATAATTAAGTATAAAAATACCTAATAAATAGGAATAAAATCTACTTATCAGGAACTATGTTGGGTTCCGGAGGTACATGGGTGGATTTAGATGGAGGTTATGTGCTTAAAATGTGTTGTGATATGTAAAACATGTATCTATGCTAAGCTTGTATGGAAACCCTAAGTAATGGTCATGGTTTGATGAAAATACTTTATCTAAAATATATAGATCTTGAAGATCTAGGACTTGAATATGATAGATCTATGAGATACAAAACCAACCAAAGTGGAATGAACAAAATCGGAGTTAAGAAGAATTTATGGTGAATATTTTTGTAAAACATGTTCTATATAAACCCTAGCTTGGTTGAGCCAAAATTTTGGCTAATAAATATTTTTGACAAAATGATTAAAAATTTGAACATGGTAAATATATGAGTTTACTAACTACTGAACTTGGTTTGAACTCATTTGGATGTAAAATGAACAAGTTATGAATGTTGGAATCAAAAAGGGTCAAAAATACAAATCTGAAGGAAAAAAAATGGCCAGAACATTCTACTGGACTGTGTCGGGGCTCAGTGCCTATTGCTCAGTTGACTAAACTGGACTAGGTTTGACCAGGTCAGAACAGAAAAAATAAAATAAAATAAAATAAATAATAATAAAATATATAATAAATAATGAGAAAGCAAATAAAATAATAATTGATTATTTTATTTGACTAATGAAGAATAAACAAATAAAATAATAATAAAGATTATTTTATTTAGACGAATTAAATTTAAACAAATAAAATAATAATTAAATTATTTTTTTTGTAGATTGAGTGAACAAAATTTAAACAAATAAAATAATAAGAAAGATTATTTTATTTATAAATATTGAAGATGAATTAAATGAGTAAAGTTTAAATAAATAAAATAATAATAAAGATCATTTTATTTGTGAATTATAAAGAAAAATTAAATTAAATAAAGTCTAAACAAATAAAATAATAAAAAAAATTATTTTATTTGTGAACTAAATAAGACTTAAACAAATAAAATAATAAATATTATTTTATTTGTGAATAGTGAAGATGAATTAAAGAAAATAAAATGTAAACAAATAATAAGAAATATTATTTGTGAAGAATTAAAAGGAAAATTTAGAAAATAAAATAAGAAGAGTTATTTTATTTGTAAATGAATAATAATAAATGATACCCTTTAATCATGAAGAATAAAATGAATAAAGTAAAGTGAACGGATAGAATAACAACAAGGATTGTTTTATATGTAACGTACGAAGATACTTGAACAGTCAGTAATGAAGATTAAAGATAATTGAACATGAGATTAACAATTAAACAAAGAAGGTACTAAGGGTTATCTTAATTATAAGACAAGGATGTGGATGACTATAAGGCAAGTTGAAGGTGAGGATAAATGAGATAATGGACGAGATACAAAGGAATCAATTCACGTGAATTCAATAGTAATCCATTAGAGACTAACCTATAGATCGAATTACGACTTATGTAGGACACTTTACCTATTTCGTACAAGTTTTACAATACATGCTTAGAATTGAATTGTTATCGTTTGTATGCAACCTTTTATATGAGCACGCTTATAAAGATTTCCCAAACATAAATTGTAAAAGATGAAGATTTTAAACGCAAGCAAGTCGTTTGAAGAATGAGTCTATGTCACTTGATTCGGCTAGACCGATGATGACATACATTGTCCATCTTAATTCCTTAATAAAGTTATCCAAGCCAATTACTTTGGTGTGGACTTTATTATGCTGAGATGAACAACCCTAATAAAAAGGGAAATTATTCTATGTCGGTGGATTCTGACCCGCGTGCACATGAAGACTAAATATTATGCATAATGTAGGGTACGACGGGGCTGATCACCTCATTTACTCATTGTTCTTTAAGGGTTCTCAGTTAAATGTTGTTGATCTTCCAATGGGTTCATTGTGATGCCCCCAAATTCAGGTACCAATACCTCGAATTTGGTGCTCACGCGAAAATACATCCAATCACTGCTAAACAACATTTATATACTAATGCAAAAATAAATAAACATATGTTATTCATTAATACATGGTTTCACTAATCCCAAGGTCTTAAACCTTAAATAAAGTCATCACAAACTATAAAATATCTAGTAGGGTTCGTGTTACATAAGTTAGACATAAATAAACTAACTACACAATAAATTAGCTATGCCTTAACTTTACCCTTGCCTTTATCCTTCCCCGAAGTTTCTGGCTTAGCTGCAATTAGATTCATGATATAGTAGGAATGTGCAACTACTATGCTCAGCAAGTTTAAAATAATTAATAAAGACATATCATGAATAAATTGTGAATAAAATGAAGTACTCAACAATTGACGGTAGTTGATGAATTTACTGATAGAATAATCAAAGTTCAAATGAATAAATGAAGACTGATTATTTATTGCTGAGTGGTCCAATCGACCATGAACATTGACAAGGAATCAATCATTTGAATGACCATTTTATAATTTAGTTTGTACTCGAGGGGATCAGCCTCGTGTATACTATGTGTATGCATACCATTAAACTCTGAACATGTCGGACAAACGACACTTATAATCCCCTATTTAGGGTTTGTTCTCTCAATACAAGATTTTCGCACCAACTACTGGTTTGGATAACTTTTAAAACATTAACTTTATATGTCTAGCCGAAACAAATGGCGTAGATTATTTCTTGAACAGTTCAAGTAATGAAGAACTTTAAATAATTTACAGTTCAATATAGAACAGTATTTCAAATGCGCAAAGCACGAATATCAATGATTTGCATTTATGTGGAGTAATTAACAATATATTAAACCACTAACTTGCTTGAAAATAATAATTCAAATTTGAGTTAGGAAACATGCCTCAGTCGTAGACTACAGCTTATACGACTTAAATTACTGTCCTTAAAAGACCTAGTATTAAATAGGTTTATCTATCAATTAATAACGCACATAGGATTTCATATATCATTATCGAACAGACTGCCACGTAAGCATATAATTCCCTATTTAGCAACACGTAGCTTACAAGACAATATTATTACACTTGAATAATATCTTAATTATCAAACAATATTATACTACATTCAATAATATCTAATTCACTCACCAATGTTATTAATTATTTAACAACATCCTAATTGATTACTAATATTATTAATCTTTTAATAATAATAACCCTCTACTATTATTATTAACTATTTAATAATAATTTAATCACTTATTATTATTATTATTAATCATTTAATAACAATTTAATCATTTACTATTATTATTAATTATTTAATAATAATTTAGCTAATATCATTATTTAATAATATTTTAATCACTCAGTAACTTTTAAAGATCTAAACAATTTAATGTAAATTGTCTAACCACATTATTATTTCCTTAATTTCTTTACTTTATTTATTTAATATTAATTAAATAAATAATTAAGTTTAATTAACCTTAACTGTTATTTATCATTACATAAGCATTTATCTTTGTTAACCTAATTTTCCTTTAATTATTATTTAATATCATTTAAATAATAATTAGTTAATTAATTTTCTCATTTATCATTTAATATTAATTATTTAATATTAATTAAATAATATATAATTATTTTATTAACTTTATATTTTCCTTTATTGACTATTTAATAGTAAATAATTAGTTATTATTTTTATTTACTTTAATTATTATTTAATTTTCATTAAATAACAATTAATAATATTAATGGCTTTTATTTATATTATTTATTATTTAATATAAAATAATAAATAATTATTTAACTTGGGTCCTAAATTAATTATATTAAGTTTTAAACATTTTGGCTTAAACGCTCTGTACCGACCCGTTTGACTGAGCCCAACCCGACCCGATCGTTAAAATCTTACTGTTTGGAAAAATGAACTAGGGCACTAGGGCCCTGGCCCTAGTTTGTAATGTAAAAGTAAGGACCCGACTTAGTGCTGCAAATTCATTTTTTTTTTTTTTTTTTTTCAGATTTTTCCAACGTTTGCTACTTTGATTCAAAATTGCATAAAATGAAATGTACTCATCCAAATGACTTCAAATTTATTTTGTTAGATTCGTAACTTGATGTTATGCAATATTTCATAGTTCAATTACATTCTTGAAAACTTTTTTTTGACATAAAAATTAGGATCGATTGACTAGAGTTTCAAAAATGACACCTTTTGGAACAATGTCCATAACTTGTTCATTTTATCACCTTTTTTGATTATTCAAGTTGGGGTATTTTTATAACCTCTAGAGCTATCAAACAAACCATAGAACTCATAAAAATAATAGCCACCACTTGCAACACAACACATCAAACCACTAAATCAAGCTAGGGTTTTTACCGAAAAGTGTTTATATGCACTTTTCTTATACCAAATCATATAACTAACATATCAAAACATATGTTAAGTATGTTTAACCATAGATTTTCATATATTTTATAGATCTAACATTATAGGTTCATAAAATAAACTTTGCACCACTATAAACATATTTTGACCATCAAAATCACTCTAAGCATACAAGACACAAAGATTTAAATGAAAGCTAGGGTTTTGAACACTTTTAAACCTTTTAGTTACTTTTTTTCTTCTTGCTAGAAACTTAAGGATGCTTGGATGATCCACCTTGATAACCTCCTTGATAATCTAGGCTTCCTCTTTCTCTTTGTTTCTCTAGCTTTCTATTTTTCTCTTTACTACTTTTGCTCTCAAACTTTTCTCTCCTAACACTTGGTGAAATAAAAATGACTAATGGATGAACTAATAAAAGAGAGAGAGTGTAGTATATTAAATTTACCTAGTGAATATGTATACTTGCACAAAGTGTAAGTATACACATCAAGATAGGCCTACTAGATTGTCTTGCTTCTCCCAACAATTTAAGCTTCCAAAGGAAGCTACAATAGCTCCCCATTAGCCTCCCAAATCTGCTGGCTAGAAGGGTCCACAAGGCCCCAAAATTGCTTCATTTTCCTTTTTTATTTTAATAGCTTCAAGTTGGTAATATATGTATATATTGATACATATACATATACACCCACACCAAATATGATTGGGCTAGGTTTTGAGCTCTAGAAATTTAATTCATTGGGCTCCTAATTAAATGCACTTGGGCCTTCGATAATTAAATCAAAGGACTAGGCAATTCCTCCAACATTGGGCTAAATATTTAACTTGATTGGGTTATCAATTAAATCACATGGTGCTAATTACTAACATGAAATAATTCTACCACATTAGAGTTAACATTTAATAATTCATGGACTACTATTATTAAATGTCACACCTGGATTAATTAATTAATTCAATTAGACTTGCCTTTAATAAATTAATTTAGTTTACCAAATAATTGGTTTAACTATAAATCCTACCTCATTCAATTAAATCATCGATTAGGATTTCTAACTTATCAGTCATTGATATTAAAACCTTAGGTTCATCCATTAGTTTTAAAATAACCAACCAAGTGAACTTCCCTTTAATAGAACCCTCACACACAAAATATGATTACACATAAATGCACAACATATTAATCAAAAATTTAATCAACTTCATTAATAAATATTTTCTAAATATATTCACAATGTGACGTAATATTTGTGAACATTACATTCATTGGTCCTAAGTAACTACTCAGTGGTAAATAATGCTCATGTTGTGACAGTTCTAATTCTTCATTGCAAGATACATATTGATTGGTTATTCCCAATTTACTCTGATTATTGTATAGTCCTTAAGACTATAACACATTATTCATTTATGACTCGTTGATTCATAACACAATTTGCTTGAAGCTATTAAACCTTTAAGTTATGTTCCTTAAACTAAATCCTCGATTATTGTTGTTTATATACTTGCTGAACAAACTTGTTGCTCATTCTTGCGTTATAGCCCTATTTTCAGTTAAGACGGAGAAGGTCGGATGTTACGAAAAGGATAAGGGAAAAGCCAAGGCTATATAGTAGTCTAGAGTTGGAGGATTCATTTATATTTTTGTATTGCACTCTAAACAATGTGAACCTTTTGTAGTCAAGACTTATGATGTGATGTAAAGGTCATTAGAACCTAGCATATCATGTAAGACTTATGTGTTATATTAATTATATTTATTCTATTGTGTATCGATTGGGTAGTTATTTGTATGATGTTGAGTTGGATCGTGAACGCTGAATTCAAGGTAAGTGTACCCAAATTTAGGGGTGTCACAATTAGGCTACTCTACGAATTGGCATGTCACTTTACAATTTGGCCACTCTACGAACATACATTCAACGATTTGGCAAACCACTCAACGATATGGCATCTCCATTTTGCGATATGGCATCTGTACGATTTTGTATTTCAATGATGGCAAAGCAAAATAGAAACATGGGACAAGCCCTATGATGGCAATGTTAAACTATACTAAATAGATTGTAATGCGAGAAATCTTGGCATGAGGCATGATTTTTATCAGCAGATGAACTATATAACCTACATTTAATCATATGAATGATCTGTCGACTGAGGTAGGCAACAGATTGGGAAATTTCTTCATGGATCCTACCATTTTGTTCCCTCCAAATGTAGTAAACAACCGCGGCCAATCCCAAGCAAAGGATATTATGCTTTATCTTTGAAACCTTCAGTTGAGTGAGGAAAGAGACAAAGGAACTCCAACTCTTGTGATTGCCTTTCCAATTGCAAAACCTTAAAGTTAAAAAGAGCACATGAAAAGAGAAGCGACACTGAAAGAAAAGGTGATCGAAGCTTTAATTGTTAGTGTTACACAGTCTACATGTAGGATCAACATCAAGACCATATCTCAAACGAACATCCTTAGTTTTGAGCCCCTAATGAAAAATAAGTCACAAAAAGAGGAAACATCTTGAGACTCGAAGCTTGTGCCATACCAACTTCCACCATGTTACCTAATGTCTTTTATTTATAATGGCAGCCTAATGTGTAACGTCCTCCCACTAAATTTCATCAGGCTTAGAAGGGTCAAATGTTCTTGTGAGGTCAAAGTTATCCCAAAATTTTCTAATGGTAGTACAGTTAGAGCTAGGGAGTTGCCAACCATTAGGACCAATGATATCCTTAACTTTTACATGAGGTCCAAGCCTAGAATTAACAACTGCAACATCATGTGTTGTACTAGCTAGTAAAGTGCGATCAATCCACAGATCAAACCATAAACTTATCTTTAAGCCATCCCCAATAGAGTATTTTAGGAATTTGATGGAAATAGGCCGAAGCTTAAGTACATTTCGCTAGATCTAAGAACAATTTGAGGGGACAAAGATGCACCAAAAGAATATGTCTCTAATGACCGTGTTCTTGATCCATTTGGCCCAAAGAGATTGAGAGTCAGGATGAATGACATTCCTATTGACTTGGTCAGACTCCAGCCTTATGTTTTGATAATTACTTTATTATTGAACTAAGCTATATAGTTATGTATCTACATGATTCAAGCAACAGGTTTAAATCTTTGATACAAAAAACCATATTGACACTGTAGTACTAACATAAAATATTCCGTGAAGCTATATGGATTGAGGACATGGAAATCATAATCAAGTCTCTAGGATTTCAATGTAAGATCTAAGCTCTAATTATATCTCAATCAAAACTCTAGGATTTGCATTGCATGAAAGTTATTATGGGAGTAGTTAATTAATAATGGAAATAATGAATTAAGCTTTCAAAATTAACATGGATTAAAAGGTAACAACATCTTATTTTGAAAAGCTGATTATTAGTCATTCCCATAATTAAATGAGCTAAAATGAAAACATATTTTTTGGAAAGATTTTGTATAAAATTTGTTGCCTTATATTTTGGGATTAAATTTTCCATTATTAAATTGATTGAACTTTCCATGATTACTCGAGTTATTATCCATCATATCACTCATATCAACTGGAACTCATTTAGAGGGATATGATTTAAGTTATGGGCTGAAAACATGTTTAAAGAAATCTGTTTTGCATATAATCTATTTCTAACGGATAAATGATGAAACTTTATTTTTGCAAACTAAGGTTTATTCATAACGGTAACATGATTGAATTTATGCTTTGTAATCAAAATGTTTCCATAGTTGCTCTTTCAAAACATAAACGACTACAATTTTTTTTTTAGTATAAATTAACAAATTTTCTAGCCTAGTAAAAGACAATACACACAGAATACAATTGATTATTATTGAAAACATCTTCTGATATTATTCTTCACATACTCTCGGCAAGCAAAAACTTGTCATGTGAAGCATAACTACAAGCTTTGGGTTTTCAACTACAAATAATTCATATACAGTTTAAACTAGTGATATCTTTTCATTATAACTTGATCATTGCATATTAGTTGAGCTTTGAATTGTGATGTATTTATTGTTTTGATCATAGTTTATTTTGTAATCATAATTTACTTATTTCAAGGTCATTTGATAGACTAGGATTTTAGTTTATCGATTTTTAATCTGAATTGGGTTAGGTTTTCTTTACAAATAAGCTTAAGGAAGCATAAGTGCTTGGGATGCATAGGTGCACAAGGTGAGCATATGTGCTTAGTGAGTAGAAGTACTCAAGGGGTGCATAGGCACACAATGTGAGCAAAAGTGCTCGGTGAGTATAAGTACTCAAGGTGATTTATAAACTTGTTGTGTAAAGGTATAATATTATAATCATAGTTGATTAATAAAAGAGTCTTTAATATTAGTTGATATTAGACGTGGACTAGGCCATTATAATAGAGGTTCAGGGCCAAACCACGTAAGAATATTTTGTGTTCATGTGATTGATTGTTTTGCTTTATTTGTTCATTGCATGCATCAATATTGAATTGTAAAGCACAATCTCAATAATTGAACATATATAATTCATCAAAAAATTATTTATTCCAACTCATGACTTCATTTAATACAAGTAAATTATTATTAAAAAAATACAGCAATAAACAATTTTCAGACAATAATGATAAAATTGTGATCTAGTAAGCTTAATTTATAAATATAGTAGACTGCATTCTTAACAGAATATTTAAATTATAAAAATTTAATATTGTTTATTTCAAACTTATTCAATTCCCCTTCTAAGTGTGCCTATCTGAATTTAATATTGTTTGTTCTAGTCCTCAAGATGCTTTAAATTTACTCCCTCTTCCGAATAGGGGATAACAAGTTTATCCCAAGTAACCTTAGCACCATACTTATGCAAGGAGGACCCCTTCTAAAGAAATCTCCCAATGATTGATATAATAGATTTTAGAACAAGAAAGGGGAGAATAAAATGAGTTACCCAATAAGCTTGAATAGCAAAAGTCACAAACTGAACAAGTTGGAGCTTACCCAAAATGGAGAAAAAATTGTTGGTCCAAAAGGAGACCTTACCCTTGATCTTATCAACTAAAACTTTACAATCAGCAATAGACGACTTTGAGGGGATAAAAGGTACCCTAAGAAATTTAGCAGATGTAGAACCTAGCTCAAAGTGAAGACAATCCACAATCAACTAAGCTTCATCATTTAAGAATTAGTAAAGAAACACTGACTTTTTGCTACATTAGGAATAAGACCCGAGAGCTCTACAAAGGTATTGAGGCTGTCCTTTAGTGTAGTAACAGGAATTATCTTCCCATGACAGAAAATCATAGATTAGTAATTCCACATTACTTAGCTCTTCAATGGTACTTGAAAGGCTTCTTTTTCAAATTATCATTAAGGATGATGGACAAAATTTCCATGATAATAACAAACAAGTAGGGCAAATAGGGGAAATAAGGTCTCCTTAACGCAACCCCTTAGCACCTTTGAAATAGCCATACAAGGCCTCATTAACCTTAATAGAGAATTTAGAAGTGTTAGTTTGCAAAAATATGGTATACATATAATCAAATTATAATAGCGCAACAGAAGTAAGCAAAATCATATTTTAAAATTTTTACAAACCAATAATCAGGATCATTCTTATGTGACAATTATTAATTGAGAAAGGATAAAATATTTATATCTTTGTAGAACCAAGCTTCCACATGTACAAGTTCATCTCATTTTACTCCTTCGTGTTCTTCTTCGAATTCACCAATTAGATTCCACGGATCAATGTCAGCTCCTCAAGTGTGAAGCCTCTAGAAGTGATCTTGTAATATCTCAGATATTTCACAAGATTTTTAAATAAGATCTTGATGATAAAATGAAGGTTGAAGTTTAAAACCTAGATTTGGAGAAGTAAAAGGTGTAGAAATTTAGTAAATATTTTACCCTAATCTTTGTATTAAGATTTAAATGTGAGTAAATGTAGGTTTTTAAAATTTTAAAACCTAGAATTTAAGTATTATGTATACTTGGAGGTATATATTAATAATAAGGTAATATAACATCTTTAAGGTTCGATAAATATACTTGACCAAAAGAGATATTATAAGAAATTTTTATATGAGGTATGTGAAAATTTATTAGGAAAATAAATTTCAATTGGAGAGATATTTTTAAGTTAACATGAAAGTGTATATGTATAGATGCGTATATACTCGGAGGTGTGCTAATTATATTTTAGCTGAATGTGATAAATGATTAACTGAATTAATCATCAAGAACATTGTAAAGTTTAATCTATTAATCAAACAAGCTTATGAAAATTTAACATTGAATGGTAGATTAAGATAGCCCAAATTGGTAAATTGGGAAGAGATATGCTAGGTATTGTGGTGACAATTAAAATTAAACCCAACTTAGTAGTCAAGTGTTAAAAATTAAACCATAGTCCAAAATGGATTAAGATTATGGCGAGTCAAGTTAATATATATGGCAAGCCATATGAATATAGTGAACAAGCCTAAACATTTAATAATTATAAGACTTGTATGCATGACCAAGTTATTAATGTGGCAGTCTCAAATAAGAATGAACCCTATGTGGTTGTGATTACGTGGAATAATGGTGTGAAGAGAATGAGGTAAAAGTATACCTGATAACACGAATATACTTATATGTATGAAGACAAGTTAAGAAATCGAAATGTCAATATGTGACAAAGTGGTCAATTGGTCAAAATTTGACTAAAGGAAATAAAAGAAGTTAAAATCCAAATTTGGAGTTCAAAAGGGAATTTGGAGACGCGGACTGCACCGTTGAGTTCAGAACATCGAATTTAACAAAGAGAGATAGTAAAGACAATTTGATGTCGGGGTTGACTTTTGGTCAAAGTTAACCAGTTGACTTATAAGGTGAAAAGTCAATGTTTGAGTTTGATGAAGAATTTTGAGAAAACGGACTTCATCGTTGCGACGAGAACGTCGAATTTAGTAGGTATGGACTGTAAACACGATATGTGTTTCGGTTGACTTTTTGGTCAAAGTTGACCGTTTGATTTTTTGGGGGGAAATGTCAAACTTGAAGTTCAGAAGTGAATTTAAAGAAACGGATGTTACCACGATGACGGGAACGTCGAAATTAGTAGGAAACAACTATAATATTGAAATTTTTGATTTTTCGGGTCAAAAAGTCAAAGAGCGGGTCAGATAATTAAAAGTTAAACTCAAAAGAGGGATTAAATCTCCATATTTTATGTGGGCCAGTTGGAATCTCAAATTTTTACTGAGGTGGAATTAATTTTAGCCACTCATTCCTTAGCCTATCCAATGTAATCTTAGTTCAACCAATCATCTCTTATCTTATCAATTACCTTGAATATATAATTGATTAAACCCACTTATTGAGAGCAAATGAAAATCAGCAACACATAGAGATATAGAGAGAGAGGCTCACGGCAAAAGAAGAGAAAAGGAAGGAAGAAGGAAGAGAAGCTTGAGTCAAGAAGAAAAATGAAGCTATAAAGGTATAATTCATAAACCCTTGTGTAATATTTAATTTCCTTGGGTAGATGTTAGTTTTTTTAAAAATTAATGGTTGTAGATCATGATTAACCTTGTGTATAATGGTCTAACCATGACTTATCATGAATCTAGTAGATGATTCACGAATTAAATTAAAATGAAAGAAAATGTGAAGAGCAAACATTCGTAGAAACTTGGTGTTTTGTTGCTGTTGATATATAAATTCATATAAAATTGAGTTTTTGGAGTTAGAGAGTGGGCTATGTATCAAATTAAAGGTATGCAAATAATCTACACAAAAAAAAATTTAGAACGCGAAAATTCCTTATGGTTTGTGCGTAGTGATTGATTGAAGTAGTCTGGGTTGAACCGAAAATAGTCTGCCCAAAATCTACAACGATTTCTGTCATTGTAAAAATTGTATAAAATCGTGTGATTCGAATTTAATATTGGTGTAAACTACAAAGTTGTAAATATAGAAGTTTCCTAGAAGTACCCATGAGATTGAACCTTTTTATGAATTAAGCATTTTTGAAAAAATTAATTTTATAAGACTATCCAAAAAAAATTATTCTTTAAACAGGTTGGGAAAAAAGTTAGATCTGCTTTTTTGGAGAATGGGCTGAAATCAAGGCCTAGATAAGATTGAATTAGACTTAATAAACTTTAATTTGATATAAGGATGAACAAAAACGGACTTGTAACGAAGAAGTTATGATGCAATAACGATATTGATATATTTTCAAGCCAAATATATCAATACTGGAACAAATAGATCAATATAATGCAATAACGATAAATTAATATATTTTGATATATTGTCAAATCAAATATATCAATATTAGATCAAATGTATCAATAGGATGCGACAAGGATAATTAATTAATTAATTATTATTTAATTAATATTAAATAATAATTAAAGAATATTAAAATTAATAAACTAAGTAATTATTATTTAATTAAGATTAAATAATAAATAAGGATGTTTTCTGTTCTGAATTTGAGTGATTCAGAACTACTAAGACATGTCTCAACTCTTAAGGAGAATCTGAAATGAGATATGTCCCATGCTCAGACTTTCAAAAATATACATCTATGGACAGAATTTCCATCCCCATAGACTCCATTTGTGTAGAATTTCCTCACCAATTTTGAATATACTCGAGTATTGGTGTCTAGGGCTTCGTAGAGTCATAAATAAGGACAATTAATTAATTAATTAATTAATATTTAAATTGACATTAAATAATAATTAAAGAGAATTAAAGTTAATAAACTAGTTAATTATTACATCATTAATGTGTAATGATAAATAACAAGTAACGTTTGTAATTGAATGAGGTATTATTAATAATACTAGTCGATAATTAAAATATTATCCAAGGGTGATAATATTGTCTTATAATTTATGAGTTAGTAAATAGGGAACTAGGTGCTGTCAAGTTAATTTATTTGAAAATGATAAATGAATCCCTATATGCGTTACTAATTGGAAGATAGTCATATTAGGTCTTTCAAATGATGTAAATTGAATTGTATAAGCATAAGCGAGGAAGTAATTCAGGCAAGTTTTTCAGTACTATGTATTATTCTTGCAAACTTGTTGCTATATGCATAAACTATTATGTGTACACTTATTGAATGTGTTAACTGATTTTTAAATGTGCATGTGTACATTCATTTTATGTTAATAGCTGGTATATAATTAATGTTATAAGTTAAAATGTGTTATATGAGTTATATAACCTGAAAATATTGGCATGCATGGTAAGCACGAGTTAATTGTATAAATGCAAAGCATGATAAGCATGATGCCTATATAAATGCAAAGCATGGAGCATAAAGCATGAATTAAATGTGACCTACGTGTTATGTGTTAACTGTTAGACTTGTTGAGCCGTGTGCTCACTCTTGTTATAATAAATATTTTCAGCGAGGGGCGAGAAATTTGAAGATCCCGATAATCATAACGAAGATGTTTGAAGTTTATTTTTAGTTATAAACGTTGTTGTTAGAACTGCTTAAAGCTAATGTCATATCTTGTTAGGAATAATTACCGTTCAGTATCATCCCTGATTTAAAGCCTTGTAATAATAGTGAAAGACAGTTGTATATCAAGACTAGTGTTAATGTTTTGTGAACTCGTGTAGTTAAAAGCAGTTAGTATATAGTCATATTGACTTATTGTTAGATTGCAAGCTTTTGTTTGCTCACAATGGTTGTAATACACTAGGTTATAAAATATAAATGATCTGAGTGGTAAGATCAATGTAAAGATTGCGATTTTGAGAGAAAGTTTAAGAGAATATTATAAAAGTTTAAATTTATTAAATTTTTAGCAGCATTTTATTATTAAATGTTGTGGTTAGTAAAAAAAATATTGTTCGTTAACGATCGGGGGTCGCTCGTGGCCAGTAAAGGGGATACCCGGGGTCGTTACAGATCCACCAAAGATTAATAAGTATTCAAGAAATGAATTTTAATTTCTCCAAATCATGGATAGGTAGCCTTAATTTTCTCTCTCTTTTAGGTGTAGAAAAAATATGAAGTGCTATCCCAATTCTTGTAGAAAAGTGTGTAACCCTAATCCACAATAAGACTTTTTTTTAATTATAGATATGGTCAACCCTCCTAAACTATTTAGAAATAAATTTTTTAATTAAGCTCTTAATCTAATTAGGAACTAAATTAATTTAATATAATAATTAAAAATTTTAAACCATTTAAGAACTAAATAATAATAATAGTAGTAGTAATAATAATAAGACTCTTCTTATTAATTTATAATTAGTATTTTTAAAATACATAATTATAAATATTAAGCTATTTAATTTATTCTATCATCATAGTATAAATTAAATATACTTAATTTATCATTATCGTTACGCCATCCACTTTTAAAATAAATATTTTTTCAGTGTGACCCTTTAAGTTCTCCATATTAAACCGGTTGTAAAATAAATTAATTAGAACCATTCTAATCGTATTTATATAATGAATTAAATTATTTAATTTTTTAATAAATAATATATATTCCATAATAAGGGTAAGCTCTCTTAGTGATCAACGACTTTTCAGATAATATAGATTTCAACATTTGATCGTAAAAAAGTCTTTCAACGAATAGTTAACGTACAATTCAATCATTATAGCATATAATGTCTCAATCAAATATAAGACATGAAATTATTGTCAAGTCTTATTTTATTTGATCATATGCATTTCAATTTATAAATGTACAACTCTAATGTAAATTAAAAACTCATTTTTAATTTTCATTCGACATTGGCCAGGGATTTCTGAATTGTCATTTATCGAATTACATAGGACACTCTCTTCCTTTACTAGAAGTGGTAGATCATTTATTGACCATTTACCTACCTCCGTGTATAACTTATTATACCCGATCATATCCTTTGATATACCCTAAAAGTTTTAAAGAATATGCCAAAGTATAACTCATCATACACAAGGTACTGTGATGATCTCAAGTCCAAAGATCACTTGTACTATTATCACATTAGGAACACCTATTGACAGGCAAATAAAATTACATTAGGTGTTCCTTTAGCGAGTCACGTTCAGTGAACTTATTCTGTAATAAGCACCTATATACTTGTGTTAGTGTCTTTACTCAAATAATTATGAGTTCAATCATCTTCTTCATAAGAACAAGCATAGCATGTACTAATCTATTCGGATTCACTAATCCCTATTTTAGTGATTCCACGATTAGGAACATTTTAGTTTTGAGCTATATTGAATTTAGATCTCATTAACATAATCAACATTATGTTTCTAAAAGTATTGCTCAAAACTATGAGTTTATTCATATAATTAATTCAGCCAATTCATCATGAATAAAGAAATTCCTTGATACTTTTATTAATAAATAAATAAGGTTATAAAGTATATGTTTATCACATCAAATGTGATTGGCTTGAGGGCATACTACTTTCAAGAAGTAGTAATACATGCCTTAACCTAGTAACAAAACTTAGGTGGGAACCAAATTGAGTGAGGGCATCAAACAAAAAATCTCAACGTACAAAATCAAAAGCTTTTTGAAGATCAATTTTTGATAGTGCACCTAGGAGGGCCAGAGCTCCTATAATAGTTCCTCATAAGTTCTTATGCTAGGAGAATGTTATCTCCAATCTTTGTCCCAAGAACAAAAGCTGCTTGGGTAGGGGATATAATAGAGGCAATTGTAGTTTTTTGCCTACTAGTAAGAATCTTGGAAATATATTTATAGGTTGTGTTGTAACATGAAATTGGTATGAAGTCCCGCATGGATTTCGGATTAGGAACCTTAGGGATAAGAGAAATAGCAGTTGAATTGGTTCCCCTAAGTTGACAACCCAATATGAAGAAGGCCAGGACAACAACAATGAAATCTCCTCCCACATTGTCCTAGGTCTGAGTATAGAAGTTGACATTAAAGGCATCTGGACCAGGACTCTTGTTATTCTTCATTGTTCCAAGACAGTAAAGATGTGACTCAGTTGTCTAAGACTTATATAGGAGACAGAAGGAGGACTGCCCAGGGTACTTTTAAATTAATCAACCGCAACCTGTTGTACATCCTCATCTCTATAAACCAGATTTCCTTCCGAATCCTCAATAAAAAGTACCTTATTAGTATTCCAATTGTTCTTAATTTGGCTATAGAAAAAACCAGAGTTGGAATCACCACCTTTAAGCCATTAGATCCTGGATTTCTGACGGAGCAAAGTCACCTCCTTATCATGGGCCATCTAGAGAAGATTAGTACATTCCCTTTGAAGAAGCGAAAAATTTCTATCCCTAGGCCTTGACATCAATTCACATTGTACTTCACGAAGCCTTTGTTTGGCCATCTTGACATTATTTGAGAGATTACCAATCTTCTTGTTGACAATGCAAATAGCTTTCTTAGCCCTCCTTAGTTTCTTGGACAAAATGTGTTATTTTCTCAAAGGTACAAAAGGGATCTAGAAAGGGATGGGGGGGGGGGGGGAGGTTGAATAGATCCTTTTAAAAAAAATCTTATTAAAGAATGTTTACCAATTATTTAAATAATTAACTTATTTGATAATGCACATCGAAATTTGTTATTTAAAAAAACTTCTAAGATTAAATGAAAACTCTCATTTCTGAATTAAGTGAGCTTATGAAAAGATATTGCAATAAATAAAATAATTATAATAATTATGATAGTTAATATAAAAGCAGTAAAGAGACACATTGATTTTTTAGAGGTTCGGAGGCTAAAATACTCCTAGTCATCTCTTTTTCTCTGATGAACATAGATGATCCACTAAGGATATAGTTTACACAAATTAGTGATTCACTTGGAATCGACTACAACACGCTGAATCACTTAGAAACAACAGAGACACTTAGTCTTCCCATTTACTGTGTAGAGCTTACATGAACTTTATGTTGGCATCCTTCTTTGGGTAGACCTTGTTAAAAGCTTTTAAAGAATTTAGAAGGATGTTAAATCTCTTATATGTGGTAGTGATATCTTCACAAGAGATATGTGAAAATATCTCATATTATTGAGTAAGAAGAGATTGCTTAATTTCTCAAACTTTTTCTGTCCCTTCATGCATAACTAGAGAGCTTCTCAAACTTCCTTGGTAGTTTTGCAATTGACTACACTTTTTAATAATTCATCTTCTAGAGCCATAAACAAGATATTCTTAGCTCGTTTATCTAGAGCAACGACCTTATTCTCAGTGTCGGTCCATTTTGATCTTAACTTAGCAACCACTTTGTTCAGATCTTCAGATGATGGAGCCAGCTTTATAGGAATGTAAGGACCATTTAATACTGCATCAGATAACTCATCATCAATAGCATCCTTGTAATCCTTCATTCGAAATTTTCAATTAGTAAATTTATCTTTATTTCACATAGGTGGCTTTCCTCCACCACCAAGTTCATAACTATTTTATTATGTGTCATTGGATTTACTCAAGCGGTAAAGAAAATTAAATTAGAATTAGGCTCTTATACCAATTATTATTTTTCCAAAGACACAAAAGGGATCTAAAAAGGGGGGCTGAATTTACCTTTTAAAAAATTCTTATTAAAGAATATTTACCAAATATTTAAATAATTAACTTATTTGATAATGCATAGAAGAATTTGTTATTTTGAAAAAACCTTTCTAAAATTAAATAAAAACTTTCAGTTCTGAATTAAGTGAACTTGTGGAAAGATATTGTAGTAAATAAAGCAGTTATAGTAGTTATGTTAGCTAATATGAAAGCAATAAAGAGACACATAGATTTTTAACAGGTTCGGAGCAAAATACCATAGTTCTCTCTTCCACTTTGATGAGCAGAGATGATCCACTAAGGATGTAGGTTACACAAATCAATGGTTCTCTCAAAACCAACTGCAACACGCTGAATCACTCAGAAATAACAAAGACACTCAGTCTTCTTATATCACTAAGACCTTCTCTTTCCAAGACACTAAATCTTCTCAAGGTCACTAAGACCTTATCTCCAATACACTAAGTCTTCTCCTAGTCACTGAGACCCTTTTTCAATAAGAGGCTTAATTCACCAAGAATCAAACCAAGTCACCCAGATTTGTCTTTCTAATGATCACCGAGATCTGGAGACTGTTGATGATGGTTAATGTTTGATGTTCTTCTAAGTGGCATGATAACTCTCTCTTTCTCTAAAGAACTTAGCAGCTGAACGATTTCTTTGAAAAATTTGAGCGTTTAACTGTGTTTGAATCTTTTTTTGGGAATTGTTGAAAAATTATTATAAATTGTTAGTCTTGAAGTCTAGACTAATAATCCTTTTATAGGCATCATGATAAGGTCCACGGTACACTTGCGTAAGATGAACTCTGAACGGATAGTTTTATAGCCAAGTTATACGGTGAAATACTTACAACACCTCAACCCAACGCCTATATGGAGACAAAAACCTTGGTACAATTGCTCATGCAAGAAATTGGCATTGAATAAACACCAATGACACCTAAACTCGTTGTCTATAAAGTGACAAGAATCTCAGTACAATCGACGATTGATGCGGTAGAAGTCACTGCATATATTGTTTAATGATAAGCTAAATTGAATATCAAGAATATCTAAGAAACGCTCATAAATTCTCAAAGAACCAAAAGATGAAGAATAAATCCTCTAAAAAATATATTAATTGAATAATGATGAATTGTTCAAGTTTACAAGAGTTTATTTATACTAATTCTATGAAATCCTAATTCTCTAATTAATAAGAATTAAGAATACAAGTAAATCTAGTCAAATTAGGTAACAAAATCCAATTAGAATCATAAAAACTACTCAAAAACGTGTCAAAAGTCAAAATTGGCCCACGAACATTGAGCCTCGACGAGCTAAAACACGCTTCCAATGCAAATTTCTTTGCCAAATCGTGTCCCGGCACAGGAAATGGCTTTAAAAATCGCGCCCCGACACAATCTATTTTTTATAGTGATACCTTTTGGGAAAACGGTCATAACTTTTGATCCGTAACTCCGATTAAGATGATTCAAGATGTTCCAAAAATCTAAGAAGTAGCTTTACAACTTTTATTTTGATAGATTCCTTCTGGATCAAGTCCTAATTTGGCCTCCAAGTGACTGTTATGTAAATGTCAAGTTGAAAACTAAAATACGACAACTCCAAGCTTTGATCCACCTATCTTTTACTCCAATTTATGTGTCCTTGATTTGGGCTTGCTAAATATGTTAATTTTAGACATTTAAAATCATATATCTTAGCCTTCCATCACTTGATACCGAACTAGACTTGAATTAGGTTTGAATCAATCTCCGTTTCAAGCATCCTTGAACAAACTTTATCCCATTTGCTTGAAATCCATCCAATAATTATTATTTTTTTAACTCTTTAGCCCCTATGATGATATCGACTTGAATTAAATCATTCTCGTTTGATATAGCTCTGGTTAAGATCGTATCATTCCCCTCTTCTTGAAAAGTATTTGTCCTCAAATCTGGCCCAATAGCAAAATAAACTAAGTTAGCTATATTCAAGAAAATAGAATCATAAATCTTACCTAACTAATTAATCATAAAAATAATATCAGTAAAGCAAGTAAGAATATGAAATTTTGTATCCCCTCCTAGATCAAATATCAATCTTTGAAGCTCTTTCTTTAATAAACAAAACATTGCTTGCTTTTAATGTCGTATATTCACTAAATCACGAATTCCTGGATCAAACACAATCATATGGCCCATATCCAACTGATAATGTTGGTAGCCTAATAACTTCGTCCATTCGAAGATTCAACCTCCTCACTTCACCTGGATCAAAAATAAAACTAAACCATTGAACATGTATCTTGCGTATAATTTCTAAGAACTCAAAATACTCAAATTTTTATGCATAGTTTATCGAATCAAAAATCAAAATACTTCCTTCTAAACATACTATGCATTGATCCGATTGATTTGTATACTTCTTAACTCTCGTCTCAATATTGAATTTTGTCTCACCATGAATCTGCAAAAGATAAATAGCCTTCCTCTTCCAATTGACATTAACATTATGATTATATGAAGACTCAGCAATTTTAACCTTTCTTTTCCCCTTAAGGATAACATATTCAAAATCATGTAATGACATTAACCCTAATGGAAAAATACTATTCATATGAAATCAATCACAATCACTATCTAAAGATGACAACTCACGTATAAAATGATCAATATGAAAATAAGAATACTAACTAGAAAAACAAGAATGCGTGTTATGAAAATAAGCACTTTGAAAAAGGAAACTAGGTTGAAGAAAACAAGAATTTTGAAAACGACAACTCGACTTCAAATAAATAAAAATGAAGAAAATAAGAATTTTGAAAATGACAACTAGAATGAAGAAAACAAGAATTTTCAAAACGACAACGAGATTGAACACTATGATCATAAATTAAATCAACATAAATCAAATAACCTCCATAGTTCATGGTAAAAATGATTCTATCATCAAAATAGCTAATAAAAAATCTATCAATGGAACAATGCAAAACACGTTTTAATAAACTCATGAAAATATTATACGCATTAGTTAATCCAACCGAAATAACTAACCATTTATATAACCCACATGTCACTGCAATTTTCCATTCATCACATTCTCTTGTGAAAATTTAATATTGCAGATCATCAATGGTTATCATCAAATTAGACAAATCACAAGATCTATGCAATTCATTAAACAAATTATCTAAGTAAAGAAAAGAATATCGATACTTGTTTACCAATTGAAAATCAATACACATGTTCGACGATCCCTCCTCCTTAGGTACCTTGAATGTTGAAACTGTATATGAACTCACGCTTTCTCTAACGAACCCCTCTTCTATCAATTCACCAACTTGCTTTCGTGATCCTTTTGTTTCCTCGGAACTACTCCTATAAGCTGGTAAGTGCAGAATGATAGCATTGGGTATGTTGTCAACATGAAATAGAGTAACAATAGAGTAATACAAACAAGAGTTAATCTTGTTAGTATTTAAAAGCTCTTCTTTGTACGATAGTACAATCATCGACTGTTTAGAAAACAACACTCTTTCACTCTCTTTTTCATAGTCACAAAATTTTCTCTCTTCTTTTATCTCAATTTCACTTTTATCAATCTCTATTGTATTATCAATCTCACTCTTTTCTTTCTCATTTTTATTTTCTCTCTCAAGCTCATCTACTTTTTCTTTTTCTCCTTCATCCTCTTTTTCACACTCATTCTTTTCAACATTGCTTTTTCGTAAGTGCGCGAGATCTTTTTAAATCCGCTCATATGTCATTGACACTAAATTGATCTTCTTCTTAATTATACACTAATGAAAACTTATTTGTAGCGTCGTCATGCTTCACACACCATTTAATCTATCATGGTCTCCCAAATAACAAATATTTGTTGGAACCACATCTCATAAAACTGCATCTTCATATTTCCCAATTTTGAATGAAACTTCCACATACTTAGTCACCTCAACCTCTCCAATACCATTTACTCTTTGCAATGTGTAAGGCTGAAGATGTGTAACCGTTGATAGACCTAGCTTCTCCACCATTGTAGTGCTAGCAATATTAGTGTAAATATCACAAACTATTTTCATACTACCTATTTTACCTTGTACAAGGCACTTAGTGTAAAAGATGTCATTTTGTTGTTCTTCATCCTCCTTAATTTTTTCACCATAGCTTTGCTCGTCGCCAATGACTCTACGTGGATAGCATGATCACTTTTAACTTTATCCTCATTTGGCTGAACTTGTTCCCTCCTTTGTACATTAGGCATATTGTCTAATTGTGCCCAACGCTTTCTCAATCTATTTATCCCCCTACAAATCTCTTCCACGAGGTCATCCTTTGCCTCCCTAGGCTAAACATGTGTCCTCTTACGCTCCATAGGCTTTTGAGGTTGCTCATGCTCCTCCTAGTTGTCATCCCATGTTGAACGCCTTGAGGATTGCTTCAAACGCCTTGTAGATGAATAATATTTTCTCCTTTTCACCTCTTGATCGTAGTAGGTTGGGGCATAATACTTTCTTCTCACGTTCTTCAATTCCTCCCATGATTTAATCTGACACTTTCCACACCTCCTCCGATTAATCACAAATTCATCCCATCACGTAGTCGCATCTCTATAGAACTCTTTAGTTGTAAGCTCGAACTTCTTATACTTGGAATAATTACGATCGTCAAACACCCAATCCATATCTCTCTCCCACTTTAAATACATCTCAGGATCATTCGTGCCTTGAAAACAAATCTTCTTTCATGACCTCCTTTCATAAACAACTTTATCTTTGTAACCAAACATATTTAGTTGCAAAACAAGGGGTTGTAGATAAAAAATTCCTCAACACTCCCTTATGTATTTCGCTCGATATAATGAAACGCTCAACACTCGTGTTTACGCTCAATTAGGCTTTTACCCTCTAATAATCTCACACACTTGCCTTTTACCGCTCAAAATTCCCTCATATAGTTTTTTTTTTTTTGAATTTACCAAACAAATCAAAGTTTCTAGATTAATTCTTCAAGAACTTATCAATAACAATAAATAGAAATGTATGAATTTTGATGTACCAACAAAATCGCACGGGTTGTTCGCCTTTGAATTGTACTTGGTCTCTCTTGAAACTAGCTTCGGATGTAACTTGATTTTGAAGCCTCACAGATCTTAATTCTTTGATGGATGCCTTGATCTTCACAAATTGTAACTTGATTGATGGCTCAAAATCCCACAAAATTGCAATGTACAATAAAACTTGAAAATAACAAACATTTATATATATATATATATATATATATATATATATATATATATATATATATATTATACTATATTTTTTCCCTTTTTATATACTCTTTTTTTTAACAAGTAATCAACTAGAACAATAAAAGTAAAGATATATAACCCACTAGATGAACGTAACTCTAATAACAGCTGATAAGGTCCACAGTATGCTTGCGTAAGGTGAACTATGTCCAGATCGTTTTCTAGGCAAGTTGTACAGTGAAACTCACAACACCTCAACCCAACACCTATATGGAGACACAAACCTTGATACAATTGCTCATGCAAAAAATTAACGTTGAATGGATACTAACGACACCTAAACTCGTTGTCTATAAAGAGATAAGAACCTCGGTACAATTGATAATTGATGTGGTAGAGGTCGCCACACCCAACTATATATTGTTGAATGATAAGATAAATTGAATATTTAATAAACGCTTAAAAATTCTCAAAGAACCAAAAAATTAAGAATAAATCCTCTAAAAAATATATCGATTGAATAATGATGAATTGTTCAAGTTTATAAGAGCTTTGATATCTATTTATACTAATTCTATGAAATCATAATCCTCTAACTAATAGGAATTAAGAATATAAGTTAATCTAGTCAAATTAGGTAACAAAATCCAATTAGAATCATAAAAACTACTCAAAAACGTGTCAAAATTGGTCAAACTGGCCCACAAACATTGAGCCCCAGTGCTCTAAAATGTTCGGCCAGCTCAAAGCTCTCTGCCAAATCTCACCCCAGCACAGGAAATGACTTGGAAAATGGCGCCCCGACACAGTCTATTTTCTGCAGTGATACCTTTTGGGGAAATAGTCATAACTTTTGACTTGTAATTTCGATTGAGATAATTCAAGATGTTCTGGAGAGCTTAGAAGTAGCTCTACAACTTTCATGTTATAGCATTTGACATATTCCTGCTAGATGAAGTCCGAAATTGGCCTCCAAGGGACTGTTATGTAAATGTCAAGCTGAAAACTCAAATATGACAACTCCAAGCTTTGATCAATCAATCCCTTACTCCAGTTCATGTATCCTTGATTTGGGCTTACTAAATATGTTAAGTTTAGACGTTCCACATCATATATCTTAGCCTTCCCTCGCTTGATACCAAATTAGAGTTGAATTAGGTTTGAATCAATCTCCATTTTAAGCATCCTTGAACAAATTGTATCCCATTTGCTTAAAATTCATCCAATAATGATTTTCTCGAACTCTTTAGCCCCTATAATGATATCGACTTGAATTGAATCATTCTCGTTTGATATAGCTTTGGTCAGGATCGTATCATTCCCCTCCTCTTGAAAAGTATTTGTCCTCAAATCTGGTCCTATAATAAAACAGACTAAGTTAACAGTACTCAAGAAAACAGAATCATAAATCTTACTTGACAAATTAATCATAAAAATAATATCAATAATGCATGTAAGAATATGAAATTTTTTATCCCCTCTTGGATCAAATATCAATCTCTGAAGCTCTTCCTTTAATAAACAAAACCATGCTTGCTTTTCATGTCGTATATACACCCAATCACGAATTCTTGTATCAAACACAAAAGAAACGCAATCATATAGCCAATATCCAACTGATAATGTTGGTAGCTTAATGACTTCGTCCATTCGAATATTAAACCTCCTCACTTCACCTAGATCAAAAATAAAATAAAACCATTGAACATGTATCTTGCATATAATTTCTAAAATTTCTAAGAACTCAAAATACTCAAATTTATATGCATAGTTTATCAAATCAAAAATCAAAATACTTCTCTTTAAACACACTATGCATTGATCCGATTGATTTGTATACTTCTTAACTCGCGTCTCAATATTGAATTATGTCTCACTATAAATCTGCAAAACATAACCAACCTTCCTCTTCCCATTTACATTAACATTACGATTATATGAAGACTCGACCATTTTAACCTTTTTTTCCCTTTAAGGATAGCATATTCAAAATCATGTAATGACACTAACTCCAATGGAAAAACACTATCCATATGAAATCGATCACAATCACTATAGAACGATGACAACTCACGTATAAAATGATCAATATGAAAATAAGAATACTAACTAGAAAAATAAGAATGTATGTTATGAAATAAGCACTTTAGAATCGACAACTAGACTGAAGAAAACGAGAATTTTGAAAACGACAACTAGATTGAAGAAAAATTTAAAAAGACAACTAGAATGAAGAAAATAAGAATTTTAAAAACGACAACTAGAATAAAGAAAACAAGAATTTTCAAAACGACAACAAGATTGAACACTATGATCATAAACTAACTCAACATAAATCAAATAACCTCCATAGTTCATAGTAAAAATGATTTTAACATCAAAATAGCTAACAACAAATTTATCAATGGAAGAATGCAAAACATGTTTTAATAAGCTCATGAAAAGACTAATGTATTAGTTAATCCAACCGAAATAACTAACCATTTATATAACCCACATGTTAATGAAATTTTCCATTCATCACATTCTCTTATTAAAATTTGATATTGCAGATCATCAATGGTTATCATTAAATTAGACAAATCACAAGATCTATGCAATTCATTAAACAAATTATCTAAGCAAAGAAAAGAATATTGATATGTGTTTACCAATTGGAAATTAATACACGTGCTCGACGATCCCTCCTCATTAGGTACCTTAAATGTTGAAACTGCATATAAACTCAAGCTTTCTTTAACGAACCCCTCCTCTAACAACTCACCAACTTGTTTTCGCGATCCCTTCGTTTCCTCGGAACTACTCCTATAAGTTGATAAGCGCGGAATAAAAGCATCGGGTATGTCACCAACATGAAATAGAAAAACAATAGAACTAGACAAAGAAGAGTTGATCTTATTAGTATTCAAAAGCGTCTCTTTGTACGATAGTACAGTCATCGGTTGTTTAGAAAACAACACTATTTCACTATCTTTTTCATAGTCACATAATTTTCTCTCTTCTTTTCTCTCAATCTCACTTTTATCAATCTCTCTTGTATTGTCAATCTCACTCTTTTCTTCCTCATTTTTATTTTCTCTCTTAAACTCATCTGCCTTTTCTTTTTCTCTTTCATCCTCTTTTTTACACTCATTCTTTTCAACACTGCTTTTTCCTAAGTGCTCGAGATCTTCTTGAATCCGCTCGTATGTCATTGGCATTAAATTAATCTTCTTTTGATTATACACCAATGAAAATTTATTTGTAGAGTCGTCATGCTTCATACACCATTTAATCTTTAATGGTCTCCCAAGTAACAAATGACAAATATTTGTTGGAACCACATCGCATAAAAGTGCATCTTCGTTTTTTCCAATTTTGAATGAAACTTCCACCTACATAGTCACCTCGACCTCTCCAATACCATTTACTCCTTACAATGTGTAAGGTTGAGGATGTGTAGTTGCTGACAGACCCAACTTCTCCACCATTGTAGCGCTAGCAATGTTAGTGTAAATATCATAATCAATCTTCACACTACCTATTTTACCTTGTACAAGGCACCTAATGTAAAAGATGTCTTTCTGTTGTTCTTCATCCTCCTGAATTTGCTCACTCGTAGCTTTGCTCGTCGCCAATGACTCTTCGTGGATAGCATGATCACTTTTAACTTTATCCTTATTCAGTTGAACTTGTTCCCTCTTTTGTACATTAGACATATTTTCTGGTTGTGCCCAACGCGTTCTCAATCTATCTACCCCCCTACGAATTTCTTCCATGAGGTCATCATTTGCCTCCCTAGGATGAACATGCTTCCTCTTACGTTCCATAGGCTTTTGAGGTTGCTCATACTCCTCCTCGTCTTCCCATGTTGAACGTCTTGAGGGTTCCTCCGATTAATCACAAATTCATCCCACCACATAGTTGCATCTCTACATAACTCCGTAGTTGCAAGCTCGAACTTCTTACACTTAGGATAATTACGATCGTCAAACTCCAAATCCAAAGCTCTCTACTACTTTAAATACACCTCAGTATCATTCGAGCCTTGAAAACAAGTCTTCTTCCATGACCTCCTTTTATCAACAACTTTATCTTTGTAACCAAACATATTTAGCCGCAAAACAAGGGCTAGTAGAGAAAAATTTCCTCACCACTCCCTTATGTGTTTCGCTCGATACAATAAAACGCACAACACTCGTGTTTACGCTCAATTAGGCTTTTACCATCTAATAATCTCACACTTTTGCTTTTACCACTCAAAATTCTCTCTTATAGGTTCCTTTTGAATTCACCAAACAAATCAAAGTTTCTAGATTAATTCATCAAGAACTTATCAATAACAATTAATAGCAAGGTATGAATTTTGATATATTAACAAAATCGCACGGGCTGGTCGTCTTTGAATTTGCGTTTGAATTGTACTTGGTCTCTTTTGAAACTAGCTTCAAATGTAAATTATTTCAAAGCCTCGCGGATCTTAATTCTTTGATGGATGTCTTAATCTTGGTAAATTGTTCCTTGATTGATGGCTCAAAATCCCGTAAAATTGTAATGTACAATAAAACCTAAAAATAATGAATATATAATGAATATATATATATATATATATATATATATATATATATATATATATATATATATATATACACTCTATTTTCCCCATTTTTTTAGCCCGTTGTCTAGAAAGAGACAAGAACATCGGTATAATCGACAATTGATGCAGTAGAGGTCGCCACACCTAACTATGTATTGTTGAATGATAAGATAAATTGAATCTCAAGAATATCTAAGAAACCCTCAGAAATTCTCAAAGAATCAAAAGATGAAGAATAAATCCTCTAAAAAATATATTGATTAAATAATGATGAATTGTTCAAGTTTACAAGAGTTTTGATGTGAGGATCCGAATTTCAGGATTCCTTTAATAATATCGAATAAGAATTAATTGATAAAAAAGTATCAAGGTTGTTTAAGTTAATTATTATTTTAAGTAATTTAAAGTGTTTGAAGGGATTTAATTAGTAAATTAAATTTGTACAGAGATGGTGATGATTTGTGTTGATTTAAAATAATTAAAAAGTAAATAAATTGTTTAAAAACAATTTATGAAGGATAAGAAAAAAATGTCAGGTAAATGTACAATAAATTGTACAATTAAATTATTATGAAAATGCAGAAATTATAATTTAATTAAGGCTATGTGATAATGTAAATGCATGAATTAAATATGTATATATATATATATATATGTGTGTGTGTGTGTGTGTGTTATGTTTAATTAATAATTATAAATATTATTAATTATGGAAAATTAAAGGGATTAATAATTAAATTAATCCAAAATTTAATAAAAAGTGAATGAGGAATTAGTAAAATTGAAATGGTGGATTATTGGTTTAATTAAGAGATTATGGAGAAAGTTGAGAGGTTAATTGGGAAAGAAATGTAATTATATAAATTATATAATTATAAATTATATAATTTATATAAGAAAATTAAAGTGAAATATGAGAAAAATAATAATTATATAAATTATATAAGAATAATTATATAATTTATATAAGGTGATGAAATTGAATAAGGATGGGAAGAAATTTTATAAATTATATTTTGTGTGAAATGGAAATTATAAAAAGGGATAATTTAATTATATAAATTATGTAATAATAAATTATATAATTTATATAAGGAAAGTAATGTGAAATGTAAAGAAATTAAATTAAATGAGGAAAAAGGAAGGATTTAATTTATTAAAAATTATGGTTATGCATAATTAAATTATTATGACTTTTATGAAGAATAATATTTCAGAAATGTGAACATGTTAATGTAACATGTTGTCCAAGTAACGAAGTGAAAAATTATGAAAAATAATTTTTATAAGCTATGTGAATTATTTTATGATTTTTGGAGGTATAAATTACCTCATATAATTACATGCATGGTATTAGGCGTGTACAAAATTTGTCAAGTAAAATACCGAAAAAGGTATTAATATTAATGATAAATCATAATATGAATTTTAGTGAATTAAAATAAATATTTTATATATATTGTATAAAATATTTATTACACGTAATAACTATGTAATGTATTAAATTAATTAAATTGCATGCCAATTTTGGAATATTCGAGAGAAGGGAAAAGAATTGGCTGGCGTGGCTTATCCGAATTGCATGGGCGGTGGAATTGTTGTGTTTATAAATTTTAGTTAAGTGTTTGTTTATAAAAGAGAGGGAGAAATAAAGAAAAAGAAAAAGAAAAGAAAGAAGAAGGCAACAAAATCACATCTCTCTCTACCATCTCACCATCCGAGCGCCACCACCTCCAACCACTCGGAAACTCCATAGCCACCGTCAAGAAAGGAAAGTTTTGAGACTATCAAAGGAAGAAGTAAAGCTTTGAGGAAGGTAAAATAATTCAATTATTTGAATTATTCATGTATTTTTAGTGATAAATTATTATTATGGAAAAATTGTAAATAATTAGAATAATTGTTACAAATAATTTTTGGATAATTATGTATGAATTATGGGATTTTTAGAATTGTTTTGTGGTGAAAGAAGTGAGCAAAAATAGAATTTTTAGGAGAAAGTTGATACACTGTGCGCGAACTGGGAGAAGAAAAGGAAACAGTGGCCCGCGCATTGCGCGGGCGTGTTTTTTTTCTAAGGCGCGCATATAAACGACGCCGTTTTGGGGGCAGAATAGGGGGGCCGCGCGATGCGCGGCTGGGTTTCAGCACCGAACGATCCGAACGACGTCGTTTGGATGGGAAGAGAAGGCCGCGCGCATTGCGCGGCGGTCGATCTCGCGGTAAAATTACGCTTTTACCCCTGTCTTTTCCAACAAAAATCGGGCGTGTCCTAGACGCGCGAAAACTACAAAAATACCCCTGGACATTCCGGGAAATGCCGGTCATGTCCCTAAAGCCGCGGAAATTACTAAAATGCCCCCAGGAATTGTTTTTAAATGAAATAAATGTTTAAAAATTGTTTAAAAATCATAGAAAATTATAGAAAAATACTAAAAATATAGAAATGATGTTTGGGCATTAAATTTAATATTTTTGGAAAAATATTAAATATTGGGGATTAATAGTTAAATGTTTAAATATTAATCTAATAAGGTTACCATTTAGAAAATGGTTAAATAAAATTTTTGGGACACCCAGTTATGTTAAAATTTATCCGATGAGCCGGGTTGTCCGTATTAGAGGTGTTGGATATTAAGTTAAGCGAATATTTTAAGGAACGAGGTTAATATAATTGGCCATATACATTAATAATTGGCCTAGAGATGATATTAATTAATTAAATTAATATCACAAAAAGTTAAATAATTATCATTTGATTATTTTATGATCATAGGTTGATCGAGAGAGGGTTTTAAGCTATCAATTAAATAGTTGGACGCCAGGCAAGTTCTTCAGTCCCTTTTATGTTAAATGTTGGAATGTTATTATATGTAATTCTTGTTTTAACTGCATACAAATTATGTGTTACGTGATACGTGATTAATAGGACCACAATATGTATTTTGTGCAACGATATGAATATATATGAGATATATTGCTGTAGTTAAAGCACAAGCACGTGATATATGACACACACCAAGCATGTTAAGGTATGTGCTACGTGAAGCATGAACTGTTGAACTTGCTGAGCCGTTGTGCTCATTACTTGCTCAATAACATTTTTGCAGGAAAGAAATGACATTCAAGAATATTGGGTTTTGTTAAAGATAAATTGCCTAGAAGGTAGAAAACATGATTGTTATATTATACTGCAATGTGGATAATTTGCCAAGTTACTTGGATATGTTATATGTACATGTAAGTGGGATATGAATATGAAGTGTATAGTTAAATTATGAATTGAAATTGTTCTATATGAATATTATGATAGAGACGATTATATATCTATGTTTAAATGATGAATCATGAGATAAAGAATATTGGATGAATATAAACAACATTGAATTTGAATGTTGAACTTTATGATACGGGTTACAGAGAGAAAAGAATAAGTAAAGGTTGCGATCCAGGGACTAGGATCCAGTTATAAAGATTTTAAATATCCAAATATTTTAATTAAATGATATGATTGAGAAAAAGAAAAATTTATACCAAAAATTTGGTAATTGATGATATTGAAATTAAATAATGGATCAATTTAGGTGATGAAAGATTTATTAACGGACCGAAATTTGGAAGTAATGAAAATAATGTTTATTAAATACAAGATTTAAGGGAATAAAGTGGGTCGAATTTCGGGGTCGTTACAGTTGGTATCAGAGCTAGAGGTTATAAACCTTAGGTAAACGATACCTTAGGCTATAACCTTAGTAAGAAAGAGTACGGTTAGTTGAGTGTTCTGAAAATTCAAGCGTATGGTAAACTCGTGACTCATGATTATATGGTGGAGCCCCTTTAGCGAATGGGCGACTATGGCCTGACTAGGACAAGCTCCTCAACCATATGATTATGGTAAGTTCCTGAGTCCAAGTACGTGATAAGTTTGATGAACATGGGGGGAATTGAAATAGAAAGATGTAAGTTAAGAAATACAAATCTCAGATAGTGGCTGAAGTAAAAGAAATATGAAAGATAGAAGATTATAAGGAAGCGATAAAAATGTTAAGAAAGATTTGAATGAAACGAATTGAGAAAATTTATAAGTTCAATTAAGAATATATCTGAAAGAATATTAGAAATGATTCAAAGATGAATCTCAAAGATAATCAAGGGACACCTGATTTAAGCAATAATGATGATAAGGTAATCCAAAACGTATAGGAAGAGATCATAATAATATGATCAAGAACAGCGAGAGGATCGTACTACAATACGATCATGAGATAAGGGAAACGAGTAAGGAAGGGATTGTAAAGCAAGGTCATGATGGGATCAAGTGAGAATATGAAATAATAGAGAGACCTGTTAATGGTCGAAAAGGCATATTTTAATGTTATAAAGAGATATAGTACTATGAAATAATACAAGAAGAATTCAAAGAATGATGAGATATGAATGACAGAAAGGTTATGATAAGAGGGTAGAAAACTTGGGTACGAAATTTCATTTGAGGACTCATGTGGTGACTGAGTTGCACAATCCTTTGTATGGGCGGGGGATTTGTGTTTACTTAGTTACTATGTGATAATCATTGAAATGTTAGAGTCGCGTTAAGAGTTTCTGATAGATAGATAATATTAAGTTTAGGCACGAGTTCTTAAAACTCATGCATATGGTAAGTCCATGACTCATAATCGTATGGTATGTTTGAGCCCCTCAGCATATGGATAGTTTTTGATTTGTTCTCAGACTACATATTGCTAGGACAAGCTTTAAAACTCATATTCTTGTGGTAAGTTCCTGGACTCATAATGTGTGGCAAGTTTGATGAACTATACGGGGGTATAGAAAAGTTGGAGTAGATAGAAATTTTAATATGATAATAGTCCTAGCAATAAATTTTGTAATAGAATAAAGAAGCAGAACGTGAATGTTAGGGAATTTAGGATATTCCCACTCTTCTAGCTTTGCTAGACTTCGAAATTTTGGCTTCAAGTTGATTTGGCACGTGTGTGCTTTGAAAAATATAAATGAAATTTTTTAGCGATCTAAAAAGTGTCTATGCTACTTGTCTCGGCTAGACAAAAAAAATTTTACATCAAAATGTATTTCAAAAGAATCATCCACGCACCTTTTAGCCCGGTGCAGATGTGATGAATGACGGAATGCTCAACGTGTTGTTGAGACGGTGCGGTACTATTTCGTTATAAGATGATTCAACACCATAAAGTACGGTTTATGGTGTAGGAATTATTAACGACGAAATTCTCAACGGACGGTCAAAATAATGCGGTAACATGAAGTCATAAATGATTTTGATTTTTGAAGGTATGTCAGAACTATAAGTCCTTGCCATTTGACTCGGCTAGACGTTTTGAAAAGTTTTGACATAATGAATGTTTTAAAAATTTCTGCAAGTTATAAATTGTTAAAAGTAAGTCTATGCTAATTGATCCGGCTAGACAAGCGTTGAAGAAATATAAGTCTGAGCTATTGATTCAGCTAGACAAATTTTGTAAAATATTGAATTCGTATTCGTTAAAAGTTATAACCAATCAAATTACTTTTGAATGAATTATATGGCTGAGATGAACAAAAAGATTAAGACTATTGCAGGTTGATCGAATGGTCACCTGGCATAGCAAGACACAGGCATTGCAGATTGATCATCTGGCGTGCCAATGTATGGTGAAACATCCATCACTTTAATGACAGATTGATCCACTGTCAGGGTTTGCAGTATGAAGTACTCGGGGAGCGAAGTACTGTAAACCGGGATAAATGTTCATTCAGCATATCATGAAAGTTTTCCAAAATAAAATTTTGAATTCCTCTACTCTTATGAAGATTGGATGGTAGGATGGGGTAGTATTATTTAAGTGTGAATGATAATGGAAGCAATAATTGTGAAGTAAAGAAAGTATGAAATGTGGTAAATTAGAAAATTGCAATGTGCAATAACTACGAGGAAGGAAGGAAATCAAGATATGTGGAATAAATGTAAAGAAATTGTGTACGTTACAAATTAATGAACTATGAGTACATAGAAATTTCGAGGACGAAATTTTATGAAGGAGGGGTGAATGTGACACCCAGAATTTTTGAAATAATCTCAAATAAAGAATATGATAAATTAAGTAAAGGTTAATGTTTATAACTTAGTATTGAATGATGGTGGTATTAAAGAAGGATATAGGAAATGTGAAGAAAATTCATGAAGATGAATTAAGAAGAGAATGATGAATGCGCAAAATATAAATGATGTACAATAAAGAGAATGAAATAAGTGAATGGAGTAAGGATAAGTGTGATTAAAGAAAGAAATTTCCAGAGAATGGGAAATTATCTTGATAAGTGCATCCAGAAATATTATAAAGAAATTATAAATTGAATATTCTAATAGTAATGACCATTATGAGGTTATCCATGTAAGTTATGGATATTAAAGAGGTAAATTATAATTATTATTGATCAAATTGTTATTCATCAAGATAAAGGTATAGCAAGGTGCTATAAATAAAAATACGTATGATTAGTACGGCAATTATGATTCCGAGTACGGAATCCTGTTAAGGGGGGAAGAATGTGAGGATCCGAATTTCAGGATTCCTTTAATAATATCGAATAAGAATTAATTGATAAAAAAGTATCAAGGTTGTTTAAGTTAATTATTATTTTAAGTAATTTAAAGTGTTTGAAGGGATTTAATTAGTAAATTAAATTTGTACAGAGATGGTGATGATTTGTGTTGATTTAAAATAATTAAAAAGTAAATAAATTGTTTAAAAATAATTTATGAAGGATAAGAAAAAAATGTCAGGTAAATGTACAATAAATTGTACAATTAAATTATTATGAAAATGCAGAAATTATAATTTAATTAAGGCTATGTGATAATGTAAATGCATGAATTAAATATGTATATATATATATATATATGTGTGTGTGTGTGTGTGTGTTATGTTTAATTAATAATTATAAATATTATTAATTATGGAAAATTAAAGGGATTAATAATTAAATTAATCCAAAATTTAATAAAAAGTGAATGAGGAATTAGTAAAATTGAAATGGTGGATTATTGGTTTAATTAAGAGATTATGGAGAAAGTTGAGAGGTTAATTGGGAAAGAAATGTAATTATATAAATTATATAATTATAAATTATATAATTTATATAAGAAAATTAAAGTGAAATATGAGAAAAATAATAATTATATAAATTATATAAGAATAATTATATAATTTATATAAGGTGATGAAATTGAATAAGGATGGGAAGAAATTTTATAAATTATATTTTGTGTGAAATGGAAATTATAAAAAGGGATAATTTAATTATATAAATTATGTAATAATAAATTATATAATTTATATAAGGAAAGTAATGTGAAATGTAAAGAAATTAAATTAAATGAGGAAAAAGGAAGGATTTAATTTATTAAAAATTATGGTTATGCATAATTAAATTATTATGACTTTTATGAAGAATAATATTTCAGAAATGTGAACATGTTAATGTAACATGTTGTCCAAGTAACGAAGTGAAAAATTATGAAAAATAATTTTTATAAGCTATGTGAATTATTTTATGATTTTTGGAGGTATAAATTACCTCATATAATTACATGCATGGTATTAGGCGTGTACAAAATTTGTCAAGTAAAATACCGAAAAAGGTATTAATATTAATGATAAATCATAATATGAATTTTAGTGAATTAAAATAAATATTTTATATATATTGTATAAAATATTTATTACACGTAATAACTATGTAATGTATTAAATTAATTAAATTGCATGCCAATTTTGGAATATTCGAGAGAAGGGAAAAGAATTGGCTGGCGTGGCTTATCCGAATTGCATGGGCGGTGGAATTGTTGTGTTTATAAATTTTAGTTAAGTGTTTGTTTATAAAAGAGAGGGAGAAATAAAGAAAAAGAAAAAGAAAAGAAAGAAGAAGGCAACAAAATCACATCTCTCTCTACCATCTCACCATCCGAGCGCCACCACCTCCAACCACTCGGAAACTCCATAGCCACCGTCAAGAAAGGAAAGTTTTGAGACTATCAAAGGAAGAAGTAAAGCTTTGAGGAAGGTAAAATAATTCAATTATTTGAATTATTCATGTATTTTTAGTGATAAATTATTATTATGGAAAAATTGTAAATAATTAGAATAATTGTTACAAATAATTTTTGGATAATTATGTATGAATTATGGGATTTTTAGAATTGTTTTGTGGTGAAAGAAGTGAGCAAAAATAGAATTTTTAGGAGAAAGTTGATACACTGTGCGCGAACTGGGAGAAGAAAAGGAAACAGTGGCCCGCGCATTGCGCGGGCGTGTTTTTTTTCTAAGGCGCGCATATAAACGACGCCGTTTTGGGGGCAGAATAGGGGGGCCGCGCGATGCGCGGCTGGGTTTCAGCACCGAACGATCCGAACGACGTCGTTTGGATGGGAAGAGAAGGCCGCGCGCATTGCGCGGCGGTCGATCTCGCGGTAAAATTACGCTTTTACCCCTGTCTTTTCCAACAAAAACCGGGCGTGTCCTAGACGCGCGAAAACTACAAAAATACCCCTGGACATTCCGGGAAATGCCGGTCATGTCCCTAAAGCCGCGGAAATTACTAAAATGCCCCCAGGAATTGTTTTTAAATGAAATAAATGTTTAAAAATTGTTTAAAAATCATAGAAAATTATAGAAAAATACTAAAAATATAGAAATGATGTTTGGGCATTAAATTTAATATTTTTGGAAAAATATTAAATATTGGGGATTAATATTTAAATGTTTAAATATTAATCTAATAAGGTTACCATTTAGAAAATGGTTAAATAAAATTTTTGGGACACCCAGTTATGTTAAAATTTATCCGATGAGCCGGGTTGTCCGTATTAGAGGTGTTGGATATTAAGTTAAGCGAATATTTTAAGGAACGAGGTTAATATAATTGGTCATATACATTAATAATTGGCCTAGAGATGATATTAATTAATTAAATTAATATCACAAAAAGTTAAATAATTATCATTTGATTATTTTATGATCATAGGTTGATCGAGAGAGGGTTTTAAGCTATCAATTAAATAGTTGGACGCCAGGCAAGTTCTTCAGTCCCTTTTATGTTAAATGTTGGAATGTTATTATATGTAATTCTTGTTTTAACTGCATACAAATTATGTGTTACGTGATACGTGATTAATAGGACCACAATATGTATTTTGTGCAACGATATGAATATATATGAGATATATTGCTGTAGTTAAAGCACAAGCACGTGATATATGACACACACCAAGCATGTTAAGGTATGTGCTACGTGAAGCATGAACTGTTGAACTTGCTGAGCCGTTGTGCTCATTACTTGCTCAATAACATTTTTGCAGGAAAGAAATGACATTCAAGAATATTGGGTTTTGTTAAAGATAAATTGCCTAGAAGGTAGAAAACATGATTGTTATATTATACTGCAATGTGGATAATTTGCCAAGTTACTTGGATATGTTATATGTACATGTAAGTGGGATATGAATATGAAGTGTATAGTTAAATTATGAATTGAAATTGTTCTATATGAATATTATGATAGAGACGATTATATATCTATGTTTAAATGATGAATCATGAGATAAAGAATATTGGATGAATATAAACAACATTGAATTTGAATGTTGAACTTTATGATACGGGTTACAGAGAGAAAAGAATAAGTAAAGGTTGCGATCCAGGGACTAGGATCCAGTTATAAAGATTTTAAATATCCAAATATTTTAATTAAATGATATGATTGAGAAAAAGAAAAATTTATACCAAAAATTTGGTAATTGATGATATTGAAATTAAATAATGGATCAATTTAGGTGATGAAAGATTTATTAACGGACCGAAATTTGGAAGTAATGAAAATAATGTTTATTAAATACAAGATTTAAGGGAATAAAGTGGGTCGAATTTCGGGGTCGTTACATTTGATGTCTATGTATACTAATTATATGAAATCCTAATCCTCTAATTAATAGGAATTAAGAATACAATTAAATCTAGTCAAATTAGGTAACAAAATCCAATTAGAATCATAAAAACTTGTCAAAAACGCGTCAAAATTGGTCAAACTAGCCCACGAACATTAAGAAAAAGGATGCCAAAACGTTCGGCCAATGTAAACCACTCTGCTAAATCGTGCGCCGGTGCAAGATATGGCTTGGAAAATCACGCCCTGGTGCAGTACATTTTCTACAATGATACCTTTTAGGGAAACGATCAATTTTTTTGATCCGTAACTCCGATTGAGATGATTCAAGATGTTCCAAAAATATGAGAAGTAGATCTACAACTTTCATGTTATAGCTTTTGATAGATTCCTACTGGATCAAGTCCAAAATTGGCCTCCAAGTGACTGTTGTGTAAATATCAAGCTGAAAACTCAAATATGGCAACTCCAAGCTTTTATCCACCAATCCTTTACTCCAATTCATGCGTCCTTCATTTGGGCTTGCTAAACATGTTAAATTTAGACGTTCCACATCATATAACTTAGCCTTCCCTCATTTGATACCGAATTAGACTTGAATTAGGTTTGAATCAATCTCTATTTCAAGCATCCTTGAACAAACTCTATTTTATTTGCTTGAAATCCATCCAATAATGATTTTCTTGAACTCTTTAGCCCCTAAGATGATATCGACTTGAATTGAATTCTTCTCGTTTGATATAGCTCTAGTCAGGATTGTATCACATCATTGGAATTCTTCCCATTTGAAAGTTATCGTTGCTCCATTCTTTCTAGGACACTTGGCATTTTCTAATTATTCCCGCTTAGCTAGTTTGTTGACTGGACCGCTGATTGTCACTATTAGTCGTACTCTATTAATTCTAGTTATAGACACGCGTCTTTTGTATATGTTAAAATAGTTATTTTTTGATAAGGCTCTAAAATTAATTCTTATACCTTTTGTTAGCACAGACCTTTATCTTCAAGAGAACATTTAAAAGAGATGTTCTAATCATTTGTTGTATACCAGTTATTTATGCTTTTGTCTTTTCTCGTTATGATATAAGCAGCACTTATGTAGCTCAACGTTCCAAACCCAATTGATATGACATTGTTGTAGCTCTATGATCTAAATTTTGTGATATAGTACTGATATAATTCTACGATATGAAGTAACTCAAATATATGACGTAGCTCTATGATCTTACTTCACTCTGTGATCTTGAGCTGCTTGACTTTCACTCTATGATCTCGTGCGTCTTAACTTGACTCCATGTTCTTGAGCTTTGAGTTACTCTACGATCTCCAGTTTTGAGCCGTTCGACGATCCTGTGCTTTTTAGGTTACTCTACTATCTTCAGTTTTGAGTCGTTTAACAATCTTGTGCTTTTTATCTTTGCCCTACAATCAGTGCCACTCAAAATTTTTTAGTTTCTTGACTTTATTGCTTTGTTGAACTCTATGATTCTTTTCTGTTGAACGATCATTGCTGAGCTTAACGATTTCTCTCCCTTTCTACTCGACAATCTTAATTCTCCCTATACTTTGCGATGACCAATTTTGTGCTCTTTTATCCTAAAATTCTTCCAGCCATTTTGCATTCTTCTGGTCTTTGTTATTCAGCGATCTTTATCATTCTGCGAATCCATCTTCTTCTTTATGATCTTGAAGTCTGTTCAATTTGCTCAATGATTCTTCTTATCCTTCTGATAAGCTTATCACTTTACGTTTTTCATCCTACATTCTGTGATCTCAGAGTAGGCTATTTATTTTGTCCTATAATTAAGTTTTTCTTCTTTATTTGACTTTGCGAATTGTTCTGCTTGACGATTCTTCTTTGATACTTAACTTTGTTCTGCGATCTTGTAGTCTGCTGGACAATTCTACTTGATCTTTAACTTTGTAATCTGCTCAATGATTCTGCTTGATCTTTAACTTTGTTCTGTAATCTTATAGTCTGCTCAAAGATTTTGCTTGATGATTTCGCTAGAATTCTTCAACTTACTCTACGATCTTCGAATGGATAGGCTTTCTGCTCTATGATTTCAATCTAATCTATTACAATGTCTATTTCTATGATTTGGATCAACCTAACAAGTTTGATCCCAAAGTCCTTTTACAATAGATTACAACATATTCTCATTCATAAGAATTGTACAAAATTACTTGTTCATTACAAATATACATTAATAACGTTGTCATATCTTTTGTCATCATTAAATCAAATGTATTCAACTCAAGTGCACAAACAAAATGAAAATTGGATCCCCAACAATATGGCAATCCTAGGCTTCCCTCTACACCTCCTTAAAACCCTCTAGATTAAGCATGAAATTGAAGAATTGGAAAGATTTGGGGATAAAGGAAAGAGTAATACAAGTCTTAAAAATTTGCTAGGAAATGATCCGAGAGGTCCATAGGCCCAAAATGAACAGCAGAACAGGGGTGTTGATTCACCCAAATGTCATTAACAAGGACCCTGTCAAGTTTCTTGAATACTGGATTGGAGTCCTAGGAATTCCACCAAGAAAGATGAGCAGCCGTAGCCCTAATGTCAACAACAAAGATATTATCCAAACAATATTTAAAGTCGTCATTCCCCACATCCCAAGTAGTATCCCCACTATCTATTTCATTTAAGAATTTAGTTTCATTGAAATCCTTCATAACACACCATACGCCCTGCATTGAGTTTGAGATGCTACAAAGGTCCTCCAAAGTGGACGCCTATCAACTGGAGTGTGATGACCATACACCAAAGTTACAAAAAAAATGGGTCTTTAGTTCGATAGAAACGACAGAGCAATGAATAATCTGTGAAGATTTAAGCAAAATATTAACATTCCAAGCATTAGCATCCCAACCAACCCAAATTCTGTCATTATTGTGAAAATCATAATTGAAGTCCCAACTCCACTTACTACATATTCTTTTAGAGACAAATATATCATGTTTTTCTTTAACCCTAGTCTCAATCAGACCAACAAAAAAGACGTGATTGTCCAAAATGAAATCATGAACACAAGTCTCTTTAGACTTTTTATTAATACCTTGCATTACAATATTAGTTTTTTTATTATTCAAGTTACTGAGTAGTCATGTGCGATGGGATTTAGTTCCTCTTTTTAAAAAGTTTATCATCCTAAAAAACATTCATTTATAAGTCTCTTTTAATTCTTCTTCTTTAGCATTATTTTTATTTTATTTAGTCTTAATGAGCTAATGTATTTTATTAAATACTAAAAACGAATATGACATAAATTCCATTGTTAGATAAGATTATGTCTAATTATTATAATAAATAATAATTAAAACAATATTTTAAAATCACTTTATATAGATTTTTTAATTAATACTCGCTCAGTTCTAAAATTATGAATTATGTCCAAGGATTCTATATATATATATATATATATATATATATATATATATATAAGGAATAATCCATATTCAAAGCAGGATGAGATTATTTATCCATCCAACACAATCTTATTTGTCTGTTGCGAGATTTAAAAAGTTAAAAAAATATATACCTCATAACAGTTGTGGTGCTTAACAAACTGTTATGCAGTATGTTGCCCACATAAAAATGACCAAATTACCCCTTAACTTGCCAAAAGAAACATCACACAATTGTTATGCAGTACCTATTACAGTCGCACAAAAATTATGTGGTAGCAAAAAAAAAGGAACCTAACAATTGTTGTGCGGTACTTAATGTTATCGCATAACAATTGTTCGATATGAACAAAAGATAAGAAAAGAATTAAGCAGATCTTTGAATTCAATTACAGACATGATTTATTATTGTAAGATATGTTTTTGGAATGATTAGGGAGGATAGAACTCTCAAAGACACCATCTTTTATTCACTTAATTGTATTGACCGTTTCATTTCTTGTGTTTTATCCAATAGCAATCAACTTGTTTGTATTGTCTGAATAAATAGTGAAAGAAGAGTTGGACTTCTTGGTGACAGGCAGAAACTCCAGAAAAAAGATCAATTCTCTTCCGCATATTGGTTTAAAGAAAGTAGACAAGTAGGTAGTCAATAGCCAATTAGCCATTTGCTAAAACCTGTTTGTACCGGTGCTTTAGTTGTGTTAAGAATGATTACTAAAAGAGCTGGGGGGAAATAGCCACCGGGATCTGTTGTTGGAACCCATGTGTTTAATAGTCTTTCAGATGTCATCACTCCTATCGCACAATTGTTATGCAGTACCTTAGTAAAACTGCAGTGCCTATGGGTTAGGATGTGGTAACTAACAGATTGAGGTTTCAATTTATAAAATCTATCTGCCACTGAGTTCCGCAAGCTTGAGATTACCATTTATTCTGCAAGCACCAAGCAAGGCTCCTCAAACACCCATATCTACCTCAATTGGCATATTATCAATGAACTCATATGCCTCTAGTAATTCGTTGTCTCGGCCAAGAAGATCAACCATACAAACACATTGCTCTATGCCAGGTACAAGTAAATAATCATTGGCCATGCTTTCAAATTGCTTATTTCGTTCTTCTACAAGACCTGAATGCCTACAAGATCTCAACACAACCGTGAAAGTAAAGTTGTATAAATTTAACCCTCAATCCTATGGTACAATCTTAGGTACCGTAAAATAATTGTGCAGTATTTTTTTTTTCTCCTATTGCATAATTGTTATACGGTTCTAATAGGTACCTTATAACAATCGTGCGGTACTTGTACTTTTTCTCAGTAAGTTGAGGGATAATTTGATAGGTTTTTATGTGAATCATATATCGCATGTTTGTTAGGCACTACACAACTGTTATGCGGTATCTTTTTTTCTAAACTATTAGATCGCGCAATGGAGAAACAAGACTGGGTTGAATGGATAAATGTTTTTGTCCAACTTTGGACCCAGATCATTTCCCTATATATATATTAGAATAGTCTTAATTTGTCATTATTTTTTCACCATCATTTATAACATCACATTACCATTACTTAGCTAAGATTAATAAAAGTACTTGACATGGGACACCGAGCTAGTGATAAATAATTTCATTAACTATATCAAAAACTATATATAATAAGGTATTAAGAGATCTTATTCACTAATTTATAATTTTACTTAGTCATTTTGGTTAATCACGAGTCAATACCGAGTTAAAATTGAATCAATATCGAGTCAATTATTCAAAACTCTTTATTTTTTTCTTACAATGCATAAATTTTTCGTATATTGTAAAATATATATACACATACATGCATGAGTTGTGGTCAATGTAATTTTTTTTCTTTTATCGTGAAATATATACAATTATCTTTAACATTATATATATATATATATATATATATATATTATGCCAATGAAAAATAATAAATATATTAATAAAAAATTAACAAATATTTGTGAAAAAAATGATATAAACGGCACGGAATATGAAACTTGTAAGTTATAGAGAAACATGTTTTAAAATGGATATTAGTTCAAAATTGCAGACTGCGACTTTAGCCCGTTTATATTTATTTCTTCCACCTTTCAGCCAATTAAACCAGGAAATATTTTTGAAAACTATTAATTCTGCGTCAAATTTGAGTTCTCTGAGATTGTGACGGGCCAATCCAATCGGCCCAATAATGGAATGGGCCCCTAAGTAGTTGTATTTATATTCTAATAATTAATATTTGTATAGTTATATTATTATTCTAATAATTAATATTATAAAAAAAATTCTTCCATCCGTTTAAAATTAAAAACATATTTTTAAAACAATGACATAATACTACACAACCTACCTAATGTATAAATACATAATAGTATGCTAGAAACTTCATATGAATTTACAATAAAAAAAATATAAACAACCCTATTAAATATGACGATAAACTTATTTCGATATTAAAATTTATTTGAATACATGAGATAAAAAGAAATTAAAAAAATATATAAATATTATTATTCTATCTTATCGCTTACCGCTACATTTTAGTCACAATTCAACTTCGTTATGGAATTTATTAATATATAAATATATCATTTTTTAAATATAAATGTATATCTAATTTTTGATCAAACGGAAAAAAATTGTATTATCAAATTTTGGAAGGGAGCTGGTACTTGTTGAGTAATAGAAATACTAGTAATCCACCAAAGAAAGAAATTGGGTTTTTTAAAGAAATACCAAATATCCCAAAGTATTAATTTATTGACAACTATATATTAAAGGATCCCTGCATTAATATACTTATAATGTGATCCCTCCTGCACAAGTGAGAAGTAAGTCAACTAAAAGATCACAGTAAAAAAAAAATTAAAGTTACACAAGCTAGATGACCTAATTATGTTCATCAAAATTAACCCTCTCCCCTGTAGAAAATATATTCCAGAATAAAGCAGCAGAAAAGTAAAGAAGAGCAGTAAGCAACAGAAACCCCTTAAAAGAACCAACTAATTCAATAAAGTAACCAGCTCCAACTGTTCCCAAAATTGCAGCAGATGTACCAGCAGTGTTTGACAAACGTATAACAGATTAAAAGAGGTAAAATTAACTCAAAAATATCTCGAGTAATGAAAGATTTTCATAAAAATTCTCGTTGAATCAAAAATAAAATTTTCATTCTGCAAATGTCAGATCATGAATTAGTAACTACATCCAATTTCCAAAAAAAATCCCAATTGTTTGGAACTTTCTATTTTTGGAATGGATTATAGAATCTCCATGAATAAGATCAATTCTTATTCCAGGTATGGTTCCAATAAAGAATCATTCTCTCCTTTCTGTATTCAAAATGAATCATATTTCTCATAACTTTAGTTACCTACCCCAAATCCTCTCGTTTACTTTGAAAGCTTTCGCGCTCTCCTCAAGGGCTTAATTTTGGCCATTTTAACATAGTAAATTAAATTTAGGAAAAGGTAAAGCATTTTATCAATATTATAATAGCAAAGATGGTAAAAATTGTAACTCATCAAAAATCATGTAAAAATTATAATTTATAAGTAGAAAAATGTAAAAAGAATATAATTCTACGTAATATGCCTATGAAGTAATTTACAAATATGTCAAAAGTGTAATATGTGTATTATATGATTCGTGTAAAAAATTGAACTCGAGTATTTTTCATCAAGTTCTGATTTTGTTTCAAAAATGGAATTTTTTCATCATACAAAAGGTCAAGTGTTATTACTAAATAGTAAACGTATTTTACTATGTCGATAACTAGCATTGTACATTTGTACTCGAAGATGAACTTTCACAAATGCACCCCAGACCAGGAAACAGTAAATTTTAGTACAGAAACACAAGGGTCAACAAAAGACTTGAAACTTGTTTGGTTATTTGCTTTTTGGAGTTTTACTGAACTATCCTTATAGTCAAAAAAATAATAGGGACATTTGGGACTTTTATGTAAATTACTTTTGGAAACAATGCTAACCAATCATCTTAAACGAGGATAAAATAGCAAACTAAAAAGCTTAATAATATTGGGGGAAAAAAAACTTGATACTTGTTTGGTTACAATTTTGTCTTCTGATTTTTGTATATTACAAAAATATCTTATAGTTTAAAAGATTAATATTAACAAATCTGTAAATTTATCTTGAAATATGTATGCACCTTGTACATATTTATATATAACTGAAAAGAAAAACATCCAAATATAGTATCAATTATCACTAGAATTGAAAGTTATGATGATGCAACGTTAAAAATGATTATGCTGGATTTTTGGATTTCAAAAGAAAGAACATACCGTGTAGATCACCAGAATATTGTGGAGCGATTTCCTAATCACCAAGAAGTGTCGATACAACGGTTAGAAGTGCAAGAACTTGCATTCTTCTAATTCAATGATGAATGTTTTTAATCACACTAACCTGAAGGTTCACAAGAAAGCCACAATGGCTGAAAGATTTCAGCCCAACAGCTAAAGTTAGCCAAGCAGATGCTATTAACGGACTTCTTGCCATTATCAGACCAATGAGAGCAATGCCAGGACCGAAAAAACCAATTGACCGCATAAAAGGGATGGAAGCTGTCAAAATTCATTATAAGCAGAAAGAAAAATTCATATGGAGTTCAGAAGAGCTAAAATTACAACCAGAGCTGTGCAGTCTTAGTTATTAGGCATATATCAATTATGGAAACTACATCTTCAAAATACTAATTTTTATAGAAAGATAGGACCAGATTTTTTTTTAAATACTTTTTTGAAGTTTATGAATTTAAACAGACCAATCGACAAGATTTATAATGGGAAGCAGGTTACAAGAAGGCACTAAGCTATACTCCTGGTATTAACAGTAGGCCACCTTACAAAGTTTACCAACTCACATCCCCAGAAGTGTCTAAAAATCAGCGATCACACACTCCCACACTTAATTTTTCTCCATGATTTTACTTTTTAACCAAATTTCAACCAGAAATTCTCCACAAAGTATTTCTTCACTTTTTGTAACAACCAAATAAGTCTATCCTTCAGTTGTTTCAAAGGCAACCATAATCACTTGTTGATCTTCATCTTATCTTTTCTTTACCACACGCATGCATAAATGTCAACACTTTTTGCGTACATGGTAAGATGAATTACTATTTTAAAAAATCAATTTACTTTACACGATCAACCCATTCCATTCAATCTAAGCACCGGGTTGCATCCAAGTTTTTACCGATGGATCTGTAAAACGATTTGCACCTGAAATAGCGCATTCTTCAATTGAATCCTCTAATGGATATATTTGTCCAAAAATGTGGCAATCGATCCTTCAAAACCTCTAACTGCAAGAATATTCCTACCTGAAAATAATCATCAAATAATGCACTGCTAGTTTTGGTTTTCCCATGGGGATGGATTTATTTCCTTGGAGACTTATCCTTAGTATGCAAATCCACTGTTCTTTCTATAGACTATCGCCTAGCTCCAGAATTTAAGCTCAAATTGTTTATGAGGATTGCGACAGCTCTCTGGCTTACTTAGTTACGGGGTGAACCAGGAACCATGGCTCCAAAGAGCTGACCTCTCGAGTGTCTTTCTCTCAGGTGATAGTGCGGGAGGGAACATTGCCTATCATGTTTCTATGAAAGCTATTTGGGACAAAACTTGTAAAGTTAGGATCAAAAGTTTGCTTCCAACACATCCTTGTTTTGGAAGTGAAAAGAGGACCAAACTAGCGGTTGATAATGGAGAAGTTGGAGGTGGCTATGAACAACATGTTCTGGAAACAAAGTCCACCAGAAGGATCAAACCGGGACTATTCTGGATGTAATTTTAAAAAGAAACACCTTTCTAAGGATGAATAGGATCAATTTCCAGCAGTGGTGGCCTATGTTACGGGATTGGACCTCTTGAAGAAAGGAGTTTTATGTATGCCGAATTTTTGCAGAAGAAGAGGTTGAAGGGAGTGAAGCTGATTGAAGCTAAGGGAGAGTCGCATAACCATCATCCGTCTCTAGTAGTCACCAAATCGAGCATATTAGCAGCATACAAATGGGAATAAAGTTTGAAGCATATTAACAGCATATTAGAATCATTTAGTTCTAAGCATTTATTTTCATTGCTGAAACATTTATTTATAACCTTGAAAAATTATTTCATATTGCAACTGCAAAGATCACACCTTCAAAGTTATTACACAATGTAATGTTAGTTGATACTACTTTTAGGATTATCTTTAAAACAGAAATACTGAAAGGAATGATGAACAAGCAGTTATATAACATCTAAAAATCACACACCTGCATTATTTTGCGAGTCAAAGTGACACTCATGCCATGTCAGATCAAAAGGCCTGACCAAACACCAGCAAAGTATCCTACTAATTCCATCATACTCCATGGAACAGCTCTGAACGATGCTGCTTGTCTGAGGTCAACGTGATATATCTGCAACAAGCATCCAACTCCTCATTTCCCCAAACATATACAGAGACTAAGATATATGCTAAAAAAGTATGAAACCCTGCAGTTAAATGCAAGTAAAAAGTGGTATACCATTTTAAAGTAAATGGGCATCCACGAAAGAATCACAAAAAATCGCTGCATGCAAAGAAAAGATGAGAAGAAAAATCCAATTTTGAGTTTTTAATGAGGGTTAATATATTTACATTTACATACATAAGGACATGCACATATGCAAATTGATACATAAAAAACATACATAAGGACATGCACATATCCAAATATGATAAATGGTCCAAATACACCACCCTGTAACATGAGGATTGGGGAGAGCATAAGCCCGATAGCACTTCCAAGCTGAAATCCGGCCATTGCAAGGCCAACAGCCTGGGATCGTTCTGTTTGAGGAAACCATCTATAACAAAAACTTAAGATACTTTAGATTTCTAGCTTCAGAAATTATAACCCTATGAATAAACTACTGAAAATAAGATCATAGAAATCACTATCACCATATATGGAACTTGTGAAATTTCATACCTTTCTATCATGTTGTTCATGCAAGGAAGAGCCACGCCTTCTGCAATACCAAGCAGAACACGCACAGCAAGCAGTGCCCATAAAGAATTTTCTGCAGCCCAAGGAGTGAGAAAGGTCGCCAGTGACCACAAAGCCACACCCCATGCCATAACTACCTTACCACCGTAATAGTCCACCAAAGTCCCTCCAGCAATTGGTGATATCAGGTATCCCTAGAGAAAAGATGACTGCCATTAAGGGCTATTAAACTATCAGAGGCAACAAAATACAAATAGCATAGCTTAAATTAAGAATTTTTGGTATTTTTTTCAACAAAAAGAAAATTCTCTCAGCTAACAGCAAAATGCAAACTCCTCACACCAAAAAAAAGAAGAGAAGATAACAGACATATCAGCACTACACCTTAAGATTTTCATTGATTTGGCAATAATATCATACTGGTAGTTCAAAGGTTCGAACTTCATTTTCTATAAAATTTAATATAAACACAACGCGAGAAACATATATGTATAAGCTTCCATGGTCAAGAATTACTAACTAACTAAGATATCTAGTTCCTAAAAATAACAACTTAGGGGGTGTTTGGGACCAACTTATAAGTTGGTCAAAAACTTATATGTTGGTTTTTAATATATAGTGTTCGGGAATGACTTATATGTCAACTTATAAGTTGACTTATTAGTCAAAAAAAATAAGTAAGCTTTACGTACTTATTTTTTTTGACTTATAAGTCATTTTTTAAGTTTTGGTCAAACCTATTGAAATGTCCATTTTGCCCTCATTTATTTTAACATGTTCTTTTGAGTGAAGGTTATTTTAATAATCTTTACATTTTATTTTAACTTATAAGTCATTATTAGCCGAACACATCCACAACTATTACTTATAATCCCGACTTATAAGTAAAAGTAATGCCGAACACTTTAACTTATAAATCTACTAAAATTTTAACTTATAAATCTACTAAAATTTTAACTTTAAGTCAAAAAAATAAGTTGATCCCGAATACGCCCTTAAAGCTCGTTGTGCCTTATCAAAATTTCATTAGGGGTGAGCAAGAAACTGAATTGCCTCCGAAACCGCACCAAAAACCGCACAAACCGCACCAATTAAAACCGCACCAACGGTTTGGGCATATGTGGCGGTTTTAGGTGGTTGAAAAATCGCAAATGCGGTTTGGGTTTGGTTTCTGAGCAAAACCGCATCTAAGAAACCGCACCGCACCATACACTATTAAATGAAGCATATCAAGAATTACAAATATTTAGAATTATCCCAAATTTTAATTATCTCTATTTAGAATTTTCATATATAAGGATAAATCATTATTCATGTTTTTAGGTTCTATTTTGCTTTTGTTTAGACAAAACATTATAAGTAAAATTGTGTATTATCAAAGTAGTATTTAATATTGTGTGATACTAAATTGTTAATTTAAATTGCATAAAATTTAATTAGTTCAATTGGTTTTGGAACCGAAACCGCACCAAACGAAACCGTACCAAACGATTCAAAACCGCACCGCACCAATCACAAGCGGTTTCATGTGCGGTTTTGAATTTGTCAAACCGCACCTAAGTGGCTTCATGTGCGGTTTGGACTTTAAACCGCACCATGCTCACCCCTAAATTTCATTGTTACATATCATCGAAATAGGGATGCTGAAGATAATTCACTTCCATTTAATGTCATAACTGCTGTTATTCCTCGTTTATAAAATGATTAATGCTACATATCATACACCAAATTTTTTAGTTACACAAATATAGGATTAAATATTCAACAACTGAACGGGGCAGCCTGGCTAGGTGCCTGGGCGTCTGACTGTCCGTATGGTTAAAATAGCCTATTCAGCTAAGGAAGTTTACGGCACAAACACTATACAATCAATAAAATAACTAAAAATACTACCCAGTACCTAGATCTTTGTAATTCAATAGTTCAGTGGCATTGTTTTTATGGGGGAAAAAATTAATCTTTCTTTCTGCAATTCAGCATTTAGATGTGCTCAATTATAAAAATTTACTTTAAATCAGAATAACCTTTGACAAAAAATAATTGTTTTCCATATTTTATTTGAGATTGATTAAAATAGAGATATTTTTGTATTACTAGGCGTTTTATCTAACATGCTCCATGCACATCAAGCAAAAATTTGATACCAAAAAGCTTAAACATAGCTTTACGTGAACGACGCCGGCAAAAGATTGACACCAACCATAAGACATCGAGAGAGGCACTATAGCCACCGACATCACGACTCGGTCGGCATTACAGAGCGCCAAAGCCAACGTCAGCATTGGCACCACTTTTACTCTCTCCGAAGTGACGAGCTCAACAAAACTCGGCTCCCGCACTTCGCTGCTTGTAATAGATTGAGCATCGTTCGACAAATCCCTAACTCGGAGTAATTGATGAGAGAGAATATTCAATCAAAATTCAGCCCTCGAAAAATTAACAGGTGGGAGAGAACAGTTTTTTAAGCATTTATGTAGATTTTGTATGAAATTCGAAGGTAATCTGTAGCTCGAAGATGGACGAGCTTTGGAAATTCTAGGGTTTTGAAAGCTTGAGAATGAATAATTACTGATCGGACGTTTAACGGTGGCCGGAGAATTCATCTCGTGAGAGAGATGGTGTATTGCTGATTAGGGGCACCGGCAGTCGTTTCTATATGTATTGGATAAAGCAAAATGGGCTTAGTTTTCTGTTATATTATCCGAAATGCCCTTCTTTAAATGATACCTTCTTTTTTTCTTTTTATTTTTCCTTTTTGTTTTGGTAACAGGGATAAGTTCTCTTTAAGGATAAGCCGAGGGGGGGCTTGCAATTCATTTTTTTACGACGTCGTATAACTGTATAACTGCTGGGTTGGAATGAGATGGTGGGATTTGAATAAAGGTTGCCTTTTAAATTTTAATTTAGAAATGGGAAAAGATGAAAATGAAAACAAAATTAGAAAAAGTTACCTCTAATAAAACACCTCATAACAAATATTGTGCTAAAATTTTATATTGTGATATATTTTTAACTTTTAATAAATTTCTTTTCGTTTCTCTTCGAATTTTTAGTGCTCCAAACATAGTCTAAGGAAATTAATTTAAACATAATAAAATATAATTAAGCAGTGGAATGTTATTATTTATTAATTTTTTTCACCAAAAACATCTGCAGTTACCACCTTTTAAAAGGGGCCTCTTTTATAGATTCTGTTAGGTAAATATTACTTAAATAATTTAGTTTAATTTTATTACTAAAAATTGTATGCATAAGTTGAAAAAAGAAATAAAAAGATGACTAATGTATTTTTTACACTCTAAATTTTATATATCAGATACTTATTACACTCTAAATTTTAAAAAGTCCACACTTGTATCCTAAACTTATACTTTTAATTTTAAATTATATTATCCAAACTTTTAATCGATCACTTTTGATTGGTCCAACCGGTTTTCACTTAAAACACTCCATACTTAGGGTTTGTTTGGAAGTGACTTTTTTTTTTGACTTAAAGTTAAAATTTTAGTAGATTTATAAGTTAAAATTTTAATAAATTTATAAGTAAAAGTTGGGTCAATTACTGGTGATGAAACAATGTTTTCTTCGCAATCAAATGAAGAAAAACCATTGTTAAAATCAAACCCTTTAATTAGCTCCTCGGTGCCCTATAATTTAGGGCATTGATTATTGTATTTATTAAAAATAAATTAATTAATATTTATTTATTAATGAACTATATTTTAAAATTCATTATTTTTTCTATTCCAGTTATATATAGTGTTACAATATATTTAAAATATATCATTTAACAAGTGTTATAAATATTATTTAAATGTCATAATTATAGATTATAATATTTATATACATTACAGTATTACTTCAAATTAATACATAAAATAGACATTTATTTATTAATGGACATTTAAATATTAATAAGTAAAGTATTCATTTTGAATTTAGGATTTCAAAAATAATAAAAATTTATTTGAATTGTAATTTAGAACATTGATTATTGTATTTATTAAAAATAAATATATTAACATTTATTCATTAATATGTATGGTTTAAATTTTAAATTGTGATTGGTTATGAGTAATTATTTAATTTTTTTTCTTTATTTTTATAAATAATTTGAATGAATTTTATATTAGATGATTACTAAATGAATCCAGATACTTGAGTATTCAAATAATATTTTTATTCGAATAAAATAAACGGAAACGAATATTATCTGTATTTGGATATTATTTCGAATATCAGATACAGATAGTATTTTTAAAATTCGTCGAATACTGAATACGAATACGGATAGCAAATTAATTTTTTGAATACAGATATTATTGTATTTAAATTCGTTTATATCCATTTACACTCTTACTATTCACACTATCTCTTACTATTCACACTATCTCCTGCTGAACCTGGCTCTCTCGTACTTGAGTAAGAGCATCTAATTACAGAGTAATCAAACGTTCCTTTTTTGAAAGAAAAAACATTTATTGAGAAAACGGTTTAAGTATGAATAAATTGTATAAAAGATTTGAGAGAAAAACCTTTTAGTTTAGTGATTTTGGAGGTGGGTTTTCTTTGATTATTGTGAATCCTGGTTTGGAAGGATTGAGCAGGGAATTGAAGGAGAGGAAAGTTGGCAGCCATCTGGGTTTGGTTTAGAGTAATGGGCTTGGTTTCTATTTGGTTTGAAGGGAGAGAACGGAAGGGAAGAGGAGAAAAAATGAAAGGGAAGAGGAGAGATGAATTGATCAATTTATCCGTAAAAAAAAGTACACGGTGTTACTCCTTGTCAAAAGTGACCGATTAAAAGTCCGGAAAGTGCAATTTAAAACTAAAAGTATAAGTTTGGGGTGCAAGTGTGAACCTTTCAAAGTTTGAGATGTGACAGTCTAACATATAAAATTTAGGGGGCAAAAAATATATTAGTCTAAAAAGATTCAATTTCAGTTCTGTCAAAAAAAAAATTGCCCAGTAGACTTCAGCTTCAATACTACCAACTAACCCATGTCATAAGAGAATTAGGTTTAAAATCCTCCCCTAAAAACAAGTATATAATTATAACTACTAGTTCCTCTACCAGCTTATGGAACGCTTGGTGCAAATTTCAAAAGCACTTGAAAATTTTATTTATTTATAAATAGTTTATTCTAAACGTAATTTCCTCAACTCACAAATACAACACTTAAAACTCAATTACTCAATCACACAGTATTATTCTAAACGTAATTTCCTCAACTCACAAATACAACACTTAAAACTCAATTACTCAATCACACAGTATTATATTTGATGCAGTGACTATATTCTTAACTCATACCCCAAGAATTCTTAAGAAATTCCTAAACACTAGGGGTACAAGCGAATCTTTTATTGAAAAGAAAGTTGGGAAAAACTATAGAGCGTGCGGGTTCAGCTATTGCCTTTTATTGAAAAGAAAGTTGGGAAAAACTATAGAGCGTGCGGGTTCAGCTATTGCCCTCCTTCCATTTGCAAAGTTGAGACGGGAGAAAAAGCGTTACTCCCAGTGTCTACCTTTCTATCTTCCGCCCCCGTGACGCTAGAAAAAGCGTTACTCCCTAGTGTCATAGGTTTTCTATCTTCCGCTCTTGTGATGCTCCCAAACTGATCGCTATCATTTTCTTACTTTTTTGTTGTCTTAAAACATATTAAACGCTATCGTTGCGAATGCAAAACAAACAAACTACATACCCTATGCATCATTTGAGTGTTCGTGAGGTGAGATGAGTGCAACTGCAGATTACTGGCCTCGATTGTTTTTACTTTCTACTCTGCTTCTTTACCCAAAACAAACTATACACTGTTTCACCATAGAACCTTCTTGCAAGGGATGCATGAAAGCACTAAAAAAGATTAAGTTCGCAGAAGATTATGTTCTTTGAATGAATTTGTTTAAAGAAATTTATATTTTCTTTTAACATTATTATCTACAAAACTACGTTAAAAAGTGTTTATATATCACCTTTAAATCCTCTATGAATCCCACCTTAATATTTTACGTTACTAAACCAAAACACTGCGACTACGATACAGGCAGATTGGCAAAACCAATCAGCGCGACGATGGCTATGGGGATGCAGCAATACGAAATCAAGCTTGATACTAGAAACAATGGCTTTAAGAAATAAAGCAGTCTTGCACATTGTTGTATGACTTTTTTATCTTGTCATTATAATTTTTGAACAAGCTACAGAATTGATATTGAAAACAATCAAGTAGAAATGACTAACAAAGGATCCACATTTTCATTGCCACGATACATCTGAATATTTATTTCATAGGTTACACTTAAAAGTATCTAATATAATAGCTTACACATAGTTTATCATATTGACAAGTCCAACCCTAAAGAAAATTTTTGGGTGTGATTTGTATTCACTTACAACAAGGCTCTACCTCATATTTTGCTCCTGTGTTGACCAAAAATCGAATGCCGCCCTTCAGCAACAACAGCTCCAGTTGCTTTATTTCTTAGAAGAACAATTGTTCCAGAATAACCTCCCTTTTGACCTAAAAGCTTCGAGGTAATCTCCAACTCATCCTGCCAACACATCATCCAGATATGTAAGAAAATACCAACTTCCAACATATCTTGGGATGTGCAAATATGTATATATCGGTATGAAAACAAAAAATAACAACGCACCATTTATTCTGGAGTATAATAACTGTACAAAGAGCAGTAAGATTATGAATTGTATAATACAACATTTACAAAAAATAATAAATGCACCATTTATTCTGGAGTATGATAACTGTACAAAGCGCAGTAAGATTATGAATTGTATAATATAACATTTACAAATCGTAATTATCATGGTGGACACTAGAGAATTATTCTCCACCAACATTGTGCTTGGAATCAGATTAGAGCTTACAGTAAAAAGCTGAAGAACTGAAGAAGCAATCGAATATTGTATATTAGGGGACAAAAAAAACACAGATAGTTCAATTATCGTCCATACTACATACCAAGGATGATTACAAATATTGAAATACATTAACATTCATTATAAGTTCATAATTTTATTTAGTCAACAAGAACACCTGAATTTTACCTATAACTGAGCACTATACTAGTAGAGGTCATTCCATAATACGTCATAAAGTTTTCAATCACAATTATACACGATAAGAACACCAATATTTTGCTTAACAACTCATGTAAATGTATAGTTTTTATGTTAGTTGGAGTCGAGTAAGATTAAGTCCTAACTACTCCAATATGTGAAAATTTTAGATATCAACTCAAGATAGGCAAGCTTACATCAAGCTTTGCAGTAGAAAGGAAAGAGATAGACATGTCAACCGAGACATTCATGGGGAGACCCGCAACCTGGACTAGAACAGCACCAACCTCATCAACTAAGTTTGCAATTGCACCCGAGCACAAATTTCCATTCCTATCCTGCACAAAATGAATGGAAAAACAAACTCAAGCAATACGAAAATTTGGTTAAAAGCTACATTTCTTTTACAAGCTGCCTTGGCCATATCCTATCCCACTGCAAAAAAAATACACTCCTGCTGTCCTAAAATGAGAGATCCCATTCCTTTGCGGGGCATGACAAAATGATTCTCCAATTTGAAATCAGTGTATGTAATCTCACTATTGGCCATTAATTATGTTAAAGTAAACTTATTGACTTCTAAAAGTGGATTTGGATTTGGGGACGAGTATTTCATAATTCAACTACATCACAAAGACGTATACATATTTACACAAACATAATACTCTGTATATATAATACATGATCAATTGATCATATAACCCGGGTACAGAATATATTCAGATTTAATTTCACAAACAAACTACAAGGTACATAAATTTAATCACATTAGCAATTCCCGTCTGAAATCAAACAAAAAAATGAAAAAGATTTCACAAACAGATTACATAATACCTTGCAATTTCTAAAGAAAAATAAAGGGTTTGAGGAATTCTTACTGTAAGACGAGGAGGAATTTTGAAAGTACAAGAAACAAAACCGGGTTCAACTCGGTCGACTCGTATTCCTCTCACGGCATAGTCTTCATAGAAACTGGGGTCGACGTTGACTCGGTGGGGACGAAATCTGAGTCGCGAAACGCTCTCCGATTCTTCCCGAGTCAGTTGCAGAAGCTCTTTCGCCTTCTCCATTTGGGTTTTCTGAAGTTTCCCGTGGGCGCTTGCAGTAGAAATAATAAATAATTTCTATAGAGTAAGAAAAGGAAAATTTACTAAAAGCAAGGAAAAAGGGGGGAAGAAATACCAAAGACTTTGGCCTACCAATTATTCCACTCTACAGGGTCGGAGTTAAAAATTTAAATTATATTAAATTAACTAAGATTATTTTAATTTAAGATCACTTTAGAGTGAGTTAGTCTAAGATTATGCTAATTTAGAGCTATTTAATTATATAATATATTTAATAATAATAAAAATTAAAATGGGCTATAGTCGACCACTCTTTATATATGAAGAGGGTATTAGTGAAAAATAATGGAGATAAATAAATAATATTAAATTAATATTACTAAAATGATACAAGGTTATAATGTCTTGAATGTTTAGTGGAGATTAGAATTTCTTGCAAATACTTGGTTGCCAATATGCTTTTTCATGACCTAAATTCTATGAAAATGCCAGATGTAATTTCAAGAACAATGTTTGTTGGAGTATTAGTTATTGATCAACCTCATGACACACGTACAAAAATATAAAATAGTTAGTTTTATTTTTGTCAGTGTCATTCAAACAAAGCTCACAAGATAAAATTCCATAAATCATAAAATAAAATAAAAATTGAGAAGAACTGCGAGGCATTATATAGCGTATAAATGTATAAATTTCCAAAATTAACACATTTATTACTATATATACAAGATAAATAAAGATTTTATTTAAATTAATTGAGTCAATTTAGTTGGTTAATACCGAGTTAGTCCAAGTTCACGATACAATGTATGTCATGTTTATAATACATTAAATTTTTTGTATACTTTTATTATTATATTATTCTATGGATCATGCATATAATGATATAAATACATATATAATAATTGGGAAATGATTTTTTAATGAGTTAATTTAATATTTTCATAAGATTAATGGAATTCACTTGTGAAATTATCAAATTAGTTTGTAAAAATATCAATTTTTAGAAAATAACAATTTCATATGAAAATTGATATTTTCCCAACCGAATTTAATATTTTTCACAAAATCAAATCAGAACCTGAGAATTGATATTCTTATAAATTAATTTGATATTTTCACAAGTGGATTCTATTTGATCTTGTAAAAATATTAAATTAGTTTGTGATAATATCAATTATATATGAGAATTAATATTTTCACAAATTAATTTGATATTTCTACAAGTGAATTTTATTTGATCTTATAAAAATATCAAATTAATTTACAAAAATATCAATTATAATTTTGTAAAATCATTCACATTAATATTATTTACATTTAAATTTTAATATTATATAACACACATTATATTTTTAAATTATATTATTATATTAATTCGTGTCTTGTACAAATTATAAGTCTAATACAAATAAAAACATAATGCAAAAAACAAATAATTGACTGACTCATCGATATTACATGCTCGAACCACGTGTAAGATAAAGAAATCGGCTAAAATGCCGAGTGGGACTAGACACAGTAACACAAATAGGTATAAATTCACAAGTTGAAGGACAATCTTCTAGAAGTCAATATTTGAGAGGTACAAGAATAATTTACTCTTTATAATATACCATTGTGTGAACTTTTTACCGGGTGACAAAAGCAATGTAGTAATTAAAATGAAAAAAAAGAGAAGTAATGTGTAGATCGACTCAGCATAAATATGATTAATATACACAATAGATGTCCACAAAATTAAAAATGTATAGATCAATTTAATGTAAATTCGAATAAATATGTGCATATCTACACAATATTGGAAATATTAATATCATTTCATTTGTGTCTATTCTTTTTTTTTTGTTTTGAATAAATAGATTTAATTTTATAACAAAATACAACATATATGTAACAACCGGATTTTCTTAAAAAAATTAAAATAAAATAAAGATAATATTATGGAGTATTAATAATAACTAGATAATAAGAATAATTTAAATATGTTAAAAATAAAAATAAGAGTTACTATTTAATTAGATATCTAACTAATTACTAAATCAAATTTGTTGCAATTATAAGATATAAACTTGAAATTTAAAAATATAACTATTTTTAAATAACAGAAATTAAATGGACTCTTAAATGATAAAGTTATAGATAACATATTAGAGACATAGAACAAATACGTATTTGCATATTATTACAAATTAGAGAAAGAGAGAGAAATTTGAAAAGAACGACAAAATTTATTCTGATTTTGGGACTACTGTGAATCAGAGAAGAAGAAAAGAAAAAAAATCAAAAAAATCAAAAGGGGTTGTTTGAAGCAATGATTTATAATAATAATAAAAAAAAGAATTAAATACTGACAAGTGTACATACTCCATGTGTATGCATATTTTTGTAGGTGTCAAATATTAAGGGGTTGTTTGATAAAATTGAATAAAACAGTTCTGAATGTTTAAATAATCTGAATGAGCTGAATAGAGCATAATTCTGAATACTGAATAAAAAATAATTGTTTGATAATTGATATGTCTAAAACATCTGAATTTGTGTATTTTAAAATTTTAACCATTAAAGATGTTTTGAACTAATTTGTTCGATAATTTAAAACATATGCCAGATAAAATATATATTAATTATAATAAAAAAAATCTTTTATATTAAGTATTTGAATACTTTTTTCATATATATATATATAGGGACTGATCCATTAATAACATTGTAAATGAGGATCTATCCTTATAATAGATCTCAATCGTCTACGCTGAAATCTGACTATTTCAAAAGCTATCGTCCACAGTATAATATCAAAGTATTTGCAATATTATATTACGGATGGGGTTAAATGTCCAAAGCACCTCCAATATGCATGTAATACATTCATCATCCGCAGTATTATATTAAGGAAGGTGAAGACTAGGTCTTACTCGAGGAAACGAAGACGTTTTGAATACACTCACCGTCCGTAGTATTATACTGTAAACGATGAAATTATCATCCGCAATATAATAATGCGGACGTTAGTTTAATTATAAAATTGCATTCGTCTTTATTCATAGCAATCATTTTGAATCTCATCTCATTTTCACAATAGCGATGAAGGTAATTTTAGTTATGACTATTAAATTATATATTTCTTCTTGCGTATAACATGAATCTACAATGTTGTAATGTAGAAAAAAATAGAAATTTAATAGCCTTAATTATAAAATTGTGTTAGTCATTATTCATAACAATTATTTTGGATCTCATCTCATTTTCACAGTAGCAAGCTAGATAGTTTTAATTATGGCTATTAAATTTTCTATTTCTTCTTGCAGATAATATGAATCTACAACATTGTAATGCAGAAGAAATATAAATTTTATAGCATTAATTATAAAATTGCATTCGTCTTTGCTTATAGCAATTGATGTGATAAAAATTAGTAATTGCAAGTGCACATCGTCAAATTGAAGAACGGGCAAGTATAAGTCGAACCACAGAGACTAAATTAATTTCAATGTTTCCTTAATTTATATTCCAAACAAATTAGAAATAAAAAAATGGTGGAGATGATTAATTAACTAAATAATGCAAATTAAAAATTAATAACGAAAACTAATAATGAGAAAAACTACCTAGGAATCCTAATCCACTAAATACTAACATAATAATTAAATTATTCATTTTCTTAATTAATTTAAAATTATTTTTTCTTTCCTTTAAAAATAGTGATTCATATAATTTATATGGGCAAACATAGATTATGAAAATTTAAGTATTAACTATAACTCATCAAAACTTCATTGAGCAAGCATGAATTATGAAAAACTCATATCTCAACAATAACCTATCAAAATATCACAATTAATATAGAACCAAAACGAATTTAGGGCAAATGTATAATTTGAAGGAACAACCAATTAGTCATTTATATTGGAACAGAAATAAAATAATTAATATGTAATATTTAGCTTCATCTTCATCCTAGATATTAAAAATTTAGTTAACCATGGAATTAAAAATAGATAAAAACAAAATTAAAACTACTAATATTGATTGCATGAAATAAAATTAAAACTAATGAAAACAATATTAAAAAGAACTTTTATTAAATTAAAAATTTGCAACGAATGAATAACAATACTCCTTGACACAAAAGCTAAAATCCGTGTGTTTGCCTTTTTCCGTTTTAGAAAATACTCCACGCAAGTGTACGTGGTCTAATCGTAGTACAAGACTAGCAAGGTATCGTTCCCAGGAGGATTTACAAATAAAGTATGAAATTACTAGTTAATAATTGAAATAACATCATTTGAATTTTTTTGAATTGAAAATATTGTTAAGTTTTGACATTAATATCAAAGATTAAATTACTCCAAACTAGAGATCTTTATGTTAAACAATGTTTAGGGTTTACAATTTAACTATATGTCATCAACTGAACCTAATTATTACTGTTAAGTTAAAATACAAGCAATGAGTTGCTAATTAAGAACTTTTAATTAAGCTAAAATAATATCTCTCGATTATTATACAGCAAATCTTCCCCAATTTTACCGATCATGAAATAGACTAAAGAAGAACATCTCATTTAAATCAACAATCTATATTTCTATGAATGCTGAATTTAAAAGGATCATAAGCTTAGGTTCTCTACTAATTACACGTGGCGATTAAGTATATTTCTATCTCAATCACAAATAACGTTAACAAACTATAATCACATTGTAAGACCCCGAATTTTATGAAATATAAAATTTATTTTTCTTCATATATATTTTCATGAAACAGTAAGTGGTTGAATTGATAAAGTTAAAAGTTAAGGATGTTATGTGTAAATTATATTATGTCGGACAATATTCTTTTGGTCGGGGAATATTCGTTCTGTCGGGGAATGTTCGTACGACGGCGCCGTACGAACCAATCATTGGTGGACCCCACAAAGGTGGACCCTACAAAGAATAATTGTCGGATATAGAAAATGACATAAACAATTTTTAAAATGGTCGATAGTACTATTACTTTTAATTGTTAAAATATCCGGTGGTAAAAGAATAGTAATATACGGTATTACAAGTAACATACGGTATTGCACAGTAGCACACGGTATTGCACAGTAGCACACGGCATTGCACAGTGTTTCGTTTTATTAAATTGATAAAGTGGTTATCGTACAATATTTGACTTTATTGTCACATGCACAATAATTCATGTTATTAAATTGATAATTGTCACAGTAGCATATGCACAGTAATTCACATTATTGAATCAATAATTGTCATAACACAGTAACGTAATCTTTCTTTTGCATACTTTCTGCATTATTGTTATCTCTATTATGGTATTATTTAAACAATTGTATTTCATTAATTAATTGACTTGATATCTAACTCAGAAAGCCAACTACACTGTATTTATAACAATTAGTCATAATAATGAATAAGTGTGAATTATTGTTGAATAATTGAATTGATAAAGTTATTTGTTTATAATATAAAGTTAGGTGATATAAAATGAATGGTATAGATTAAAGATAATATAGAATTTAAAATGGATGGTGTAGATTAAAAGATGATCTTTAAATGAATGGTTTAGATTAAGGAAATCTTAAAAGATGAAATGAATGGTATAGATTAAAGATAATATAGAATTTGAAATGGATGATGTAGATTAAAAGATGATAATTAAATGAATGGTTTATCTTAAAAGATGAAATGAATGGTATGGATTAAACATTATCTTGAAATGAACGGTTTGGATTAAATTAGGAAATCTTGGTTATGATAAGATTTTTGGCTATAAATAGAGGTCTTAACTTAAGGATTTTTCATAAACTTCCTTACTTGTTCTTTCTTTCTCTCTCTAAAAACTTCTTGTGAAAGTTTTCTCTAAGTGTGCTTAAGTAATCTTGAGTATTTGTGAAGATTTATAAGTATACGTGTACTGTTCAAGTTAATCAACCTCATTTAAATCAATATCCAGTCACGTGTTAAGGTAAAGGATTATCATTATTTGATTCTCGAAAAATAATATCGTTTCTTTCTTACTCATAAGATGTGCCATTTATTTCCATGTATTAATTTATGGGAATAACCTTACGGCGCGGATTATCGCCTGTTGGTGAATAACCTTTTGTATTCATTCCTTATTAATCTCTGAGAATAACCTTACGGTGCGGATTATCGCCTGTTTGGTGAATGACTCTTCGTATTCAATTTTTATTAAATTGTGGGAATAACCTTACGGTGCGGATTATCGCCTGTTGGTGAATAACCTTTCGTATTCATTCCTTATTAATCTCTGAGAATAACCTGACTACGCGGATTACCGCATGTTTAGTGAATTACTTTTTGTATTCATTTCTTATTTGTCTCTTGTGAAAATAATTTGTTTACACGAATTATCACATGACACTTTTATTGCATATTCGTTTATAATATCATTTTCTTTCATATTCGTAAGTGATATTATTTTCCTTTATACTCATAAGGGATACCATCTTTTTCATCTTCCATTATTCAAACTTACTATGGTAAGGGATATTAATTTCCTTCACCTTTTGTTAATCAAACCTGCTACGGTAAGGGATATTATTTTCTTTCATACACCTAAATCGAAACTTATTATGGAACTATTGCTTCTATAATTCCTGAAAATATTATATGTTCCATAATAGTTGCACTTCATCATTTCAATTGAACCATCCTATTTACGTGAACCTTTCTATTGAACTGTAACCGTTATTTTGAACTGTGGATCTTGAATATCATTTTTAAATTTCACTCCACATCATGTTGGCAATTTGGACATTATTTGAATCTGTACAAAGTAAACTTCTGATACTTATTGCTTATCCTGTTTCTTCTGTTCATCATTTATATAATTCTAATCATCCAAATTCAAGTTGTTGTGAATATCTATGGCCGGGGGCACATATGCGATATAATTGTTGAACAGATGATAGGTTAAAGGCGATATAATAGGTTAAAGGCGATACATCTGTTCGGTGTCTTTTATGGCACGTGGTGAATGTTCTCTTTGGCCCGTAGTGCAAAGATGAACTGTTGTTTGGTATGATTATGACCAAAGGCTGAATCTGGTATAATCATGACCGTTGGTGTTATATTGAATGTCTTTGGCCCGTAGTGCAAAGATGAACTGTTGATCCGCATGATTATGATCAGGAACTGTGAATTTGTATTATCTTGACTAATGGTATTTCAGATGATAAAAGTTGATGATATTTTTACTAAAAAGAGAAGCGAGTGGACACTATAGTCTGCATTATTCTTCTAATAGATTGCTCATTCCGCTGCTATTATTGATCTGAACATTGTTTAAGAATTTAACTCCAGTTTTTGATACAAACCTTGTAGTCTATTGTATTCTATCAAGAACTCAACTGTTGAAGGCTAACGATAATTTACTTGTCATTATCTTAGTCATGATATTCTTTACTGGGCTATTTGAGCTCACCCTTTCTTTTGTTCCATTGTTTTTCAGAAAATGAGAGAGTAGCCGGGTCTAGCAAGGGAATGGAGTGACGGTCCGAGTGATAGCTATTGTAGTCTTCACATGTTGTATATAGTGTGACAATAATTATGAAGACTTAGTTGTGTATTATTATACACTGTATTGTTGAACGTTATTCTATCTTGTAATAATTTTGTTGTAGTCTTTTGACGACTCAAGTTTGGGCTGTATGAGCCTAGATTTGGGGGCGTCACAGTTGGCATCAGAGCTTAGGGATATGGTCTTTAATGGAGATCTGGGGTTAGAACTAGGAGGGGAGAGACGAATAGAATCAATCACTAGTGTGTCCTATCTAAATTAGATTTTTATCTAATGAATCGATTTGAATGTAGGAACATGAAGAGATGAGTCAGTTTGTTTGAACTAACAATTATTTTGTGACAACAGTTTAGTATGGCATCTGGAAATCAAGAGGTTAACTATGGAATGCCTGAAACGAATGTAGCCGAGAATCAAGAGGCCCCAAACAATCCTCCTGCCAACTCAGGAAATAATGTTCCTGATAACATGATGAACGATGGATTCTTTAGGAATTTCAAGCAGTTCATATAGAATCAAGCAAGAGGAAATCCAGTCAATAATAACGGTAGAAAAGCTGGTAATTTAAGGATGGTCACTGTCAAGCAATTTAAAGAATTGGGACCACCTGAATTCCATGGGAAGCCTGACCCACTCAAAGCGGAGGCATGGCTGAAGCAGACGACAAAAATACTTGATGTCTTACAATGCGCTGATGATCAAAAGGTGTCATTTGCCACTTTTATGTTACGAGGTGAGGCGGACCATTGGTGGGAAGCGGTAAAACGTATCCAACCTTCAGCACTCGAAATGTCTTGGACAGAATTCGAAGAACTGTTTAACGAGAAGTATTTTCCAGAAAGCATCCGCCACATGAAAGAGGTGGAATTCATTAAGCTGGAGCAGGGAAACATGACAGTCTCCCAATATGAAGCTAAGTTCGCCGAGTTATCTCATTTTGCCACCCATCTAGTGGATGACGAAGCACGAATGAGTCGGATGTTCCTAAGAGGTTTGAGACTCAAAATTCGTCAACAACTTAGCTCTCATAAATTCAGTTTGTATTCGGATGTTGTGGATAGGGCTCAAAGGGTGGAGCAAACAGATGAAACATTGCAGCCAAGAGTTAATGATCAGCATAGAGAAAGGAATGATAACAACCACAGGAATGAGAACCATCGAGGAGGTAACCAACACTTCGGTGGTAATTCCACATCAAATAACAGAAGAGGAGAATCCAGTGGGAACAATTTCAAAAGAAAGAGATTCCATAATAATTATGGAAGAGCACCAGTACCAGCACCAGCACCGACCCTAGTTTCAAGGGGAGAAGATCGACCACCAGTGAGATGTTATAGGTGTGGTCAGGAAGGTCACATCAGCCCAAACTGTACACAGCAATCCAAGAAGTGTTACAGTTGTGGGAAAGAGGGTCATCTTGCGCGGTTTTGTCCTGCCACAAAATCGAGTCCAGCTGCAATGATGATACCAAAAGCTAGCATGGATAAGGGAAAATCTGTAGTTCAAGGAAGAGCTTTTGTTGTGACATCCCAAATGGCACGAAACTCGAACGAGGTGATAACCGGTAAGCTATTCATAAATTATCGTGAAGTCTACGCTTTGTTAGATACTGGATCTACCCATTCTTTTATCTCACCTACATGTGCTCAGCGTTTAAACTTAACTCCTGAAAATTTGGATTTTGACTTATCAGTTGAAACCTCATTAGGAGAAATGACCATTACATCTACTGTCTATAAATCTTGCCTAGTTCAAATCAACAACCTCACATTACCTGTTGACCTTATTTCTTTGGAGATGCATGAATTTGATGTGATTTTAGGAATTGATTGGTTGACTACCCATCATGCTAAAATTGATTGTTTTCATAAGATTATTAGTTTTCATATTCCTAATCAACCTGTCATGCAAATTCAAGCAACTAAACCATTGAAATCTATAACTATTATTTCTAGCCATAAAGCCATTCGTTTATTGAAAAACGGATGTCAAGCCTTTTTAGCTCATGTCACTGATTTGAACAAAAATACATCAAACTTGAATGATATTCCCATTGTTAATGAGTTTCCTGACGTTTTTCCTGAAGAACTTCCTGGCTTACCCCCAAACCGTGAAATTGAATTTTGTATTGATCTTGAACCCGGTACCAAACCCATTTCCAAAGCTCCATACCGAATGGCTCCCATTGAACATCAAGAGTTAAAAGTCCAACTACAGGAATTGTTGGATACCGGTTTCATTCGTCCGAGTGCATCACCTTGGGGTGCTCCTGTTCTATTTGTGAAGAAGAAAGACGGGAGTATGAGATTGTGCATTGACTACCGAGAATTGAATCATGTCACCATCAAAAACAGGTACCTGTTACCTCGGATTGATGACATGTTTGATCAATTACAAGGTGCTCAACATTTCTCAAAGATTGATCTCCGTTCTGGATATCATCAGTTAAAGGTTAAAGCTGAGGACATTCCAAAGACTGCTTTCAGAACTCGTTATGGGCATTATGAGTTTTTAGTCATGCCTTTTGGACTAACCAATGCTCCTGCAGCTTTCATGGACATGATGAACCGAATATTCAAGGAACATTTGGATCATTTTGTAGTTGTCTTTATTGATGACATTCTCATATACTCCAAGAATCGCGAGGATCATGAACAACACCTGAGATTGATACTCCAAAAGCTCCGTGAGAATAAATTATATGCCAAGTTGAAGAAATGTGAGTTCTGGCTTGAGGAAGTCACGTTTCTTGGGCATGTGATTTCTAGTCAAGGAATATCAGTCGATCCTGCGAAGATTGAAACGGTACTAAATTGGGAACAACCCAAGACAGTAACCGAAGTCCGAAGTTTTCTGGGCCTAGCTGGTTATTATCGGAGATTCGTGGAAGGATTTTCTCGGATCGCCACTCCATTAACTCAGCTTACTCGGAAAAGCACAAAATTCATATGGAGCGAGGAGTGCGAGAAAAGTTTCCAAGAACTCAAGAGGAGACTGGTTTCAGCTCCTGTTCTGACCATTCCATCAGGATCAGGAGAATTCGTCATATATAGCGATGCTTCAGACAAAGGTCTAGGCTGTGTCCTTATGCAACATGGAAAGGTTATAGCCTATGCCTCTCGACAACTCAAAGATTATGAGAAAAATTATCCTACTCATGATCTAGAGTTGGCAGCAGTCGTTTTCGCATTGAAGATCTGGAGACACTACTTGTACGGAGAAAAGGTGGATATCTATACGGATCATAAAAGTCTCAAGTATTTCTTCACTCAGAAGGAACTCAACATGCGACAACGACGTTGGCTTGAGCTGTTGAAGCATTATGACCACACAATCCAGTATCACCCGGGAAAGGCGAACGTTGTAGCTGACGCTTTGAGCAGAAGATCTTATGCGAGTACAAGTGCACTGCTGACAACACAAAAGTGTATTTTGTACGACTTGCAAAAGATGGAGATAGAGCTAAAGACACCAGGGACCCACTTGAAGATTGCGCACGTACGAGTAGAACCAGCTTTAATCGATAAAATTAAAGCTGCTCAAGCTACTGATCCGGAGTTGATGAATATGATGAAGAAAGTACAAGAAGGTGATATTCCTGAGGCAAGAATCGACGAGAAAGGAATACTTCGAGTTAACTCTCGACTCTGTGTTCCTAACGATCCTGAATTGAAGTATAAAATCATGATGGAGGCACATAACACGCCATTTGCAATTCACCCAGGGAGTACCAAGATGTATCGAGATCTTCGACATACATTTTGGTGGAACAATATGAAAAGGGAGATTGCAGAATTTATCTCAAGGTGCCTAACTTGTCAACGTGTCAAGGCAGAGCATCAAGTACCTAAGGGTCCATTACAACCACTTGAGGTTCGCGAATGGAAGTGGGAACACATCAATATGGATTTCGTGACGGGTCTTCCAAAAGTTTCTCAAGGCTTAGATGCAATTTGGGTGATCGTAGATAGATTGACCAAATCTGCTCATTTCTTGCCTATACGAGAAAACTTTTCACTTGAACGTCTTGTCGGTATGTACATAAATGAGATCGTGAGATTGCATGGCATGCCAGTTTCCATAGTTTCTGATCGAGATCCTAGATTCACTTCACGCTTTTGGATCAGTCTACAAAAAGCTATGGGCACTGAACGACGTTTTAGTTCTGCATACCATCCTCAAACGGACGGACAATCGGAAAGGACGATCCAGACCCTCGAAGATCTTTTGAGACTTTGTGTATTAGACTTCAAAGGAAGTTGGGATAAGTACTTGCCATTGGTGGAATTTTCTTACAACAACAGTTACCAAGCAAACATAGGCATGGCTCCATTCGAGGCTTTGTATGGAAGGAAGTGCCGCTCTCCAGTATGTTGGAATGAGGTAGGAGAAGCAAAATTGTTAGGACCCGAGTTGGTACGCTTGACAACAAAAAAGATCCAAATGATCCGACAACGAATACAGACCGCACAAGAACGACAAAAGAGTTATGCTGATCTTCATCGGAGAGACGAAAGTTTCAACGTCGGAGATCATGTATTCTTACGTGTTTCTCCATGGAAAGGGGTTACGAGATTCGGAAAGAGAGGAAAGCTCAACCCTCGATTTATTGGCCCCTTTGAAATCCTCGATCGGATAGGAACCGTAGCCTACAGACTAGCCCTACCACCAAGTATGTCTCGCATCCATAACGTTTTTCACATATCTATGTTACGTAAATATGTGAAGGACCCAAACCACGTCATTGAGTTAGAACCAGACGTTATAGCAGAGGATTTAACGTACGAGGAGGTACCTGTTAAGATCCTAGATAAGAAGGAGCAGATCCTACGCTCAAAGGTTATACCTCAAGTTAAGGTTTTATGGAGGAACCAAGATACTGAGGAAATGACTTGGGAGCTAGAATCTGAAATGAAATCTAAGTATCCTTACCTCTTCGATATGCCAGGTACGTCAATTTCGGGGACGAAATTTCATAAGGAGGGGAGGTTGTAAGACCCCGAATTTTATGAAATATAAAATTTATTCTTCTTCATATATATTTTCATGAAACAGTAAGTGGTTGAATTGATGAAGTTAAAAGTTAAGGATGTTATGTGTAAATTATATTATGTCGGACAATATTCTTTTGGTCGGGGAATATTCGTTCTGTCGGGGAATGTTCGTACGACGGCGCCGTACGAACCAATCATTGGTGGACCCCACAAAGGTGGACCCTACAAAGAATAATTGTCGGATATAGAAAATGACATAAACAATTTTTAAAATGGTCGATAGTACTATTACTTTTAATTGTTAAAATATCCGGTGGTAAAAGAATAGTAATATACGGTATTACAAGTAACATACGGTATTGCACAGTAGCACACGGTATTGCACAGTAGCACACGGCATTGCACAGTGTTTCGTTTTATTAAATTGATAAAGTGGTTATCGTACAATATTTGACTTTATTGTCACATGCACAATAATTCATGTTATTAAATTGATAATTGTCACAGTAGCATATGCACAGTAATTCACATTATTGAATCAATAATTGTCATAACACAGTAACGTAATCTTTCTTTTGCATACTTTCTGCATTATTGTTATCTCTATTATGGTATTATTTAAATAATTGTATTTCATTAATTAATTGACTTGATATCTAACTCAGAAAGCCAACTACACTGTATTTATAACAATTAGTCATAATAATGAATAAGTGTGAATTATTGTTGAATAATTGAATTGATAAAGTTATTTGTTTATAATATAAAGTTAGGTGATATAAAATGAATGGTATAGATTAAAGATAATATAGAATTTAAAATGGATGGTGTAGATTAAAAGATGATCTTTAAATGAATGGTTTAGATTAAGGAAATCTTAAAAGATGAAATGAATGGTATAGATTAAAGATAATATAGAATTTGAAATGGATGATGTAGATTAAAAGATGATAATTAAATGAATGGTTTATCTTAAAAGATGAAATGAATGGTATGGATTAAACATTATCTTGAAATGAACGGTTTGGATTAAATTAGGAAATCTTGGTTATGATAAGATTTTTGGCTATAAATAGAAGCCTTAACTTAAGGATTTTTCATAAACTTCCTTACTTGTTCTTTCTTTCTCTCTCTAAAAACTTCTTGTGAAAGTTTTCTCTAAGTGTGCTTAAGTCATCTTGAGTATTTGTGAAGATTTATAAGTATACGTGTACTGTTCAAGTTAATCAACCTCATTTAAATCAATATCCAGTCACGTGTTAAGGTAAAGGATTATCATTATTTGATTCTTGAAAATAATATCGTTTCTTTCTTTCTCATAAGATGTGCCATTTATTTCCATGTATTAATTTATGGGAATAACCTTACGGCGCGGATTATCGCCTGTTGGTGAATAACCTTTCGTATTCATTCTTTATTAATCTCTGAGAATAACCTTACGGTGCGGATTATCGCCTGTTTGGTGAATGACTCTTCGTATTCAATTTTTATTAAATTGTGGGAATAACCTTACGGTGCGGATTATCGCCTGTTGGTGAATAACCTTTCGTATTCATTCCTTATTAATCTCTGAGAATAACCTGACTACGCGGATTACCGCATGTTTGGTGAATTACTCTTTGTATTCATTTCTTATTTGTCTCTTGTGAAAATAATTTGTTTATACGAATTATCACATGACACTTTTATTGCATATTCGTTTATAATATCATTTTCTTTCATATTCGTAAGTGATATTATTTTCCTTTATACTCATAAGGGATACCATCTTTTTCATCTTCCATTATTCAAACTTACTATGGTAAGGGATATTAATTTCCTTCACCTTTTGTTAATCAAACCTGCTACGGTAAGGGATATTATTTTCTTTCATACACCTAAATCGAAACTTATTATGGAACTATTGCTTCTATAATTTCTGAAAATATTATATGTTCCATAATAGTTGCACTTCATCATTTCAATTGAACCATCATATTTACGTGAACCTTTCTATTGAACTGTAACCGTTATTTTGAACTGTGGATCTTGAATATCATTTTTAAATTTCACTCCACATCATGTTGGCAATTTGGACATTATTTGAATCTGTACAAAGTAAACTTCTGATACTTATTGCTTATCCTGTTTCTTCTGTTCATCATTTATATAATTCTAATCATCCAAATTCAAGTTGTTGTGAATATCTGTGGCCGGGGGCACATATGCGATATAATTGTTGAACAGATGATAGGTTAAAGGCGATATAATAGGTTAAAGGCGATACATCTGTTCGGTGTCTTTTATGGCACGTGGTGAATGTTCTCTTTGGCCCATAGTGCAAAGATGAACTGTTGTTTGGTATGATTATGACCAAAGGCTGAATCTGGTATAATCATGACCGTTGGTGTTATATTGAATGTCTTTGGCCCGTAGTGCAAAGATGAACTGTTGATCCGCATGATTATGATCAGGAACTGTGAATTTGTATTATCTTGACTAATGGTATTTCAGATGATAAAAGTTGATGATATTTTTACTAAAAAGAGAAGCGAGTGGACACTATAGTCTGTATTATTCTTCTAATAGATTGCTCATTCCGCTGCTATTATTGATCTGAACATTGTTTAAGAATTTAACTCCAGTTTTTGATACAAACCTTGTAGTCTATTGTATTCTATCAAGAACTCAACTGTTGAAGGCTAACGATAATTTACTTGTCATTATCTTAGTCATGATATTCTTTACTAGGCTATTTGAGCTCACCCTTTTTTTTGTTCCATTGTTTTTCAGAAAATGAGAGAGTAGCCGGGTCTAGCAAGGGAATGGAGTGACGGTCCGAGTGATAGCTATTGTAGTCTTCACATGTTGTATATAGTGTGACAATAATTATGAAGACTTAGTTGTGTATTATTATACACTGTATTGTTGAACGTTATTCTATCTTGTAATAATTTTGTTGTAGTCTTTTGACGACTCAAGTTTGGGCTGTATGAGCCTAGATTTGGGGGCGTCACACACATGCTACCATACAAGGGTCTATTTTCATACTCCTCTCTCGATTCCATATGAAAAACCAAGTTAATTACTGGCTAGGTAATTAATACAATTAAAACTAGTATGATAGTCAACATTCACATGTATCCAACACTAACAAGTAATAACTCCATTCAGATCAAACCAATAATTTCATTGCAAACCCTAAACAAAAGTAATCAGTTCATATTCAAATTTAAATGAAGTACATATGAATAAGTTCCAGCCATAGTAAGTGACAATATTTAAAGTACAAAGGGTTAGAGATAAACTAATAATGCCTTGTTGCTCTTCTCTGCACCAAGCTTGAGGATTTCTCACCAAAACTAAACATTTTTCTTCCTCTTCTCCAGATCTCATTTTTTTCTCTCTGTCTCTCTGGCTATTTAATTACCCGCACTTAGGCAACTTAACTGCCAATCAAAACTGACTTAGCAACTGCTCAACAACGTGGAGAAACCACTCACTCGCCGTTTGACGCGGCTGCTTCACAACTCACGCAGCTGCGTTGAAATCTTCTGACGCAACTGCTTCACATATCACGCAGCTGCGTCTGACCTTACTGGAAACGATGACTGCTTATAACGCAGGTGCGTCACTTTGTGATGTAGCTGCGTTACCCTTATCCTTAAATCACCAAAATGCCCTTGCAAGCTTCTTTTTCTGCAAACATGAAACAAATACACAAAAATGTATAAAATTGAAATAGAAATGCGTAAGAATTAACAATAAATGAGTTAAGAAGCAATTACTTTGCAAATATAACACCGACCCAACAAATACCCCCAAACTTATTTAATTGCTTGTCCTCAAGCAAAATAAATTAGCAGAACTAAACACTAGAAGCAATCATGAATTTCAAGCATAACATACATCATTATAACCATATACCAGATTCAAGCCTCAAAGTAACTCAGATAAGCCTTAGAGAAATTTCAAGAACTACAAAACTCACAATTCTCACAGAATCAACAATCTAGCCCCTATTTCAGATTCCTAATCGTGTGTGTGTTCCGTAGTTTCAACTAGTTAGAAATTTAGACAAACTCTTAGATTAATCACATGCAGTACTTCCAGTGTGAATTCACAACTTTACCTTCAGAACACTTAACTAAGTCAGGCAATCACATAAATTAGGGATCATACTACCTTCGAAATTATTTTCTAACATCTACTAATAAGAATAATAGGAGTGAATGCGTTTTACGCTCCATTTCACCCTTTAACTTACTAACAATGACTTGTGCAATGCATAATTTCATTAGGCTATTCAATGCTACTCATGTAACGAGCTTTCAACCAATGATTCCCAAACCAGTTGGCTTTAGGTCACTAGATGTAAAGACATCCCTAAGGGTTTACTCGCTCGAATAGCAAATGCCACGAAATTCTGACTAAGTCAATTATTCTCATATAATATATATATATATATATATATATATATATATATATATATATATATATATATATTTTAATTAATTTTTTAAATTTTTTTTAGAAGTAATTATGATCCCCCCAAACTTTTGTAAAAGCCTTAACTTAGCATGCACAAGAAGTTCGAGTAAGGATTAAAACTCATCACAGGAAATCCCACAAATAATCAATCTAATAAGTTTTCTAATTCTCAACTAATCAACACAATACAAGTTGTGCTCATAAAGATATAGGAATCAACAAACAATAGAGTAGAGTAAGACGACTCGACTGTAAGACTCAAGTTCATCATGTTCATCCATTTCTCGTTAAAGGCTAGTAAATAACAAGCATTCTTATCATCGGCCTTACACTAGTTTTCACGATTACTTTCACAAGAAATTTACTAATAAAATCAAAAACTACAACTGACCGTTTTCGTAGGTATCACGGTTACAGTTAGCACGTGTAACAAGCCTTTAAAACCCCATAATTACCTTCTGAGGACGAGTTAAGTCCCGTGAGGGTTTGCAGTGAATATACCCTCAAAATTCATCTACATTCCTAATATATATATATATATATATATATATATATATATATACATTTCTTATTTTTTTTTAGCAAAACAACAAGTTAAACCACCAACAAAACTAAAAACCTAAACATATTTTAAACCACGACAAAACTAAACACAAACAAAAAATAACAAATAGAAATGTATATGTCCCCCAAACTTGTCAAAATCTTTGCCTCAATGAGAATTATAAGAAAATTGAAATAACGGGACTTCCTTTGTTGACCACTATGCATCTGCTTCTTCATCTGGTGAATCAGGAGGAAATGCAAACATCGATGGAGGTGGTGGAAACTGCAATGGTTAGCGAACAACATTCATTTCCAAGCGATTAAATGCCTCAGCTAAAGTCATAGAGAAAACTGCATGATACTGCATCATGGAACCCATTGTTTGTGCCAAATGTGCATCCCATCTAGCTTGTCGACTAGAGTCTCTCCGCAACTGCCTAACTTCCTCAACTAAAGTGTCAATTGTGTTAGACGATGAAGCTGCATCATGTTCCGGCTCCGCTGCAAATAACTCCTCGGTATCCGGAGAATGCGGAACATCCAAAAGAAATTCCGCTCCTCTTTGATCAGGAGGTGCCCCATTCCATTGTTTGAAATTCTTAATAATTTTAGAATTTATGGGGACTTGAGGGTTCTGAGTTAATTCACCTTCTTCCCATACCACCTCTGCTGCTTTACAAAGCCCATAAATCAATGACGGATGAGGTAAACCTCATATTGGTTTCCCTTTTATAGCATACTTGATTGAGCTATTGATAACTTGGCCCTTGTCAATAGTTTTTTCATTGACCATACATAATAGAAGGACCACTCTTTCTTTGATAACCTCAGTGACATGTGTGGTAGGCACGAGTTTAGCACACAGAAAGTAGTACCATGCCTTTTCATATTAGCTTAAGTATGTATAATTGAAGGTTTTGGGTTCACCATCTTTATATTTCCAAACTGTATCCGGTTGGCACAATCCTCGAATAAACTCCTCATAATTCACCGGCTCCTTAGCGTATTCTGAATACTCATCTGCTTCTGGTGGCGGTGGAAGACCATAGTACTCATTGATTTTAGCAGGAGAAAATGAGACCTTCTTACTCCGAACAACTACGTCATTATATTTAATAGCCTTGGCATTTGCATAAAATTCCTTAACAATTGAAATTACAGCAGGTTTAGGTTGGTGAGTTAATGTACCCCAATGTTGGCAAGTCATTCTCAATAACTCACCATCCAAAGGTCCTGGATTAAGCCCCCTCTCTGGTATGAGTTTCTTTGCATTTACATACTCTTCATGGAACTTAACCGCTTCATAATTAACAAACCGACTTGAATCGTATTGAGGGGTGGACCTTGAGCTCTCTCCTCGGTGACGTTTTGGTGCCATTTGAATTTACAAGCTTTCCCAAGTGTTTATAACACCCACAAATTACAAAACACTTAGCTTGTCCTTTAAGAAATTAAAACAAACAGTTGGCGGGTACCTTTTGAAAACCCCAAAACTAGTATATTTGATTCTTCAAATAATTCTCCAATAGCACCAAGAAACCCAAATACAACACCAAGTATGTATACTTGCAAGAATTTAACACTATCCACAAGAATAATGTTATTAAAATTGACAATAAAAAATCTTACTTGATGAAGTAGGAGAGGACCCCCAATTTGATGTTTCATTGAGAAATGGAAGGATTGTGATTGCAATGTAACCTTGAGTACTCTATTTATATCCACCAAGATGCACAATTAATCCTTGAATGCATGTATAACGGATGTATTTGGGAAGTGAAACGAAGGGGCTTGAAGGAAAAAGAAGAACGCTAAAATAGGAATGCTAAAATGAACGCTCAGCCGTTTAATTTTGTAATCTCATCCATCTTATAAGATTGTAATTTTGCATTCTTATAAGATTGAAGTCGAAACTCATCCATCTCATTGAGTTGTAATAGACGTTCCTCACCAGCTAGATTAAAGTCCCAATTCAAATTTTGAGTTGCCCAATATGCATGATGTTCCAGTTCTACTGGCAAATGATAAGCTTTCCCAAAAACCAACCAATAAGGCGACATTCCAAGTGGTGTCTTAAAAGTTGTTCTATAAGCCCAAAGTGCATCATCGAGCTTAATGGACCAATCTTTACAATTCGGATTTACTGTCTTCTCCAAAATCCGCTTCACTTCTCTATTTGAAATCTCTGCTTGTCCACTTGTTTGTGGGGTGATAAGCGATAGCAACTCTATGCATGACTCCATAATTCGCAAGCAAGGTGTTAAATTGTCTATTGTAGAAGTGAGATCCTCCATCACTGATTATTGCCCTTGGTGTCCCAAATCTTGTGAAAATATTACGTTGCAAAAATTTGGTTACCACCTTAGCATCATTAGTGGGGGATACAATTGCTTCCACTTACTTAGACACATAGTCGACTGCTACAAAGCTATAAAAATTATTAAAAGACAAGGGAAAAGGTCCCATAAAATCAAAACCCCATACATCAAAGATTTTAACTTCTAAAATAGAATTAAGGGGCATCTCATGTCTTTTATAAATATTACCTACCCTTTGACATTGATCACATTGCAGAACAAATGAATAAACATCCTTAAATAAAGTAGGCCAGAAAAAACCTGATTGAAGAACCTTAGCAGCCGTTCTTTGTCCACCATAATGGCCTCCGTAGCTTGATGTATGACATTGATGAAGAATGCTTCCCATTTCTTCTGGGGGAACACAACGTCTCACTAACTGATCAGCACAAATCTTGAATAAAAATGGTTCGTTCCACAGATATTGACGAACATCATGCAGAAACTTCTTCCTCTATTGACTTGACAACTCTGGAGGTAAGACATTCCCAACAATATAATTGACTAAATCTGCATACCACGGTACCTCAGACGTAATTGCAAACAACTGTTCATCTGGGAAGCTATCATTAACTGTTACATCGTTGTTCCTGGGCTGCTCCATTCTAGACAAATGATCTGCTATCTGATTTTCAATTCCTTTTATGTCACGAATTTCAAGATCGAACTCTTGATGCAATAAAACCCAACGGATCAATCTAGGCTTTGCATCTTTCTTCGCAACAAGGTACCTTATTACTGAATGGTACGTGTAAACAATTACCTTTGTCCCAATGAGATATGGACGGAACTTATCAAAAGCAAATACTACAGCTAACAACTCTTTCTCTGTGGTTGTATATTTCAGCTGAGCATCAGTCAAAGTCTTACTGGCATAATAAATAGCTTGAAATACCTTGACCTTATGCTGGCCCAAAATTGCCCCAATTGCGAAGTCACTTGCATCACACATTAACTCAAATGGACGACCCCAATCTGGAGCTACTACCACCGGAGCTGTAACCAATTTCTGCTTCAAAATCCCAAATGCTGTGAGGCATGCTTCATCAAACTCAAACGAGACCTCTTTCTCTAATAAATTGCACAACGGCTTTGTGATCCTGGAGAAATTTTTAATGAACATTCGGTAAAACCCTACATGTCCCAAGAAACTACGAATACCCTTCTCTGAATTCGGTGGAGGCAACTTCTCAATGGCTGCAATCTTTGCTTTATTAACTTCAATACCATTCACTGACACCCGATGCCCCAGAATAATCCCTTCTTGAACCATGAAGTGGCACTTTTCCTAGTTTAATACCAAATTTGTTTCCATACATCTTCTCAGCACCAAAGTTAGATTCTCCAAACAGGCATCAAATGTATCACCAAACACCAAAAAATCATCCATAAAGACTTCCAAATCTTGCTCGACCATATTTCAGAATATCGCCATCATACACCGTTGAAAAGTTGTTAGTGCATTACACAATCCAAAAGACATTCTCTTGAAAGCGAATGTTCCATATGAACATGTAAATGCCATTTTCTCTTGATCTTCTGGTGCAATGGTTATCTAGTTGTATCCCAAGTACCCGTCTAACAAACAGTAATATTCATGTCCCGCAAGTCGATTCCACATCTGATCAATGAATGGCAATGGAAAATGATCCTTACGTATGGCTTTATTCAACTTCCTATAATCCAAACAAACTCGGCACCCCATAATTGTTCTCGTTGGAATCAACTCATTATTCTCATTAGGAACAACTGTCATACCACCTTTCTTCGGAACACAATGAACCGAGCTTACCCAAGCACTATCTGAAATTAGGTAGATAATCCCAGTATCTAGCCACTTAATTATTTCTTTCCTCATCACCTCCTTCATAATTGGGTTTAGTCTTCTCTGTTAATCAACTACTGGTTTTGCATTATCCTCTATTAAAATTTAATGCATGCAAAATGAAGGACTAATACCTTTAATATCCGCTAACACCCATCCAATAGCTGATTTGCACTCCCAAAGCACCCGTAATAATTTTTCTTTTTGAACCTCGTCCAACGATGCTGAAATAATAACAGGCAGAGTAGATGACTCACCCAAATAAGCATACCTGAGATGATTAGGCAATTGCTTCAACTCCAAAGTTGGTGGCACCTCAAATGAGGACTTTCCATTTGCCTTTGAATTTTCAAAGTAATCGAGTTACTTAAAGTGTTGCTTGAACCTTGTAAACCTCGGTGAAGAGTCCATTATTTGCACGTACTCCATAGCTTACTCACAATATGAAATTTCCTCTATACTAATTGACTTCTCCAGTGGATCATAGATACTATTTTCCAAAAACATCCCATTCACAATATCCTCAACAATATCAACTCTTAAACAATCATCAACCTCATTAGGAAATTTTATTACTTTAAACACATCAAACGTCACTTCCTGGTCCTGTACTCTCATAGTCAATTGTCCCTTTTGAACGTTTATCAAAGTTCTCCCAGTGGCAAGAAACGACCTTCTTAAGATGATAAGAATATCTCAGTCCTCCTCAAAATCCAAAATAATAAAGTCTGCTAGAAATATGAACTTATCGACCATAACTAGCACATCCTCTACTATACCTCGTGGATATGTAAGAGATCTGTCCGCTAACTGGAGTGTAACATTTGTAGGAGATGTTTCCTTAAGACCCAATTGTTGATAAATCGAAAAGGGCATAAGGTTAATACTTGCCCCTAAGTCACATAAGCATCGACTGAAATGTTAACTTCCAATTGTACATGGTATGGTAAAACTTCCTAGATCCTTCAATTTCGGAGGCAACTTCTTTTGTAAAATGGCGCTGCACTCTTCAATTAATGCAACGGTCTCAAAATCTCCCAATCTCCTCTTCTTGGACAAGATGTCCTTCATAAATTTAACATAGCTCGGCATCTGTTCCAGTGCATCTGCAAAAGGAATGTTAATTTGCAGCTTCTTGAACACATCCAAAAACTTTAAAAACTATTTATCGAACTTCTATTTCTGTAATCTCTGTGGAAACGGGACATTAGGTACCTCAGTAGATTTTATGTCCATTTTAAACTTCTCTGTAACTTCAGATTTTGAATTACCCCCATCTTCTTTCTCTTCTTTAACAACTTCACCATGCTTGTCCTCAGCACCCTGCAATTCTCTTCCACTTTTGAGTTTAACAACCTTACATTGCTCTTTACCATCTCGCTTTGGATTTACCTCTGTGTCACTTAGAAATGAATCTTGAGGTCTATTGTTCAATGCACTCGCTATTTGTCCCATTTGATTCTCCAGATTCCTTATAGCCACTGCCTGAGTCTTCACTGTCGAATCGAATTGATTAACCAACTTAACTAGTACATCTTCCATCTGAGCCAACTTATCCGGCTGTTGAGGTTGTTGATTGTGCTGATTATGAAACCCATGTGGATATGTATTTCTTGAAGACTGTCCTTGGGGTTGGGATTGGTTGTTACTCTAAGAAAAGTTTGGATGATTACGCCACCCCGAATTATAACTGTTAGAATTGCCCCCTTGCCATCGATTGTAATTGGACACAAATTGCACCGACTCTGGATTAATTGCACACTGATCACTTAAATGACTCCCTGCACATAGTTCATAAATTACTTTCACTTATTGTACCTTCTAACTTCCCATAGCATCTATCTTCTTAGCAAGAGCCGACACTTGTGCTGTCAATACCGTAACAGCATCTAACTCAATAACTCCAGCTGCCCTATATGGATTCATTCTTGCTGTTGACCATTGGTAGTTGTTTGCTGTCATGATTTCCAGTAAAGCATATGCCTCTTCACAACTCTTAGTCATTAGATCACCTCCCGCTGCTGCATCTATACTTGATCTCACTGATTGTCCTAGCCCATTGTAGAATGTCTAAACTTGAAGCCATTTTGGAATCCCATGATATGGACATTTTATCGATAACTCCTTGAATCTCTCTCATGCTTCATATAATGACTCTGAATCATGCTGGGTGAATGTCGTGATCTCATACCTTATCTTCACTGTCTTCGCATAAGGGAAGAATTTAGCCAAAAACTTCTGCATCAAATCATCCCATGTAATAATTGATCCCGACGGTAGTGAATGAAGCCAACTCTTTGCTTTATCTCTCAAGGTGAACGGGAATAGCCTCAAGCGAATCGCATCATCCGAAACCCCTTGATATTTGAAAGTATCGCAAATCTCCAAGAAACTCCTCAAATCCATGCTAGGATAATCATTTGGTAACCCACCAAACTATACAGAATTCTGGATCATTTGAATTGTTCCCGGCTTTATCTCGAATTGTGCCGCAGTGATTGCTGGTCTTGTAATATTCGACTGTATCTCGATCATCTGCAGAGTAGCATAGTCCCTTAGGGACTTTTGCTTTTCTTCCTCTGCCATTCTTTCTTGAATCTGATCTCGGTGTGGCGTTGTTTCTTGAATATAGTTCCAAATCTGACGTACCCTTTTTTCAATCTCGTATTCGAAAGGAACTGTATCTTTACCCTGTGAGTGTGTTTACATATACAACCAAGATTACCTGAACAGGAAGGGCAATAAACTAAAAATTATCAGACTTCAAAATAAAATACTTCAATTAAAACTAATATCAACACTTTATTTAAAACAAGTCCCCGACAACGGCGCCAAAAACTTGTTCGCCTTTTTTCGTTTTAGAAAATACTTCACGTAAGTGTACGTGGTCTAATCGTAGTACAAGACTAGTAAGGTGTCGTTCCCACGAGAATTTGCAAATAAAGTATGGAATTAGTAGTTAATAATTGAAATAACATCATTTGAATTTTTTTTTGAATTGAAAATATTGTTAAGTTCTTAAATTAATATTAAAGATTAAATTACTCCAAACTAGAGATCTCTATGTTAAATAACATTTAGGGTTTACAATAACTATATGTCATCAACTGAACCTAATTATTACTGTTAAGTTAAAATACAAGCAATGAGTTGCTAATTAAGAACTCTTAATTAAGCTGAAATAATATCTCTCGATTATTATACAGCAAATCTTCCCCAATTTTACCGATCATGGAATAGATTGAAGAAGAACATCCCATTTAAACCAACAATCTATATTTCTATGAATGCTAAATTTAAAAGGATCATAAGCTCAGGTTCTCTACTAATTACATGTGTCGATTAAATATATTTCTATCTCAATCACAAATTACGTTAACAAACTATAATCACATGCTACCATACAAGGGTCTATTTTCATACTCCTCTCTCGATTCCATATGAAAAACCAAGTTAATTACTAGCCAGGTAATTAATACAATTAAAACTAGTATGATAGTCAACCTTCACATGTATCCAACACGAACAAGTAATAACTCCATTCAGATCAAACAAACAATTTCATTGCTAACCCTAAACAAAAGTAATTAATTCATATTCAAATTTAAATAAAGTATGAATAAGTTCCAGCCATAGTAAGTGACAATATTTAAAGTACAAAGGGTTAGAGATAAACTAATAATGCCTTGTTGCTCTTCTCTGCACCAAGCTTGAGGATTTCTCACCAAAACTGAACCTTTTTCTTCCTCTTCTCCAGATCTCCCCCTGTCTCTCTATCTCTCTAGCTATTTAATTAACCGCACTTAGGCAACTTAACTGCCCATTCAAACTGACTCAGCAACTGCTCAACAACGTGGAGAAATCACTCACTCGCCTTTTGACGCGGCTGCTTCACAACTCACGCAGCTGCATTGAAATCTTCTGACGCAGCTGCTACACATATCGTGCAGTTGCGTCTGACCTTACTGGAACGATGGCTGCATATGACGCAGGTGCGTCACTTTGTGATGCAGCTGCATCACCCTTATCCTTAAATTACCGAAATGCCCTTGCAAGCTTCTTTTTCTGCAAACATGAAACAAATACACAAAAATACATAAAATTAAAATAGAAATGCCTAAGAATTAGCAATAAATGAGTTAAGAAGCAATTACTTTACAAATATAACACCGACCCAACAATATTATCTAGGATAAGTGAAAAATATGTATGGCCATGGGAGACAACATACTTCAGTATTTTCTGTAGCCTAGATAACTTGGATCAATAAGAATTAGAATACACAAGAACAAATAGAAAATCTAATAGCCTTAAATACAGCTACTCCGTTCAAGAGCTGTGAAAAATACAAGACTTAAACGAAAGCATGGATTCATGTCCAACGTATATTTAAACTAAAACTTGTGCGTTTCACCTGAACGATGAATTTTAAACGACTTAGCACAGTCCGCAGTATAATACTGCGGACAGTGAATGTATTAAAAATGTCGTCGTTTCCTCTAGTAAAGCCTAGTATTCACCATCCGCAGTATAATTATAATAATCATGAATTTTAAGCTACATTGTAATTAGAATTAATAACTAATTATCAATGAAGTAAATTTTGTATTAGTTAATTGTGCATTTACATAATTAAATGAATATTTGTATGTGTGTGTATATTTATTAATCTAATAATATATCAAGGTGGTGGAATTAATTAAATTAATCCAAGAAGAATCTAAGTAATTAAATTATACTAGTGAACTAACCCATGAGTTGAATTTACCAAGCCTAAGACTTGTATGTGATTAATGTGTTGGTATATTATAAACTAGCCCAAAGGATTTAATAAGGTAAGCCTAATTGGATTATATATTAAGTCTAAAGGAATTAATAAACTAGGACCAATGTATATGAACTAGTAGCCCACGTATGCAATTCAAATCCATACATATCATACTTAAATGTATCAATTGATAGTCCAAGTGTTGCTAGGTTAATTAATTTAACTTGTAGCCCAATTGGACATGTAATGTAGCCCAAAGGAAATTAATTAAATGGCTTAAACATGTGACCCAAATCAAAGCAAGTATTGATCATTGTGGGACCATGTTGATGATTTAAATGAGGTGTGTGTGTGTGTGTGTGTGTGTGTGTGTGTGTGTGTGTGATATTTGGGATATATATATGTATATGTAGGTATGAAAAATAAATCAAAATTTGGTAAAAAGAGAGTCCTAGAACCGGCCACATGAAGGGGGGGACCCACTTGGGTGGAGTGCAACCTAGATTGCTTGCAAAATCTCTCCAAGGACATAATAGTTGAGCAAATCTACTAACTCCTTACCAACTATGCAATAACTCTTGTACTTAGAGATAAGAAATCCCCAAAATAAAGCAAAAAAATGAGATCAATTGGGAGATTATGTAGACTTATATGAAGTGTATGTATAGCTTTGGAAGTAGTATAAATAGGAACCTTCACTAATAAGGCTAAACTTGTTAGTCATTTTACTAGATGCCTAAGAAAATTCTAGAGAAAGTTCTTTGAGGGAAAAAAGTAAAGAAAGAGAGCGAGAGCTTAAAAGTTGATAAAATTTAGCTCAAGAGTGAGTTCATAGTGTATAGATCAAGGAGCAAGGGTGGAGTCGTTAGCTAAGTTCATTTCAAAAAGAAAGAGAACATCCAGATCAAGGTTGAAAAGTTTTCTTTCTATAAAATCTTTTTCATTCTTGTAATATATTGTTATATATATGTTTTGCCCTGGTTGGTTATGGGAGATAACTTATGTGTTGGAAACCATGAAGGATTTTGAAGGTATAAGGATGGATAAATGAAGGAGAATATGTGTTTATATGAGATCTAGGTGTATTAGGTCATATATATGCATGTTAAGTGATTTTGATGGTCAAAAAGTATTTTTAATTATTCAAAATCTATTTTGATGCTCTATAATAGTATATCTATGATATATATGTAAATCTATGGTTAAATATGTTTAATAGGTGTATTAATATGTTTGGTATGAAAATTGATAAAAGGAAATACATGAAAGTATGTTACCGGTAAAAACCCTAGCTTATTATGTGGTTTGATGGGTTGCAAAATGAGTTGTGAGTGTTATTTTTATGATTTATATGGCTTGAAAGATAGCTTTAGGAGTCATAAGAATAACCCAACTTGAATATTTAAAAAATATGGAGAAATGTGCAAGTTATGGTCTTATCGCAAAATAGGTCTTTTTAAAACCCTAGTCGATCGATTCTAATTTTTATGTCAAAAGCGTTTTCAAAAATGTGACCGATCCATGAAATATTGAAGAACAAGAGGTTAAGAAGATATCAAATCAAGTTTGGCGTCATTTAGATGTCTATATTTCATTTAATGCAAATTTGAATCAAAGTTGAAAATTTTGAAAAATTCTGAAAAAACCCTAAAATTGGATTCTGCTGAAACAGTGCCCTCTTTTTGTACTAAAAAACAGGGGCGGGGCCCTTGTTCATTTTTTTAAAAAAATTCATGTTTTAATAACCAGGTCGGGTTGAATTTTTAAGTTTAAAATTGGTCAGAAAATGTAATTTAATATAATATTAATATTGGACAAAAATTAAATAATTAAAATATTATTAAATAAATAATAATATTAGTAAATGTATAAATATTATTAAATAATTAATAATATTAATAAATGAATAAAATATTATTAAATAATTAATAATATTAGAAAAAGGGATAAAATATTATTAAATGATTAATCATATTAGTAAATGAATAAAATTTTATCAATATTAGAAAAAGAATAAAATATTATTAGATGATTAATAATATTAGTAAATGACTTGAATATGATTATTTGATTAATAATGTTAGATAAATGTTTAAACAATACTTAATGATTAATATTGGTTTTACGTGATTAAAATATTATTAAATGACGATAATATTTATAAGTGTTTAATTTGGTATTAAATATTTAATTATTTGATTAAATATTGATAATGTTAGATGTATAAGGGTAATTATGTGAACCTAGATGTAATACTAATTGAAAGACCAACTTTATTAATTATTAAGTCCTTTCAAAGGAAATTAAATTGTGTTGTTTAGCCGTAGACAACCATCAAGACAAGTTTTCTATACCCAAAACTTGTAATTATTTTTCAAGAGCTATACATTGGTTAATTATTGAAAATTAAACCACATCAATGTTTTAATGACCGAGAAAATTACGAACCCAATTTTATTTATTTATTTATTATTATATCCATAAGAAAATATGGTGTATGAGGTACGCGTGTATGTGTTATGTTGTATGATGAGAGGTAGTAAATTAATTAATTAAATTAATTAACTAAAGAAGGAAAAAGATTGCAAGAAAAGCTTATGTGATGAAATCACAAAACTTGAATGTTGGCCTTGTATGACAATTAAGAAGATTTATAATGAACAAGTTAATTACTTGTATGAATAATGAGAAAGAAGAAGCAAGTGGATTATTTAAGATCACCCAGTGTGAGAATAATTGTATGTGTAGGAGTAACGATATTATAAACTCAATTTGATGATAAGGGTTAGTGAATGAATTAATTTAATCAAGTCAACGTACTTGTATTAATAAGTGTTTGGATTTTATTAAAACAAATCCAAGAATTTATAAGTGATGGTATTATGTAAGCTATTTTAATTAAGGAGTCCAATGAACTTATAAATAACAAGTTTAATTGGATTATATTTTAAATCTAAATGAGACATTAAATTAGGTCAAGGCAATTAACCTAGTAGCCCATGTAATTTAATTAAACATTGATCCATGTAATAATTAAACAAGCCCAATGCTTAATTTAATTAAATGTAACATATGTTATTAAATGTTAGCCCAATGTGATAAATAAATTGAGTCCAAACAAATTAAATGAATGAGCCCAACTTATTTAATTCCTAAGTCCAAAGAAGAGCCCAATAAGAAGTCAAAATATTGGTCAAACATTATATATATATGTATATATATCAATTGGTGTATATATGTATAATAAATGTAATAAAAATAAAGTACAAATGGGGATTTAAATCCCATTTTGCTGAGATTGAGGGGGCCCCACTTGGGGTGGCTTGTTTGCTCTTGTTGCTTAGAGTGCACACTATGTTGTGGTGGTTGAACCAAACCTAGTTAATCACAAGTCTTTCACCTAGTCAATCCATGCTATAGTAATCCGTATTAGCTCTTAATTTGACCAACATTGGGTGATTAGGAGAGTTGATGATGGATTACCATTGTGCTATAAAAGAAGCACTCCACACTTGTGTTATGTTTGCTAGTTCATTTCTTAGTATTCTAGAGAGAAAAATAGAGAGCATTTCCTAGAGAGGAAGAAAAAAACACTTGAAAGTGTGAGAAAAGGCTAGAGGTTGAGCTTGGTAAATGTCACAAAGCATCATCACATATTTTGGTAGGAGAAGGAGAAGAGCACATAAGTCACAAAGGTTTAAAAGTTCTCTAACTTTCATTTATTTCACTTTTATAGTCTATATGTGATTTAAACAGTTAAAATGTATTTTTAACCGATCAAAACTTATTTTGATGGTCTAGAAGTCTTAAACTATGTTATACATGTATATTCATGATTTGATATGTTTAAATCATGTTTTGGTATGTGTGGTACGCATAAAAATGGCAGAAATGTTCATATTGAGCTTTACCGGTAAAACCTTAGCTGATCATGTGGTATTTAATGTTGTAGTTTGAAATGTACAAGTTGAAAAATAATTTCTATGGCTAAAAAGTTACCTCTATGAGTTTTTAAGAAAATTCAACTTGAATCTTTCAAAAATATGAAAAAATAAAGAAGTTATGAATTTTTCCCCGAAGCATGTTGATTTCAAAACCCTAGGTTGACCTTGTGAGCTATTTTTGAGTCGGTCAGAATTTGGATTGGTGATCTAAAGAGAAGTTGTAAGGGGGAAATTTTGATGAGAATGGACTCAAGAATCACCCCAAAATATTTTAAAATGAAGAAGTTATGGCTGTCGGAGTGTCGAACAGACTGGAAATTGAAGAACTTATGGCTGTCAAACAATTGACTTATGGACAGACTGGCCGAGTGCACCTGCGCTCGGGATGGGAGCAACTACGCCCGATGCTTCTGCTCAGCATTTTTTTTTGTGTCCGGGTCGGGTCGGGTCGGTATAAAATGAATGTGTATGGATATTAAATCAATATATATGGAGGTTATTAGTAAATAAATGATAACTAAATGTTTATAATAAAGACTAAGGTTAACACAAATGAAAGTTAACTATTGGTATTGTTTGTAGATTATTAAAATATTATTAAATGATCAATAATATTAGTATATGTTTAAAAAGTTATTAAATAATGAATAACATTAGTAATTGATTAAAATATTATTAAATAATTAATAATATTAAGATATGAATAAAATATTATTAAATGATTAATAATATTAGATAACGAATAAAATATTATTTAATAGTTAATAATATTAGATAATAAATAAAATATTATAAAATAATTAATAATATTAATAAATTAATAAAATATTATTAAAAAATTAATAATATTAGTTAAGGATTAAAATATTATTAAAGGGTTAATAATATTATTAGTAAGTTGGTAGAATATTATGAAATATTAAGAAATGAGCAAAATATTATTAAATAGTTAGTAATATTAACAAATGAATAAAATATTATTAAATGGTTAATAATATTAGTATGTGAATAAAATATTATTAAATGGTTAATAATATTAATAAGAGAAGAAAATATTATTAAATGATTAATAATATTAACAAATGATTAAAATATTACTAAATGATTAATAATATTATTTTGAGTGTAGAATATTATTAAATGGTTAATAATATTTATAAGTGATGAAAGATATTATTTGAGAAATAATATTATTAGAAAGAGTAAGAAATTATTAAATTATTAATAATATTAATATATGATGGAAATATTATTAAATGATTAACAAAGGATAAGAATATTAATAAAGGATTAATAATATTGTTAAGAGGGTAAAATATTATTAAATGGTTAATAATATTTATAAATGATTAAGATGTTATTTGATAAATAATATCATTGGAGATAGTGTAAAACATTATTTAAGTATTAATAATGTTAATGAGTGTTTGAGATAATTAGGAGATTAAGATGATTATTAGATGGTTAATAATATTGAGGAATTAAAGGATTTATTATTGAAATAATAAATAGTTAAAATATTATTATACGATTAATAATATTATTTGTGGGTATTATATATTATCAAAGGTGATAATACTATAAGGCGATGAAGTGATAGTTATGTGATCTAAAATATTATCAAATGATTGATAATATTATTAAGAGTTTTAAGGTGATGATTAAGTGATAGATGATTTAAGACATATATGGTAAGGTTATTAATTGTTAAATAGACCTGTATGTGTTATGCTAATTGGAGGATCAATGTTGTTGAATATTAGGTTACCCAACGGAAGTATTTTAAGTTGAATAACGGTAGTCAGCGGAATAGGCAAGTTTCTCTTAACCTTAACTTGTATTTATTTGACAAGTTATTTATGTAGAAGCTGAAATTTATTTCAAATTGCATGATGAAATAATTATTAAGAATTATTTCATATCTATATTGTTGTTGACCATCGCACTTATGTGCATTTGCATGACTGTTCACGATATGAACTATTTAAAGAGAAATATCTATGCTAATTGTTCCAGCTAGATATTGCATGTGTTATTATGACTGTTCATGTTATGAACTATTTTAAGTGAGGGTTATATGCCAATTGTTTCGGCTAGACCATATACGTTTTAAATTCATAAATCTGAATATTGTGAAAGTTAGTCCAAACCACATTGTTGTGGTACGGAATCTGATGGGATAAGCTGAAATGAACAAATCATTATAAGCGGATAAACTTACGGTCGGATGGAACATTCCCGATCAAAACGAAATTGATGGTTATATTGTGCACTCTATAAACGTACGATAGACTGATCACCTAGAGTACCCATCTCCGGATATTACAATTGAAACGATTGTTAATATTCAAAACAAAATGGTAGTTGTCTGTCTACCGGGTATTGTAAATACTCAAAACGTATGTTCATAGTCTTGTGACCTTTCAGCATGAGAAACAGTATGGTAAATCAATTGAGAATGTTTACTCAAAGTTGCATGTCTTCATAATTATTGTATATTGTTGAAGTTTCAAGAGCTAATTCTTTTTCATTCATGATATATCCTTTAATTGTTATTTAAACTTGCTGAGCAAAGTAGTTGCTCACCCTTGCTATATCATGAACTATTTTTCAGTTAAGCCGAGTGATCTAAGGAGTACAACGGCAAAGGAAAGGTAAATGCATAGAAGTATTTAGTTATTATTTTATGTGTAAACCTTTTGGATTATAAGGTAATGATGATATATTAAGGTTAGTGGAACCTGGGATTGAAGGTACGTTTTGTAATGAAATTTTATATATTTTCTGCGAGTTATTGAAGATCTAGTTTATGAATGTTAGTTTAGTGATGAATAGTGAGTACCGAACCCGAGGTTCAAGGGATCCAAATTTTGGGGCGTTACAAAGGTTGTATAAGTATTCGCACATAGTGCATTTGAAGATTAAAGTTATTTTATTCATGAAATGTTTAAAGGGAGTCTATGTTAATTATTCAACTAGACCTAGCACGTTAAATTTATTCATTTAAATATAGTTAAAACTTATCCAAATCATTGGTTTGTGCAGATTCTTATAGTAAGACTGAGAACGAACAACCCTAATAAGGGGATTATATTCGAAAAACCGACCATTGCGCAAGATGTCTGAATATTATGCATATACATAGGTACAAAAGGCTGATCCCCTTGAATACCAAAACAATAAAATGGTCAGATACATAACTGATTTACCTTAAGTATTAGTTCATGGTCTTTAGTGGGCCGTTCAGCAGTAAAGACTCAATTAATTATATTAATTGAAACTTGATTCTCATTCTTTCACTATTATTATATATTGTTTAATATTTATTTTGATGTCGTAAATCATTTGTGAATCCTTAAGACATGTAATGATTATGTTAAGGTTAGAAGACCTTGAGATTATATTACCTTTTATAAGAAACAGTTATGTATTATTCTGCTAAATTTAATGAAGACTATGTATTTAGTTGTTATTTATGTATTTGATTGTGAGGACTAAACTCGAGGTTATGGAACCCGAATTTAGGGGCGTCACAATAATACTGCGGATATCTAGATATTATACTACGGACGGGGGTTATTTAAACCGTCAGATCTCAGCTTAGACGACTGAGATCTATAGTAAGGATATATCATCATTTACAACGTTATCAATGGATCTGTCCTATATATATATATATATATATATATATATATATATATATATATATATATATATATATATATATATATATATATAAGTATTTGAATAATTTTTATATTTTCTAACATTAACTATTAAATACCATTTTCTTTATTTATTTTTTCTAACTTAAAACTAAATGTATTAAAATTAATTAAAATAAACTTAACAAGAAAACTAATATATATTACAATCTATATTTTTTAACAAGGAATGTTTGCTTTGTTCCCTCTCTTCTTCTCTGTTTTCGTCTCGCCATTTTCATCTATGGCTAGACTATCCTATCTTCTCAAAATCAAATCAAATGATTTACATCAAATTAATTTATTCTTTTTTTCTTTTCAAATCAAACCTGTTTTTTGTCGGATCAATTTTTGAATAACCAAACTTTATACAAATCTAACAGAGAAAATGAAACAATCTTTACACCAGAGTCACCAACATTTGGTCAGCATAATCTTTGCCCGGCTATTCATGGCGGTCGGGGAGCCACTCGACGGTGGGAAAAGGCCACTCGAGAGCATGGGCAGGGTCGGTCCTAAGAGTACAATTTATATTGGGGGCCCTGTGCAAAAAAAAAAATTGGAGGCCCTCTCTCACATATAAAATAACAGACATTAATATATAAAGCACAATTTGTGAGTCCTCCGAATTTAGGGGTCCTGTGCGGTCGCCCCTTCTGCACCCCCTCAGGGCCGCCCCTGAGCATGGGTAATCACCAAATCATGCAAAAGGGGAGTGTTTTTCTTCCAAATCTTGTATTTTTCGATAATTTACCTCTCATCTTGCTCCCCATTTGGGAATTAACGAAGTTGCTAAATTGAAGAGAGAAAAATTTAAATCTTTCATACTTAGAGGAGTGAAATTGAAATTTTTATACGAGTTGAAATTTAATTACTTCTTCGTCTTCTTCATTTTGTGTTTTAATTTGGGGAATGAATTGAACTGAAAATGGACAATATGTGTAAAAAAATTCATTCAGTTGGCTTAGGAAAGATTCAATTAGAAAATGTGAACTGATTCAATTAGCTAATATTAAGCCATTCAGATATTTACAAATGATAACTAAACGTTCTGAACAACTTTTTCGTTCAGATATTGATTCATTTAACTTTATTCAGAACGAAATAAATAGCCCCTAAATTATCTTGCAAGTGTGTTTAATGAGTGTGTATAAAATTTAATTTGTTCGTAAGTGTATCACGACCCATTGATTGGTATTTGTGGGTGATGCGAAAATATAATAAATAATATATGTGTTTTGAGTATATAATCTGATTTGTGTGATAGATTGTACCATCTAAAATTATATACTTGTTAAAATTATTTATATTAGTTTTGGCCCCTGCCATTTTAGGACAGTGGGGTTTGTATTCAATTATCCAAAAGACGTAAAAATCACAATTCTCTAATGAAAATTGTCTACACTCACATTCATTTTGATTATTGTTTTTCTCATTATCAAGTGGGAGTACTATGTAGTAAAATATTAATGAAAAGGAAATTAAATTCATTTATTTTCTTAAAGAGAAAATAATTGAAATAAATTTTTTTTTGATTTTTCCCGTTCCGACAAAGGGTTTATGAAGAAGGGCTCCCTAATTTGGAGTTTGGACCACAAATCTCCTCCGTTTGGTTCTCCCACTTTTTCTCTCTCATAAAACTTCCTGATCCCGTTTGTTCCGTTCACTTATCTGCTCCACTTCCATCTACTATAATGAGCCAAGTGCGCATTGTCCACCTCCGGCAATGACTACCGAACCCCATCCTAAACCCCGGCCTCGAACCCGATCCCGCCGTATCTCCGCCTGTTGCCGTCATCCGTCTGAACCGGTCACCGGATTTTGCGCACTCTGCTTAAGAGAACGCCTCGCCGGTCTCGAACCTTCCGGTGAACCGTCGTCTTCCAATTCCACCTCTGCTTTTGTTCCACCGCTCGATAAAATCGGCGGCGCCGGAAGCATTCTCCGATCGGAGCTCCGCCGTAGCAAGTCAGTGTCCGTCGGGAAATGTGAGGCTTCTTCATCGGAGCCGCGGCGGTTTTCTTGTGACGTTAGGGGTAAGAACACTCTGTCTCATCTTTTTAATGTTGATGATGAAAGTAAGGAACTAAATCGAGAAATTAAGGTTGAATCGAAGAGTCTAGGGTTTTCGAGGATAAAGGAGTTGAGGAGTGAGAATGACAATGGAGAGGAAGTTAGGGTTTCTGATGATGTTTTCGTACAAAATATTAGTGTTGATTGTGAGATCGATGAAGAAGAAGATCTGAAAACAATGAAAGAGCACATAGATCTTGAATGGCGGAGTAATAAGCAGAAAGTGAGAGATTTTAAGGATATTGCTGGTAGTTTTAGGGTTGCAGCTTCAGTTTTCAGCAAGAAATTACAAAAATGGAGGCAAAAACCAAAGACTAAGAAAGGTAGCATTGATAATAATGGAGGCAGGATTGCAAGGGAGACGCAGTCTGAGGTGGGGGAGTATGGATTGGGGCGCAGATCTTGTGATACTGAACCTAGGTTTTCGGTGGATGTGAATAGAATATCTGTGGATAATTTGAGGTTGTCGTTTGATGAGCCTAGGGCCTCTTGGGATGGTTATTTGATTGCTAGGACAATTCCTCGACTTACCCCGATGTTATCTGGTGTTGAAAATATGATGCTAAGTAGGCCTGAAGAGCAAATGCATTCAATTAAGGAAGATGAGATGACTTCTGGTTTATCAGCTCAGAGTAACTCGGATTCTTCCTCTTCGCAGAGGCAAAGTAGTTTTGACCGTTTGAGTTCAATTAGGAGTTGTTCTACGAAAGCATTGGGATTAGAGGTTGATGAGGCGAAACTGATAGCAAATTCTAAGGTATCTCCTGCAAATTCTGATGTTTTTAATGGTAGCAAGCTGGTTATTACTGAGAAAGAATTGAAAGATTGGCATTTAAGTTGTCTAAAAGATGATCATTCGCAGAACATAGATTTAGTTTCCAAGGATGCATCTGTTGATACCCCTAATGGGTTCAAGAAGTTTACCAAGTGGCGGATGGTTGGCAATATATGGGGTTTTAGAAACAAGCTTGGGGACAAGAAGAATGAAAGTCTTGTAGGAACTGTAATTGCCGATCCAGTTACAGAGCCTTTTGAAGAGCAAAGAAGGGAAGTAGATGGAGTAGATAAAGGGATTTCTAGTGTCAAGCTTACTTGTAGCAGTAGTAGTGTTACTTCTAGGAATTCCAGCAGTATGATTGGATCGGATGAAAGAATGAGGAGTGGGTTGAATACTGGAGACTGTGCAAAGAAGGGTCTACAAGAGTTTGTGCTGGAGAGAAATAAAAGTACAAAGTATTCTCCAAGCAACTTTGACAATGGCCTTTCGCGGTTCTATTTGACACCATTTAGGCGGAGCTATACGAGGAGTAAATCTGGAAAACGTAGGGTAAAGAGCTCCGCAAGTGCTATAGCTGGGAAGGTTATACAATTGAGCTGAATTGAAGGTACAACATTGTTCTTTGGCAGAATACAGCTTTGTAAAGACTATTACTAAGCACAACATTTTGTTACTTGTCTGTTCCCAAACGTGCTTTTCAACAAGAACTCAACAAAAGAAGTTCAAAGTTTTCTATGTTAATTTTGTCCACAATGAGATAGCAAGTTGTTAGCTAAAGATTTGTCTACTGTCTTCCCCAAAAAGGAAGGTGCAATCTTCACCTCCTGATTGGGAGGATTAATTATGTGTGTGTGTTTAGTATTAAAGGCTAAAGTAAAATGATTACTCACGTGAGAATTGTGGTGTGTCCGTAGTGGCTATATATCTAGTATAGCTTGTTGAAATTAAGCTATTTAGAATATAATCTTGCAGGTTTTTTGTAAAGTTGCTTTCTCTTCTAGGACGATGTCATTTCATCTGTGCTTGGAATATGAGATACTTGGTGTGCAAATTTGGTTCATGGTTCTGTATAACTTTAAGGTCATGCTTTTCTGGTATAAAGTGAGAATGTAGACACAAATTGTGCTAAAGGTTAGGACATCATAACTTCCCCAACTTATGCTTGGAATTGGTTGTCATTGTAATTTCTTGAGCCATGTCCATGGCTTGTATGAGAATGTCTGCTAAAGGACAGGTAAAGACAATTTGCTATTTTGAGTCAAATATCTGGTAATTTAGTTGAACTTTTAACTGGCATGATTTTAACTCGAGCTCGTTCAAGGAATGTTGACAAACTCGTGTTATTTTCACCAAGAGGTTCATAGAAGTTTGATTCTGCAACTTCTGCTCAAGTGATCCTTTTATTTTTTTACTAAATCTGTATGTAGAGATTGCCTTTTGGGTTTAGTTTTGTTCTTTTTATTTTGATTAGTAATAATGCACAAGATTTCATTATTATATCTTTTTAATAACATGCTAGAATTAAGAAATTCTTCTTTGTCCTTGTATTAATCTGTTGAAACTCTAGCCGCCTGCAATGGTTGCTCTGCTGGTATTTTTACTAATGCAATTCTCATCTAGTGTTTTCTGTCTATACCAGTTTTTGGAAAGGAGAAGTTATTCATCATTGACGATTGGAGGTGTTATATGGTGTGCTTACAAAGTGTGAGGTGGTTTAGTTTTGCATACATTCACGCTTGGGCCTTTTTGTCTAAATCCAATTTATCAGATACAAATTAACTGCTGTTTGCAGATGTGAATCATTTAGGCATCATTTGGTTGTTGCTGCTAGAATATTTATCTTTCTTTTGGCGGGCACAGTCAAGAATTATAATTTGGATCTGATTAATGTTAGGATGATTTAAACTTGGAGATCTAATATGGAAAATTTAAGGAGTCACTGATCTGTGGAGTAATTTAGGAAAACATTCTGGTGGGTTTGTTGTTAAGTTATTAAAGGGAGCCAACTTTTCCAGCACATATTTTTCATTTCTAGTGCAAATGTTAAAAATATACATTTGTGCTCAAATGGCGTTATGGGCACTTCCCTTGTTAAATCTATGTACTAAATTTTGTTTTTTCTTTTAATATTTGAAAAGGAAAATTTTAATTTTTTGTTATTTCTTAATTTAATGGCCAATGTTTGTTAGTTTGTAAATGTGGCATCTCTCTGTCATTAACAAAGTCAATAATAATGTTCATTGTTTGGAATGCAGAGGAACAAAATAATACCAATATTTTTATTAGAAGATAATAATAATCCTATCAGCTTTGATCCGAAGTGTTATAACACCAAATGATTGCAGGATTTCCATAATCTGAGTTTTTGATGTGTTGGGAGATCTAAACGCTAAGCAACAATATGTTGCTAAGGAGATTTCTTCCTGTAAATCTTATAATCGAGGATACAAGATGAGTTTACTAAATACTTTATAATTAACATTGGATATATATACACACACTTCGCGTATTTATAGAAAATAATTGCATTTAAATAAAAAAAATGTTGTATTTATACATAAAAAATTGACAGCAGCAATACTAAAGAAACAGTAAAAACTTATTTCTACACAAATAAAACAATCACAGTTGTACACTTTCATTATTCACAAAGGGGGCGCGCGCGCGCATATATATATATATATGTATATGGTAAGGTATTTATAATAAACGATTATTGAGAGTAAATATATTTGATCTTGCCACTATAAGTTTTAGCAGCAAACATTATTTTTATAAAATTAGTCCTATGGTTAGAGTTTGTAACAAGCTCTAGCGGCAAAAGTTAATGTCCATGTAATTGATTGATGCAATAATATTTTTGACAAACGTTTAAACGTTAGGTGTGATACGATCCTTACATATATATATGTATGTATATATATATATATATATATGTATGTATATATATATATATAGGCTTAATGTTGTTGTATTTATCTCCATTTATTATATTTATTATTTGGAATTATTTATTTATTTATTCTCATTTAATATCTTTTGTATTTTTTTAACTGCTCTTCTTTACTTTTTAACTTTCTGCTACCTTGAGACTATCCAACTTGTTTTGGAATGATACAAGTAGTTGAGGTTATATGGAACCAAAAAATTCTTTGGAACTCAACTTCCAAAGTAGCATTAATAAATACCAGCACACTAAGTAAAAAAATCTGATCATTCACTTAAAAAGTTCTTTTTGGTTCTATTAAGTAGGAGTGAGCAAAAAACGGATAAAACCGAATAATCGAATAGAACCGAATTTTTTTAATCGAAATATTTCGATTTTTCGGTTAATTTTTATAATTCGGTTATATCCGATTAAATATTCGGTTTTCGGTTTCGGATTTGGTTTTTAATTTTTTGTTATTCGGTTAACCGAATAAGTCGGTTAACCGAATAAGAAAAGAAAAAAAAAGGGAACCGAGCCTGAGCCTGTGACTTATCTTTCGGTTTCTCTATCTCACTAGTCACCTCTCTCTTATCTTTCGGTCTCTCTCTCTCTCTCACCTCTGCGTCTCAACTCTCACAGACTCTATCTCTTTCTCTGCCTCTGTCTCCCGACTCCGCCTCCCGCCTCGGGCCTCCGCCTCCGGCTTCCCCCTCCCCCTCCGCCTCCGGGCTCCCCGCGAGACCTTGTCTCTGCTTGATTGCTTGTCTTCCTCCACTAAACCATGGCCTCACCCAGTCACCTTAGTCTTTGACCGCCCTAACCTCAAATCACGTTTCCGTCTCCTCGCCTCCCCTCCTCCGCCCTCTGCCTCCGGCCTCGGCCTCGGCCTCGACCTCCGTCTCCCGCCTCCGCCTCCCGCCTCCCCCTCCGCCTCTTGCTTCGGCCTCCTGCCTCGGCCTCTGGAAATCCATTGAGAAATTGTTGCTTGATTTAATTTGTAAGTTTTTGAAATTTACAGTTTTGATTTTTGAATCGCAACAAAAATGTTGGTTGCAATTGATATAGAATTCAAATTTTTGGGCTGCAATTGATATAAAAGTCAAAAGTTTGGGCTACAATTGTTACTGTTTGGGGTCCTGGGGGATGAGTCTGAAACTCTGAATGATGTAGTGCTTTAGTTGTGCTTGAAATTTCGGGTATTAACCGAATAACCGAATTGACTATTCGGTTATTCGGTAATTCGGTTAGTCCAAATTTCGGGTAGCTATTCGGATAGTAAATTTGTACAAAGTTCGGTTTTCGGTTATAGCATTTCGGTTTTCGATTTTCGATTTTATCCGAATGCTCAGCCCTACCATTCAGCCTGTTTGTTAACGGTTTATACAAGTCTATTATCTAAATTAAAAATAAATAAATTTTTATTAAATGTCCATTAAGAAACACCCCCACATTAGAATTGTTTTTTAGTACCGATAGATAAATGGACTAATTACACTTTTGTTATACTAATTATCACCAATTTCTTGATTCAGTTAAAAATTGAGCTAACAAATCGCTACATCAAGTTTCATAATTTTTTTTAATGTCACCCCAATTGCAAATTTTGACAGAAAGAAACACCCCCACATTAGAATTGTTTTTTAGTACCGATAGATAAATGGACTAATTACACTTTTGTTATACTAATTATCACCAATTTCTTGATTCAGTAAAAAATTGAGCTAACAAATCGCTACATCAAGTTTCATAATTTTTTTTAATGTCACCCCAATTGCAAATTTTGACAGAAATTACCTAGAATTGTGCCGGTCACGTTGTCTTAAAATAATAATAATTCATCGTATTTTATACACTTTGTTCTTATAAAACTTAAAAAAATAAGAATAAATGATAAAGTACAAAAAAAAATTAAAATACAAAAAAAGAAAAAGAATACAAGAATAAATGATAAAATACAAAAAAAAAACAAAATATTAATTAAAAGTTATGAAAATAATATGAAAATATAAAAAATTACAACACAAAATACAAAACAAAATCTAAAAAAAAATAGTTAAATGAATTTTGGATGATGAATTTTAGATCATTATCTACATATAAAACAAAACTAATTAAATAAAGTTTGGATCATCGTCTACGTAACCGAATGCAGGCGGGCTTTTTGAACGTGATTCACTTCAATAATCACAAGAAGGTGATAAATGAATTTTGGGTGTACAGGTTTGAAAAGAAGATAAAGGAATTTTGGGTATATGGGTTTGGAAAAGGAAGAGTTTGGGTCTCATCTTGTTAATATTTTTATTTTTTTTTGCCCCTTTTCCCAAATGGATCTGGATATCTTTTTATATTATTTTCATAATTCTTAATAAATATTTTTTGTTTTTTTTTTTATAATTTTTGTCTACATATGCTCTTTCTGCTCGGAGTATTGCCGCCCATTTTTTTTATTTTTCATATTTTTTATTAGTATTTTCTATTATTGCTTTTATTTTTTGAATTTTTATCATTTATTCTTGTACTTCTTTTTTTATTTTTATGTTTTTAATGAAAGTGTACATAATATGATAATTTATTATATTTTATTATGATAAGTGTATAATTTTTTACCATCAACGTGTGTTTTTGGTATGACATGATCGACACATACACTATTTTTGTCAATTTTTGCCAAAAATTACAATTAGGGTCGACATTATAAAAGTTTATAATTTAATATAGTGATTTGTTAGCCCAAATTTTTTAGGTTCCGAATCATGAATTTAATGATATTTTGTGTAACACGCGTGTAATTACCCTAAATAAATTAAGCAAAGAAACAAATAGAGTCTTGCGTCTGAGCCTTAGTAGCAAGACGTGCTTGCTGAACAAGGACTCCGAAGTCTGTACTTTCACGGTATTACAAATTTAAAAAAGAGTCTCCTCAAATTTGAGTCAAGATTCAATTTACTGTTATCTTTTTGAATCGTCTTAACTTATTAATTTTCATCTAAAAATTCATGACAAAAAATACAGTACCATTAACAATAGTTTGAACCTCATATACATCAAATTATTGACATAGTTTGAAGTAGGATTAAGTTATTATAATCTCCCCCACTTAAAGTCTTTAATGTCTCTATATAGTCCGAACATATATTTGTGCCAATCTGATGACCCCACTTGACTTTAAACATGTGTTGATTAGATAACCCGATCCGAGTTTTCAAGAATCGTCTCTGATATCATATGTAACAATATGGGTCAAATCACGTAGTGTTAAAATTTCCAAAACTTAAAACCACTCTTTCAAAAGTATATTTTTGAGTTATATTAACCCACCCCAAGCTCACTAAAAATGTCATAAGCAAATATACTATTAGTAATAACTGAGATCCTATATACATATCAAATTATCCTGCATATGTTAACGCAGGATTGAGGTGTTACAACAACTTAGGAGGAGAAAACAAGCTCAGGTTATTTTAATTATACTATGTACCAGAGGAAAACATTACAAAAGCATTCAAGACGAATGAAGTAGGCAAAATGTAACATTGTGGCAGTAAAAATGCTGAAAAAGCTTCCCTCTTGGTTCTCCAAGCCGATCACTACAGAACACCAGCAGCTAACTGCTAACGCCAACACAAACAAGCACAAAATTTGCACTTAGCAAACAATCCACAACCCAAAGACAGAAATTGAGGCACTAGCACGGTATCACCAGCACTCCAGTAGTACCATAGATCAAGTGAATATCTCTTGCAACTACAAGATAGCAGCACAATATAACAATCCAAGAGGAATTAATCCCACATTAGAACACTCTCAATACCCAAAACAAAAGGCAAGCACAAACTACCCTCATGCAGAAAATTAGAGCAAAAAGAAAAAAATCTTTTCAGCCTAATATCCAGCATGAATCTTACTCCCAAGCCCTGCTTGATGACTAAAAAAGTCCCAAAATGGCTACCTGCATGGAACTGATAGAAGCAACCATCCCATCCAAGCTCAACAACAGCATCCGCAATCAATATAATCAAAAGGACAATACATTCAAACTAACCCGAAAAACAAACTACCTAGTGCTAAACAAACATGATTAAGATACAAGAGTGTCTGTTGTGTAATTGTTACAAGTCACAAGAAAGAAAAAACATGACTCATGGCCTCAACATGAGGCCCTCAACCAAAGGCTTGAGAAGTTCTTAGATGGTGTGAAGGTTGAAGCATCATCGACAACCATTCAAGAAATTAAACTTCACAACTTTGGAACTGTACAAGGTAACATTATGAGCTCGATACCTTTTCTGAGAACCATTTGGATTAGGGGCCTCTTCGGCTTCATCGTCTGTGTCATTTATTTCACATCCTAATCTTGTCTGCCTACTCATTCGGCCGGGAATATATACATTGAAGTAGTAGTTCACTATGGTTTCTCTAGACTGGCATGGCAAACACTCCAATGCAGGCTTCAAAAAGCTTTTAAGTTGCGAGGTAGGATTCATTTTCACAAGAGATTCAAACTTCTTTTGCTCCTCTGAAGTCCACAGCTTGGAAACCTCGTCTCCCATTTCATTGAATCTCCATCTCCAGTAAACAGGCCCTAGCTCTGACTGCAGCAGGGTCCTTTTCACAGCGACATGGCATTTAACACATTCTCGGGATCCGGGGGATGCACATAGACAAAAATTAGGCCTCCCTTTTCCCATCACAGCTACTTTTGTTCCTGGCAAGTTCTTGTTGTGGATTGGCCAAATTCTAGTGCCTAACCACCTTGAAGTGTTGTGTTCAATTTCACCAACACGAGAAATCTCGTGAGGTGGGCCAGTCCACTCGGGCACGTTGGCCTGAAAACGAGGTCCGATTGGGATTGCCAGTTTGAGGTTGTCGTCGTTGATGTATTCCACCCAATCTGTTGGTGTAGGCTCCTGAGGTGTACAATTATTCAGTTTCTGTGGCTTCTGCATAATTGATGAGTTTGGAATCTTTCACAAATTGCCAGGGACTATTGTAGAAAATTTCTGGCTACTTGCTGAATTAGAACCTTTTAGTAGTATCAGTACAAATTCTCCAGAAGAACTAAGCACTGCTATATGGAGCAGAAAATGAAATAAATTTAGGAGCATTAAGGTGAAGGTGCATCATCAGATGGTTACCTTATAGTATGCCCTGTAACTTTCTCGGGCCCAACTCAATGGTGGTGCTATCTTCTTCTAGAAAGAAAATTAATTGGTTGTTCAGTAGACTGTAACTCGTGAAGTGTAAACGAAGACGGTGTGAAACCATGCAACATCGAAATGCAGAAAAACAAAAGAAAATATATCGTTGCACTCAAAAAATTGTCCACTCTTTTTCCAATCCCTTTTAATAGTGAAATATACAAAACATAAAACTCATAATGGTGATGTTAGAGTTCCAAGTTTTTGTCTCAAGTAACGTCTCAAATGATGTGTTATCATTCAATTGGTTGAGTACATTTCTTGTAATTGGCTATGTCATAAAAGTATCATCTATCTTATTCAATGACACATCATTTGAGACACATTTGGGACAAATAGTTTGAGGCCATTACCCAAACAAGAAACATAATTTCCTCCAGGAAATTTCAAATTTCTTGTACTCAATTCAATCAAGTAATTCGAGCTGACTTTTAAAGATGCAAAGGATGAGAAGACCAACATACTCGACAAAACTTTGTACCAACTACCTTTGCTGGTTCACACACTACAATTTGCACAAGACTGATTTGACCACAGAGACTTGTTCTTCAATGTTAACTTTCAAAGTCTCAATGCACAAACCGAGCAAGGAACAGAGAGGGCATTTGATGACAAATCAGAAATCTAGAGTCTCAGACAGCTAGGTGCTGTTCAAAGCAATAGAATTATGTCAAGTCATATGTGAAGTCATGCTATTCTGAAGCATGCACAAAAAAAACTACAACACCAATTTTGAATACAAGCTTGTGAACCTTAGGATTAAGCTTAACTCGCTCTTTCACAATAAAAGTTTAGGGATCTGAGGGTGTACTTTCACGTGTTTTCAACAACAGTATAAAAAGAATCAATAATTGAACTATTTTTTAACAGTTGGCTTCATTATACACCGGGGTGTATCCAGCGCTTCATTATACACCGGGGTGTATCCAGGAATTTTGTTCAACTATGGCAACGTATATTAATTTTCTTAGCAATACTTGCTATTAGCAATTTGAGCAACGATTAAAATAAGATAAGACGGAGCTGCCCTAAGCACAAGAACTACATTACATAAAACTAGCACATTGTATTGACTTGAATTTATGGATGGTCAATTCCTTCTTTTATCTCAACTTTGTAAATACTAACCTGAATTCCTACAAAAATGTCTTGCAATAATAAATTCTAAAATACTTTAATATGTTTATATATAAATAAAAATAGTAATATACTTCTTAATTGATCTCATTGTTTAATGAACACTATACTAATAAAACATTGTTGCTAAAAAGTAGAAATGGTTTCAATTCGTGTAATAAATACATGTAGAACATCATAATAAGCTAGACACAAATAAGTTGGCATAACAAGGATGCAAAAGTACAAAAGTGGAAGTAGTGAAAAGATATATGATAGCTAGTCAATTCCAAAAAATACTGTGTTACGTTTAGATTGAACGAATGGAGAGTGAATGAATGGAATAGAGAAGAGAATGGAATGAAGAGTGGAATAATTCATTCCATTCTAGGTGAAATAAGTCATTCCATACCCTCTCTCAAGAATAAAATTTATAAATTTGGGAGGGATGAGAATGATTCATTCCATTATAATGGAGCAACCACACAAATTTTTTTCATTCTATAAGAATGAGTCATTTTATTCCCACATTCATTCCTCTAACCCAAACATAACATTAGTGTAGCTTGGCATGACGGTACAAGTGTACAACAAAAGAGTACTTATTGTTCTGTTTTTCTTTTTTTCCGTTCTTCTGATCATCCCACTATGAAGGGACATGAATGCAATTATAATGAATCACATAACCTGTAAATATCTCTAAATATTAAGTAAACCTTGATGAAAATACAAGTCTTACAAATAAAGAAAAATAAAGAGAAAATACAGTCTCACAATAAAAAAGAGGAAATAAAGTCCCATAATCAAGCGAAAACAAGTAACAAGAATCAACCTTGAACGATTGGGTTTTAGGGTCTCAGTCTACTTATTTTTCCCTTTAAACGGGAAGTATCAAAATAAAGATGTGTATAAATTTGTTTTTACAAAAAAGCTGCATATATATTGGTAACTCCACAGTGATTGTTTTTTTTTTTTAATTTCTAGTACTCTTTCCATTCCAAAATTAGAAACACATTTGTAAAACGACTTTCAAGGATAATTTTGCTTTCCTGATATATCTCTAACATTAGATAAAAATATAGTATTGATGGCTAACTAGAATATAAAGAGTGACATAATAGAAATTTCATATCACTTTATAGTTATTAGAAATGTATTTCTAATTTTAAAAAAAATAAAAAAATGTATATCTAATTTTGGAATGTAAGGTCCAAAGATGTATAGCCAGTAACAAAGGCTCTATACAAGGGAGAGAGAGAATGCAAAAATGGTTTTACTGAGAAGCATCATAAAAAAAGCCTACATAGTGCATGTTTGGTTTGTGGCTTTTGAGGTTTTTGGAGTCCAATAGCACCTGGGAATTTTATTTTTTTAAATGTAACTTATTTAACTCATAAACAAAAACTTATAAGCTACATATCCACCACATTATTTTTAGTGCACAGAATTTAGTACTTATAATCCGCCCAAAACGTACAGGCGTATACTAATTTCTCCAAACTAGATGAACCCCTAGACTAGACAAGATATGCAATTGAGCCTATTTAGACTTAACCACTAATTGCAAAACCCTCTATTGTTTACAAGTCACCATTAATTTTCAAAACTTACAAGCAGTGCGCTAGTTTGAAACCCTTAACCCAGATTTCGTAAAAATGGCTCAAAATACCAAGATTAATATTGCAACAAAATAATATTTGACTTTTATTACGGATAGACGCATCAATTAATTACTTATATATTCATATTTATACGTATGATTGTGACTTTCATTGTGCATTTATTTTTATTTTTATTTATTTTTATAGAGAAAGGCTGCTAAACAGTGTTAAAGGAAGAATCTCTTCCATCTTTTCCATCTATACGCCCAAAAGAACGAATGTAATGGAATGAAAGAACCGAAAATAGTGAAGAGGTCTTGCCTTTACAAGGAAATACCATACCCTAGTAGTCTCCGCTGGCCCAATACCTTTAATATAACAGAATCGGAAAATAGGTGTGGAATTAGAAAATCTCCGACCTCAATCAACAAATTCGAAACAAAAGGAAACTCTTAAGTTCGGTTCTTCACCTGCACTGACTGGCGGTTAAAAGTAACCGTTAGATTCAGTTTCTCTTTCCTTGTCCGAATTCCGGGCCGGAAGCTCAATTTCCGGCGATTTCTACGGTTTTCAAATTTGTGGTACAACAGAGATCTGATTTAAAGTTAAACTCTCGATTGATAAACGATAAATGAAGCCCTAACCTAGATTCTTATATATTGGATTGTGCAAAAATAAGGGGAATTATTGCGTTCAGATTCAAGTGCAGATTAATCTTTTCTTGTTAATTTCATTAATTTTGGGGAAGAACATGTAATATAGTTATTTTTTTTTGAAAAAAAAAATTAAAAAGGGTAAGGAGTAAAGTCAAAATTTATTCTTCAAAATTCAGTAAATTCAAAGAACAAAAAGAAAATGGACAAGCAATTATTATGTAACTATTCATTAATACTCTTTTATCAATTAATTACATTTCCTTTTACCTTTGTTTTTTGAGAATTATATAACAATGGTTTTCTTCCAAATAAAAGGAATATTTTGGGGAGAGATAAAATGTGTGAAACATATATAATTAGCATAAATTGATAAATAAAACACATTGAATATATTTACCTTATTTTCGCAGTCGATACGCTATCAGCCAATCATATTTTTCTCTTTAAATACTGTATTATAAATAACAAAATAAAATAATACAGTTAAAAAAGATGGAAGAAAATAAAATAAAAAGAGAAACAAAGAAAAATGAAAGAAAAGAAAAGATTTATTGGCACTTACAACAGCTATAACTCATTGTCCCTCTTTTGAAGAGTCTTGAATATATTGAGGAATTTCCCCTCCAAGTGGAATCACCCTTGTCTCACCCACTTATTAGATTTTAACATAAACAACAATGGTCTTTCAAGCATGAGAACTTACTTTATATAGACAAAGAATTGTTATTTTTATAAGTAAAAATAACATGCGAAAATAATACTCTTATTTATGGACACAATGTTTGTAAACTCAGATCGAACCGGTGGTTCGATCGGAATCGGTCGGCATGCCAATCCGATTTAACTCAAAAAATCAGTTTTCATAGATCCAGTCAAAACCTGATTGATCACTGGTAAAATATGTTAATTGAACCGGTTTTAAGTTTTTTTGTGCAAGAATATTTTTATTTTTAAAATTAGATATTTTTATTAATATTATAATATTATTTCACTATATTTTAGCTAATAAAAAATTAGATATTTTAAAATTTTATTAATTATTAATATTATATATATTTTTATATATTTATGATATCATCGGTTCAATAACGGTTCGACCACTGGTTATACTAATAATCCATTTATCCAATACCATTTTCAATTCGATGACCGATTCAAATTTACAAATATCGTATGGACATATCAACTTTTAGATGGGGAATAAATGTATTTAATGCTCGATTGGGGGAATTTTTTGAATAGATTAAAAGAACATATGATTTAAAATAGAAACATTTTGGTATTTGTTACTTCTCTAAAAGCACTTTTACGGTGTAGAGATTTGGTCAAAAACATTTTTAACTAAAGTAGAAATGTATATTTTTGACTGAAGCACTTTTAGCAAAAGTGTAAAGTACAAAATTATCCTGTTAAAATTAAATAAAATCTCATACAACACAAATATCTTAGATTTGTAATTAATATCTTTAAAAATATTTTTATAATTATGTAACAAAACAGTATTTTCATTTTTTTTAATAAAAGCAATTTTGTTACCTCAGAACACTACATGAATCGGCCAAACAAACAATGTGGGAATTAAGGCACTTTTGTTAAAAACTTTACATATAAAAATATTTTATCTCACCGCAGAACACTACAAGAATCGGCCAAACAAACACTTAATATGAGAATTAAGGGCCTACTAGTGGTAGGGTGTCAAATTTTTGAACCTCAAATGTTTCTCAAATATATGTTATTATTATATTAGTTATTTAATATTATGATGAGTTCTTAATTAGCATTTATTATAAATAATATTAGAGTTGTCAAAAAATTTTCATTTCAAATACACATATTTATTACATTGGTTATTCAACATTATGGTGGGTCCTTAACATTCATTGCATAAAAATGAAATGAGTACATGTATATTTGAGAGGCATTTGAGATTTTAAATTTGACACTCTTATATTATCGTATAAGTTATGGTGTCTTTAATAAATTTGTAATCATTCTAACATATATTTATATATATGAAAAATTAATATTTTTATATATAAAAATAATAATTTCGCATGAACTTTTCTTATATATAATTACTTTATCCATCAATAATTTTAAAGTGTGGATTTAAAATCTATTTGTGTGGCCAATTTATGTAGTGTTCTACTTTTATTAGTGATTAGTTAAATTAGATCAAAAATTTATATCATCTTGCATATTTAAATTTTTATAAGGACAATGTAAAATAAGTTTGTAACTCACTTATTTATTTATATATATATATATATATATATATATATATATATATATATAAAAGTGAGTTGTTATCTTTCCTTTAACCTGAGTCAAGTCAATTGATTTCATGTTTTCATTAATTTAAGTTGGCTAAGTGATGACATACATTAATTTGAGCTCCATCGTTTTTTTTTCTCCAATCAAAAAATCCTAACATTCATTTCGCTTACGTTTTAGGGAGTCCTTCCCTATCCCTCTTTTTCTGTGCTATTTTTATTAGTATTTTATTCTTTGTTAATATGGGAGATTGTTTTTTTACTTTGTTTGGGATTTTCTTTTCTTTCTGGGATGATTGTTTTTTTTTTATATATATATAAAAGAATTTTATTATTTTTTCTTGTGAAACCTTGTTTTCTCCATTATGGAGTTTTTTATTTCTTAATTGGGATAATTATTTTTTATTAGGCTAATTATCAACTATTGATATTTTCAAATTTGAGTTCAAGGGTTATTTTAGCGGGATATTTTGTTACTCATGTTGAATAACAATCATATATGCACATTTTGTTGATTTTTTTTATGAAGTGCAATTATATTTTAGGTATTTTTGATGTTCACTAATTATTAATACGATCTAATTATTAATACGATCGATCTTCTTCTTGATTTGACAACAGTTATTGTTTGGAAGAATTTTTTCAATTTTGGTTTTCTACATTTCTAATCTATTAATCATTGTAGCAGACTATATTTTGATATATTTTAGTCATTTTGGCTGTTTCAAAATAAAATAAAATAAAATTGGCTTAGTATATTAATTTATAACATTATATAAATCTTTTGAATCCAAAAAAATATATTGTTTTACTATACTCAATGAAAGTTAATTTTTTAATGCATGAATCTAAGCTACAAAATTCAAATAATAATAATCCTGTTGTTAGCTGTTCCATATCTTAATGATGTCATTATCTATCATTTTTAACCAACCAAATAGTTATAACTTGTAACAACAATAGTCGCAGTTTATAGTGAAATATCGGCTAATTTTGATAAATGTATCAAGTATCGTAGTTTTTTTTCTCTACATTATAGTTTTGTCGTATTTATTTTGGAGGCCTTTGACTTGGATCATATTAATGCATTGTGTCTGTAATGTAATTGCTCATCAAAATAATATATAATGGTCGTAAAAAAGAAATTTATTTGTTCGCATTCACGAAATCAAGCTCTCACGCTCTCACGGCCGCTCTCACGTAATTGAGTATTTTTAAAAACTCCAATATTTTTAAAATTTTTCTATTAATAGAAAAATAATAATAAAACATACCTAAATCTAATAAACTTACTCCTTTAATATTATCTTTTCATTTTGTCGATGCCGGGAAAAGTCGTTTCGTTTTACAATAAATCTCCTTTCCAATTTTAACCTTTGGGTTAAGATGTGATTTTAAAAAGGGTCGGCTTGAGTGTCGATGGGGTTTTTGAAAGATCGATTTTATGATGAGCCAATTGACCAGAGCCGTCAGTTGGTATAATTGAAATGGATGTACCAACTCATCCGAGTTTTGTTTTCGTAATTGCAGTGGCTCATATGTGACTCCGAATTAATTGGTCCGCAAACCGAGATTCATAAAGTTCGGGGGCTTGCTTAAGCGAGGGGAAGGTGTTAGGCACCCCCCGACTTCCGTGAAAACACGGTTACCGCAATCTTGATATTTTCCTATCATTTTAAATCCTAAAATGTGTGTGTGCACATGTGTATGTGTGTGTGCCTATGAAGATCGTTGGAATGCTTTATTTTCGAAAATACTTTAGAAATCTCGTTGACCCTATGCACGAAGGATTCAATTCGTTTTAAGAAGTTCATTTTTAAGCTTTCGTTTTGATAACAAAATCTTTAATGATGACATTTATAAAACAAGGTTTTCGAATCCTTCGTTAAATAGGAATGGAGCTCATCCGATACTTTCGATTTTATTTTTAGCCTACGAGTGATCTAATATCCTATTTTGATTGATTTTATGAAAATCTTTATCATTTCATTCCAAAATCATTTTCTCGTGTCAAAAGGGAAAATCAAGCATTAAAATGGCGTTGGAGTTATTCATGGGCATGTGGGCCATCCAAATAACCCCAAACGCCCACAATCGCACATTTCATTATCACGGGGCCTTAAACCCGATTTTCGATTCGATGTCATTTTAAGGCCAAAAAATTTACATATTTACATAAAGGCGCATCACGATCGCTACATACACAAAAACTATGAAATAAACTAAAAGGATATCATCGAGAGGTTAGGAGGAGATTCCATCCGCAATAAATTCTCCATAACCGTCCCTAATCCACAGATCTACAACATATATTGACTACATTAGATCTAACTTCAAAATACACAAAATCAAGCTATTTAAATAGCAATGCACCAAATATTTTCGGATCCACAATAGATCCACCCAACAAACGCAATAAGAACGAAATGAAACTAGATCTAAAAAATTTACTAGACAAAGCACAACAAAGCTATGAAATTCGGATTTTTTCACATTCCAAATGATGAAATAGATGCTCTAACACTTGGAAATCAAAATAGGATACAATACTTAGTATAAGATTATACAAAAGATGAAGATCTCACATTTTTTCTCTCTTTTTCCTCTCTCCCGTCGCCTTTCTCTCTCTTTTCCTTTTCCGTCCGCGTCTGATGAAGAAATGAAACTAGAAGAGGCAATTTAGAAACTCAGATCTTGGCCGCAGTTCCATCTGCTGCCATCTTCGGTGCTGCCTCGATTCTCGTGTACTGATGTCGGTCTTTCATTTTTTTCGCTGGAAGGCTCGTATTTTGCAATCCGGAAATCCCTGGGAAACGTGCGATATTGTTCTGGGAGGCTAATTCGGAGGGTTGCGACTTGATATCGAATTTGCTATTTGTGCTTGCTTTTCAGGGGGCGCTGCCCCCTTCCACCCCCACCAGCTCACCAGCGAGCTGGGCAGCCGCTCGCTCACCGGGGAATGAGATCGCCGACCATCGTAAGCGTAGTGGCCATTAGTCGTCTTTTGTGATCAAATCAGGTTCTTCTGGATCAACTCTTTGCCTCGCCTCAAGTAACCTGATGCTCATAACAAGCTTTGACCGTAAGTCGTTGGGGTGGATTTGTGTTGGGGTCCACCTTCCTTTTCGCATGTCGGGTCAAGTGACGATTTTGCCCTCCTGTCAGGGTTAGTACAAAAGTACAAATTTTGGGTGTCTACACATTTTATGTAGAGTTCAAAATCAATAAAAAAATCTATCATCTATAAATTAGTGCAATATAATCGTAATAACCATTAATATTATGAATCTAGATCATAATATTTTTTACTCTATTCCCTTTTATTCTCTATTTTATTAAATATCACCTCCTTTCATTGTACACTACTATGTTTTCTTCTTTTCTTTGAGTTCAATTAAGTAAGTCTTTAGTTATCTAAAGAAAATTCTTGCTAGAATTCTAATTTTGCATAATATATTATTTTACAAAAATATAAATATATAAGTATGTAAAATATATAATTTTTTAAATATATTATTATAAATAAAAAGGTGCATATTTTTGTTCATTATAATATATATTGCTGCAGATTAAGTGTATATTATATATTAAAAAGTGATATTTGTCCTTTATCAATTTGTTATTAAATTTGACACGATACTCGCATGCCTTTTTAATGATTTCTTTTATAACTTTATATTAAATAACAAATTAAAATTTTAATCTATAATATAAGGTTGTAAAAAATGATTATAATGTATTCATAGTTCACACATAATTATTCATAAAAATTTTGTAATCCCAAGAATTAGTATTGATATATGAAGATTAGAAGGAATCATAATAAGTATTTATTGATAATTCTTTAGGAACATATGTTATTTTGTAGTAAAAATATACATTAATAGCTATAACATATGGAAAAATAATAATTAATATTATGCCTAACCTAAACTTAGCTGAAACTACTTAATAAAAAATATTTTACCCTTTAGTGTAAGTTTTTTATTTTAGATCTTTAAAAAAAAAATGTTATCTATAAATTTTATGCAAATCAACGTCATTTCATTGAAATTATTATATAGCCTTAACTAATTTGGTTAAGTCATGTCTTAAATTATATTTTTCCATAATATATATACATGGGTTCACTGCATATTTGACCCAAAATATACATTTTTAACACTTGGTACCCTAAAATATAAAACCTCACAACCCGCTACCTCAAGTTTGTGTAATTAAGCAAGATAGACCCTTGACTAAAAATCTAGTGAAAATTTCATTAAAAAAGTGACATATGCGTGGCACTTGGGAAAAATACGAGGATTAACCGTATTTGACTTAGATTGGTGTACTAAATTCATATAAAACTCAATTATCCCACTAACTAATAAATTACAATTCTTAATTAAATTAGAAACCAAAACTAAATGAATAACTAAAACAATCAACTTAAAACCAAATCTAAGAAAACATACTAAACATAACAATTTGATATACAAACTTTTCTTCTCCTTACACACGATGAAATCTTCTCCTCACATGAAAAAATTAAACCCTCTTCTCCCCAAACAAAATTACACGTTTAATTGATTCAAAATCTGTGTTTGGAATTCAAACGCAAGTTAAAAGAAAGTGTTAAGAAGAAGACTGGAGTGCAACTTGCAAATGGAGGGGAATATAGCCGTTATAGAAGTTATATAAGGTCTTTAGTAAAACGAAGTCGTATGGTTAGTTAACGTAGTCATTTTGATGTTTGTAATTAAAACAGCCCTAGTGGCTCAAACGTGGTCATTTAGTGAGTACATCATGGTTGTTAAGAAAGAGTCCTCTAAGTTTGTTTCCGAGTATGTTAGCATTTGGAGAAGGGTTACACGTGTCACGGGGAGATTGGAATAGTAATATGTCATGCCAGATTTACTGCTAGGAGTTTATATATGTAAGCATTCGTGTATCAGAGGGGTATCGATAAAATGAATGAAGTTTTCCTTTTATAATTTCCTTTCTTGCAAGTCTATTTCTTTGCATTTTTGTTTTCTGCAAATTTAATTTCTTGCGTTATTTGAATTCGTGACAAAGTGGTATCAGAGCAACTCTGGGCCATGGCCGAATCAACAACTAAAGCTAGCCTGCAAAAGCATGAGAATGATCTTAAAATACTGGAAAGTAGGATGGATCAAGTTCAGCAGCAGATTAAGAGGAACTAAGAGCAGACTAAGGAACAATTCGGGGTAGTAGAGGAGAAGATTACTAACCTCAGCACAAATTCCAATCCACCAATGATGAAATATTGAAGAAGCTTACAGAAATGCTTGGAGCTATTTAGAAATAAGGGCTAGATAAATCACAACCCAAGGAAGTAAGTATTACTTCCATACAACACTCTAGTACTTAAAACCTCACCCTCCTAACACCTTCATATGTGACCCCTAGTTTCACTTACTAATACAAGTCCTGTTCCACCATTGATCCCACATGCTAATCAGGTTATATCTAATAATTTTCATTCTAGTAGATCTTATATACCAGTGCCATCATATAATTCAGTCAGCATGCTTCCCTATAACCTTGTTCCCATTAGTTCCTTAGTGACTGAACCATATGTGCGAAACTATAACACGAATTCCACTACTTCTATCAACACTAAATACAGCCCACCCTTCCTATCCATACCATCCTGGATTCCAACAGCTGAGTTCAACCATACCATAAGTTCTAGTTTCCCTGTATCAAACTTGGGATTCAGTACTGTCAACACACTTCTGCCAAACCTGTTAATTGCCCCAAGTCCCCATATGACCTATGTGAAAGTAGTATGCACATTTGATGCGATATTGCATATACTTTGTAATCTTATTCGTTTATTAATAAAAAATTATTTATATAAAGACATTTTCTTTATCCATATTTAATTGTTAATATTAATTGTGATAAACCCATACTTGTTAAGCAATTTTTTTAGAATCAAGATGATGATCGTGCTAATGAGATCCAAATTCAAGATAGCTTAAAACTAAAATTGTTCCTAATCTTGGGATCACTAAAATGGAAAATTAGTTAATCCGGATAGATTAATACATATTATGCTTGCTCATATGAAGAGAATGATTGATCCCATAATCATTTGTGTAGAGACACTAAAATAAGTATATATGTGCTTACTAGAAAATAAGTTCACTAAATATGACTCGCTAAAAAAATACCTAATGGAGTTTTACTTGGCTGTCAATAGGAATTCCTAATGTGATAGTAGTACAAGTAATCATTGGACTTGAAATCATCATAGTATCTTGTGTATGATAAGTTATACTTTGATATATCCCTTAAGATCTTTAAGATATATCGAAGGGTATGCTTGAGTACAATAGCTTGTACATGGAGATAGGTGAATGGTCAACAAAGAATCTACCACTTCTATAAAAGGAGAGAATGTTCTATGTGATTCGATAAATGACAACTCAATAGTTCTTGACCAAGGCATAATTAAAATTAGAAATGAGTTTTTAATTTACATTAAATAGAGTTGTACATTTGAGAATCTAAATGCATATAATCAAATAAAATAAGACCTGACAGTAAATCCATGTCTTATATTTGATTGAGACATTGTATGATAGAAAGATTGAATTGTATGATAACTATTCACAGAAATGTTCTTTTATGTTTAAATATTGCAATCTATATAATCTGAAAAGTCATTGATCGCTAAGGGGGCTTACTCTTATTGTGGAATAAATATTATTTATTTAAATGAATTGAGTATTTTAATTTATTTATTTAAATAAGATTAGAATTGTTCTAATTGATTTATATTACAACCAGTTTAATTTGGAGGACCTAAAGGGTAACCCGCAAAAAAAAAATAAAAAAATAAAAAAGAAGTAAATGACATAATCGTAATAATAGATTAAGTATATTTAATTTATACTATGGTGATAAATTAAATTAACTAGCTTAATATTTATTTAGTATTTTGAAAATACTAATTATAAATTAATAAGATGAGTCTTATTATTATTATTATTATTATTATTATTATTATTATTATTATTATTATTATTATTATTATTATTATTATTATTTATTTCTTAAATGATTTAGGAATTAATTAATAAGAGCACTCTCATATTAGTTCTTAATTAGATTATTATTATTATTACTATTATTATTACTATTACTATTATTATTATTATTATTATTATTATTACTATTATTATTATTATTATTACTATTATTATTACTATTATTACTATTATTATTACTATTATTATTACTATTATTACTATTATTATTATTATTATTATTATTATTATTATTATTATTACTATTATTATTACTATTATTATTATTATTATTATTATTATTATTATTATTATTATTATTATTATTATTATTATTATTATTATTATTATTATTATTATTATTATTATTATTATTATTATTATTATTATTATTTATTTCTTAAATGATTTAGGAATTAATTAATAAGAGCGCTCTCATATTAGTTCTTAATTAGATTATGAGTTTAATTATAAACCCTATTCCTAAAGGCGTTGGGAGGGTTGATTATATCCATAAATAAAAAGGTGTCTTATTATGGATTAATGTTAGAAACACTTTCATAAGTTTTGGGAGAGTACTCATAAGTTCTTTAGATCTAAGAAATTAGAAGAGAGAGAAAGCAAGAGTTTGTCATCACTCACTTCTTGAATTCTTATTCTTCCTTGGTGGATCACCTTTATAGGCCAAACACTTGGGTGGCTAACATTGATCAAAGAAATCTAATTGGTAGAATTCAAGGAGAACCCGAAGGAATTAGAGTTGAACATGCACCTATAGAAAACTAGTGTCTAAAAGGGTATAATTTTCTATATCCTTCTTGTTAATTAATAATTGTGCATAAAGATCGATCCTTGTTATGGTTTGTAAAATTTTGAATTCTAATTTTACCATGCTTTCGCTGCTATTGTGCAATTTGATTGTATGTTCATGAATATTACAAACTAACAGTGGTATCAGAGCTAAACTTTATGTAAATTATTAATTATTTTAATTTTGTATATGTAAGGGTATGTGTTTGGAACAATTTAATTGGACATACATATTGTATAAAATCATAGATTTTAATTTTTTTTGCCAAAAATCATGGTTTGGATGCAAAAAATCAAAAATCACGTTTTTCGAGGAAAATAGCGAATTGGCAGCAGCGTCTGACACAGCTGCGTCACTCAGTCACGTAGCTGCGTGGGGTCTCTGACGCAGATGCGTCGAGACTTAACGCAACATTGTGGTGAGGTGTTGTTTTGTCCAATTTTAATTTTTTTTGTATTTTTTTCAAAAATTAAATTAAAGAGTTATTTTACATGATTTTATAATTAAAATAAATAGTTATTTTAAATATAAAATTTAATTTCATGCAACTTTAAATTGCTCATTAAATGATATCAATACATATATGAAATTATTTTAATTTCATGAGATGAATATTTTTTTATTGATACGTATGGTGATATGTATGGTAATAAAAGGAAATGATTATGGACTATTGACTAATATGATTGGATTTATTTTATGTGGATGCATGAATGAATGAATACTTATAAATGAGGTATGCGTATCTCGCATTTTGTAATTTTTTTAATGTAAATTTTATCTTCCTCCTATGTACTTTCTCTTGACTGCTGATCAAGGTTTTTATTTATTATAAATAATTTTCTAATAGGATTAATTAAAATTATTTTGAAGAATTGGAGCCAAGGGGCAAGGAGCGCTTGGAAACCCATCTGTAATGGAGCCCAAGTTTAAATGTAATAGTTATATTTAATTTTATTCTTGCACCTTAAGTTTGATTTTTTAGTTCACTTGGTAGCTCTAGTGAACCAAACTAGAATAAAAGTCCATAATCAATCCAAGTAGACTATAATATTCTATATGTGCATGCTAATTATGTGTGTGTGTGTGTGTGTGTGTGTGTGTGTGTATATATATATATATATATATATATATATATATATATATTATCAAACATGCTTCGCATGTTATATAATATGACGGGTATTTTATATATATATGTGCATGCGCGCTAAATAAGATGAAACAATTAATAACAAATCCCTCAAAGAAGATTATATTAAGTCATAATGTTCAAAGACATTTGGATTATCGAACGTCGCCTTCTAGAATGATAAAATAATAGAGTATCAAATGATTAATATACGTTTGTTGTGACACATAAGACTTACATTAATTATTTGAGATGTTATTTTATTATATAGTTGATGTTTATAAAGGAATTGAACATAACTGTTTTTGTTATGTCACATAAGGATATTATTTTTTTCTTCACTTATATGAAAATACTAGGCCAGACTTAACTTAGATAATTTTGATTTGGATGTGTCACACATGATCATAATAATTTAAGAGGCTAAATGCAAGAAGTTACATGTTGATATAATTGACAAAGAGTTGTTTTCCTATTTATTTATATATAATTTGTTGTGTTACACAAGGTTATATACATTTGAAATAGGATCCTTATTCTCACTACCAAATCTTTAATTAGAATTGCCGGACTATATAAGGAGGGTAATATAGTTTGATAAAAATAGTAGAAGAATATCAATTTAAATAAAGACATAATTTATTTTGATGATTAATTAAATGAATGTATGCTAAAATATTGTCTATTTTCACATGCAGAATTTTACAAATGTCAATCTTACTATCACTGCGTAGCATACTTGATGCTAAGAAACTAATTAGGCCAAATTACACGGACTGGTTAAGGAATCTGAGAATAGTTCTCATTACTAAAAAGATTTCTTATGTCCTAAATTCGTTTGTCCCTACAACTGTTGCAGAAGAAATCTTTGAGGAAGAGATTGCTACTTTTAAGAAGTGACAAGATGATGTAATTATGGCTCAATGCATCATGCTTGCATCCATGAGTAACGAGATTCAGCGTCAGCATGAAAAGATGGATGCTCCTACTATATTACTGCACCTTAAGGACCTTTATGGTGAGCAAAGCAGGACTGCTAGATATCAGATATCTAAGGGGCTCTTCCGATCTAGGACGACCGAGTGTACTACCGTTAAGACTCATGTCCTAATAAATGATCAATCTAATTAAACAACTTAAACTGTTAAGGTTCGTGATAGATGGGGAGTTGAGTCAAGATCTGATCTTGCAATTATTCTCAGACTTCTTCTCATAATTTGTTGTGAATTTTCACATAAATAAGTTGGATGTCAATTTGCCTGAGTTACTTAACATGTTGAAAACTGCGGAAGGTCACTTCCCATCCAAGAAGGGCTAAGTCTTGTTGGTGTATTATTCTTCCAAGAAGAGGAAGATGCCCAATGGTTCTTCTAAAAAGAAGAAAAAGAAGAAGGCTAAGGGCAAGGCAAAGACAAAGGACAATAAGAAAGCTAATCCTGATAGCAAAGGAATATGCTTCTATTGCAACAAGTCGGGTCACTAGAAGAGGAGCTGCAAGGAGTATCTTGCATATCTAAAGCAAAAGAAGCTTTAACTTCAGATCAAGGTTTGTTCATAATTGAAATAAATCTTTTTGTAAGGCAAAGTTCTACCTAGGTATTAGATACTGGCTGTGGTTCTCACATATGTAATAATATACAGGGACTAAACATAAGTAGAAAGCTAAACAAAGATGAAGTCATCCTCCGCGTGGGGAATGGAGGAAAGGTTGTTGCATTAGCCGTAGGAACTTATTGTTTAGCACTGCATTCAAGCAAGTTCATCAGTTTAAATAATTGTTATTATGTTCCAGTACTTATTAGAAATATTATTTTTATTCTTATGTTGGACAAAGATGATTTTCATATTATAATTAAGAATAATAGTTGTTCTATTTATAATGATAATATTTTATATGGTACTGATAAATTGCACAATGGACTTTATTTACTTGACTTACATAAAAATATATTGCAAGTTGAACAAACTAAGAAAAGAAAAAAAGTTAATATAAATTATACCTTTATGTGGTACTGTAGACTAGGACATATTAATGGACAAGATTAAACAAGTTGTATAAAGATGGGCTTTTAGAGCTGTTTGATTATGAATCATATCCAACTTGTGAATCTTGTCTCATGGGTAAAATAACTTAATCTCCTTTTAGTAAAAAAGAAGAAAGAGTTACAGAGTTATTATAGTTGGTACACACAGATGTATGTGGGCCTATGACAACGTATGTACTGTCGACGCCGGGAAAAGTCATTTTGTTTTTTAATAAATGCCCTTTCCAATTTTAGCCTTTGGATTAAGATGCGATTTTTTGAAAAGGGTCGGCTTAAGTGTTGACGGGGTTTGAAAGATCAATTTTATGATGAGCCAATTGACCAGAGTCGCCAGTTGGTATATTTGCAATGGATGTACCAACTCATTCGAGTTTTAGTTTTCGTAATCGCTGGCTCATGTATGACTCCGAATTAATTGGTCTGCGAACCGAGATTCATAAAATTCGGGGGCTTGCTTAAACGAGGGGAAGGTGTTAGGTACCCCCCGACTTCCGTGAAAACACGGTTACCGCAATCTTGATGTTTTCCTATCCTTTTAAAATCCTAAAACGTGTGTGTGTGTGCGTGTGTGCTTAGATGAATGTTGTGATGAGAAAACCCACTTTGATTCTTTCTGTAGAAAACATGCTTTATTTAGATAGCGTTTTGAAACGTCTTTTGACCCAAAGGACAAGGCTTTGTTTTATAACAGATATTGGTTTTAACTTTGAAAACGATGAGGTTTTTATTAGGTGTCGTTTTCAGAAAACAAGAGTTTTTTAAACTTCGTCAAATAGGAATCGAGACTATACATTGCCTTTGAACAGTAAAGTCAAATAAAATGAAGGCAACTTCTAGGAGCTCTTTAACCCTATGCACAAAGTTTAATGAAAACATTTATCTATTCTTACAAAACCATTTTTTATGATGTTTAAAAACACTTGTAGCCTTTTCGTCAAACAGGAATCGACGTCCATTAAAACTCTTAATATTAAACCTCGTGATTCTAATACCCTAATTTGATCACTTTTAGAAAATCTTTATCGTTTTCCCTTTTTTTTTGAAATCGCTTTTCATGTCGTAAATCAAATCAAGCATTCAAAAATTGTGTTGGGGCTATTCACGGGCATGTGAGCCATCTAAATAACCCCAAACACCCACAATCACATACTTTACTATTACGGGGCCTTAAACCCGATTTTTAGTATCGATATCGTTTTAAGGCCCAAATGATACATTTTACATCGAAAATGACCAATAACAAGAATTACAATTAACCCAACAGTCCATCTTTGGGATTTTATTAATAGTCTCGAATCGGAATTTCAAGGCATTAATTTCATCCCTAGGCTCACAACCACAATGTCACAACAAAATATTGAAATGATCAAAATGCTCACACGGACATCATCGGAGGGCTAGGTCGTAAAAATGCACGCAACGTGCCCCTTAGCCAACCTTGATCCAGGCTAATTTAATGAATCAAACCCCAAATATTGCAACGAGGCCAATCCAATACAATAATATTTACTCAATCAAATGAAATCTAGATCTTATAACCGGAGCTCACATAGGTGAGTCCAAATTATAAATCTAACCCAATAACACAAATATAATCGGTAGAAATGCTCAGATAATACACGGAAACAAATATTAAATGGCACAATTCCACAAAATAACAAAATAAACGGTAGATCTATTACAATAGAGTCAACATCGTACAAATCGAGCCTTTTCACCTTGAATTTGGATGGAGAGCCGAGAAAGAGCTTCAATACACCATGGATCTAACTTTTGACACCCAAAGATTATACAAAAATAGACTAGATCTACTATTTAATACACCATGGATCTCTCTCTTTTTTCCTATTCTTTTCTTCTCTTTTTTTTTGCTCTCGGATCTCCTCTTTTTTCTTCTCTCGCGTCCTCTTTTTTCCTTCCTCCCGTGTCTGATTTTTTCCTTCCTCCCGCGTCTGATTCAGAAATGAAACTGGAAGAGGCGATTTAGAAACTTAGATCTTGGCCGCAAGTGCTTCCTCGATTTTCGTGTACTGATGTCGGTCTTTCATTTTTTCGCTGGAAGGCTCGTATTTTGCAATCCGAAAATTCCTGAAAAACGTGTCATATTGTTCTGGGAGGCTAGTTCGGAGGGCTGCGACTTGATATAGAATTTGCTATTTGTGCTTGGCTTCCAAGGGGCACTGCCCCCTTCCACCCCCGCCAGCGAGACCCCCGACCATCGTAAGCGTAGTGGCCATTAATCGTCTTTTGTGATCAAATCAGGTTCTTCCTGGATCATCTGTTTGCGGCTTTGACCGTAAGTCGTTGGGGTGGCTTTGTGTTGGGGTCCACCTTCTTTTTCGCATGTCGGGTCAAGTGACGATTTTGCCCTCCTTCCAGGGTTAGTAGAGAAGTGCAAAATTTGGGTGTCTACATGTACGAAGAGGGTATTCATATTTTATTACTTTCATCGATGATCATTCAAGATTTGGATATGCGTATTTAATGAAATATAAGTCTGAATCATTTGAAAAGTTCAAAGAATTTATAAGTGAACTAGAGAAACAAACTAAAAAAAGTATTAAGATTCTTTGATCGGATCGAGGTGGTGAATACTTAAGCAATGAGTTTCTCGATTATCTAAAAAAAATAGTATAATCTAACAATGGACTCCACCAGGTAGGCCACAACTGAATGATATATCTAAAAGGAGAAATCGAACATTATTGGACATGATTCGTTCCATGATGAGTTTTACCGATCTTCCAGTTTCCTTCTGGGGTTACGTACTTAACAAAGTACCTTCTAAATCCGTTTCTAAGACTCGATATGAAATATGGATAGAAATAAAACTTAATCTTAAGTATGTTAAGATTTGAGGTTGTCCAACTTATGTTAAAAGGTTTGAAAATGATAAGTCAGAGACAAGATCTGATAAGTATAAATTTGTGGATACCCTCAAGAAACCGCAGGGTATTATATCTGTCATCCTACCGATCAAAAAGTGTTTGTTGCGAAACATGTAAACTTATTGAAAAATGAGTTTATTCTCGAAGGGGTCACTGTTAGTAAAATAGATCTCGAAAAAGTTTAAGAACTACAAAATATTTTGGGTCAAAGTAAGGTACCTAATTAAGTAACACAACCTATTCGTAAATCTAGAAGAGTACCAAAGATACCCGAAATATATGAATTTATCATAGATGATGATGATGAGGTACGCATCATATATATTGATGATCCATGGACTTATAAAGATGCAATGAGTAGTAAAGACTTAGAGAAATGGCTAGCAGCTATGAAATCTGAGATGAACTCCAAGTATGAGAACTAAGTATGGACTTTAGTTACTCCACCTGAGGGCATTAAGCCTATTGGGTGCAAATGAGTCTTTAAGAGAAAGACTGTAGCAGACATCAATGTAGACATTTATAAGGCCCGACTGTTACAAAAGATTTCAAACAAAGACAAGGTGTTGACTATGATGAAACTTTCTCACCAGTAGCGATGCTCAAGTCCATTCAAAATTTGCTTGCAATTACAGCTTATCATGACTATGAGATTTGACAACTGAATGTGAAAACGACATTCTTCAATGGAAAACTAGAAGAGGATGAATATATGATATAATCAGAGGGGTTTTTTCCCCAAATGTTGGAACAAATCAAGTCTGTAAGCTGCAACGATCTATTTATGGATTGAAGCAAGCTTCTCGAAGGTGGAACATCCGTTTTGATGAGACAATCAAAGAGTTTGATTTTATCAAAAATGAGAATGAACTATGTGTGGACATGAAGGTTAATGCGAGCGCTGTCACATTCCTAGTATTATATGTTGATGATATATTACTGATAGTGAATGATGTTCCTATGCTTCAGTCGATCAAGATATAGTTATCTAAACACTTCTCCATAAAGGACTTGGGAGAAAAATCAAATATTTTTGAGATAAAGATCTATACAGATAGATCTAAAAGGATGTTTGGCTTGTCCCAAGGAATGTACATTGATTCGGTACTAAAGAAGTTTAGCATGAAAGATTCTAAGAAAGGGTTCATGCCAATGGGTCATGGAATAAATCTCTCCAAGAAGCAGGCCCCAAAGACACCTGACTAGAGAGACCGTATGATTAAGATTCCCTATGCCTTGACGATAGAATCTATCATATACGGGATGATATGTACTAGATCTGATGTTGCTCATGCACTTAGTGTAACAAGCAGATATTAGTCTAACCCCGGAGAAGAACACTAGAAGACAGTGAAAAATATCCTAAAGTACTTAAGAAGAACTAAATGTGTATTTCTTTTCTACGGTGGGTCTGATTTGAAACTAGAGGGTTATATAGACTCAAGTTTTCAAATTAACCAAGATGATAGTAAATCCGTTTTGGGTTATGTGTTTACCTTAAATGGTGGCGCAGTGAGTTGGAAAAGCTTTAAGCAGCAAATAGTTGTTGATTCATTGACAGATGCAGAGTATATAGCTGTAAGTGAAGCTGTAAAGGAGGCTGTTTAGATGAAGAAGTTCGTAACCGAACTCGAGGTGGTTCCTAGCATTCAAGTACCAGTTCATTTATTTTTTGACAACACGGGAGCTGTTGCACATGCCAAGGAATCCAGGTCTCATCAGAAATTCAAACACGTGTTGTAACGTTATTATTTGATTAGAGAGATCATTGAAAAATGAGACATCACCTTGGAACGAGTGAACTCTCAAAACAATATTACAGATCCACGTACTAAAGCGTTAACTCAAAAATAGTTTAATCGTCACTTAGAGAAGATAAGTATTAGATACCATGACGATTGACTTTAGTATAAGTGGGAGATAGAAAGTCGTATGCACACGAGCCAATCATATTTGATATGATATTGTATATACTTTATAATCTTATTCGTTTATTCATAAAAGATTATTTATACAAAGGCATTTTTTTTATTCATATTTAATTATTGATATTAATTATGATAAACTCGTAGTTGTTGAGCAATATTTTTAGAATCACGATGATGATCATGCTAATGAGATCTAAATTCAAGATAGCTTAAAACTAAAATTGTTCCTAATTAATGAGATCTAAATTCAAGATAACTTAAAACTAAAATTGTTCCTAAACGTGGGATTACTAAAATGGAAAATTAGTGAATCCGAATATATTAGCATATACTATGCTTGCTCTTATGAAGAGAATGATTGATCTCATAATCATTTGTGTAGAGACACTAAAACAAGTATGTAGGTGCTTATTAGAGAATAAGTTCACTGAATATGATTCGCTAAAGGAATAGCTAATGGAGTTTTACTCGACTGTCAATAAGAATTCCTAATGTGATAGTAATACAAGTGATCTTTAGACTTGAGATCATCACAGTATCTTGTGTATGATAAGTTATACTTTGATATATTCCTTAATACCTTTAAGATATATCAAATGATATGCTTAGGTATAATAAGTTGTACATGAGGATAGGTGAATGGTCAACAAATAATCTATCACTTCTAGTAAAATGAGAGAATGTTCTATGCGATTTAATAAATGACAACTCAGTAGTCCTTGGCCAAGACAAAATGAAAATTATAAAGGAGTTTCTAATTTACATTAAATAGAGGTCTGCATTTGAGAATCGAAATGCATATAATCAAATAAAATAAGACTTGACAGTAAATTCATGTCTTATATTTGATTGAGACATTGCATGGTAGAATGATTGAATTGTACGGTAACTATTCACAAAAAGGTTCTTTTATGATTAAATATTAAAATCTATATTATCTGAAAAGTCGTTGATCGCTAAGGGGACCTACCCTTATTGTGAAATAAATATTATTTATATAAATGAATTAAATATTTTAATTAATTTATTTAAATAAAATTAGAATTGTTCTAATTAATTTATATTACAACCAGTTTAATATGGAGAACCTAAAGGGTAATACCACAAAAGAAAAATATTTATTTAAAAAGTGTAATAATAGATTAAGTATATTTAATTTATACTATGATGATATATTAAATTAAATAGCTTAATATTTATTTAATATTTTAGAAATACTAATGATAAATTAATAAGAGGAGTCTTATTATTATTATTATTGTTGTTGTTGTTGTTGTTGTTGTTGTTGTTGTTGTTGTTGTTGTTGTTGTTGTTGTTGTTCCTAAATGGTTTAGGAATTAATTAATAACAGTACTCTCATATTAATTCCTAATTAGATTAGGAGTTTAATTAAAAACCATATTCTTAAAGGTGTTCGGAGGGTTGACTATATCTATAAATAAGAGGAGTCTTATTATGAATTAAGGTTACATACACTTTCATAAGTTTTGGAAGAGTACTCACAAGTTCTTTAGATATAAGAAATTAGAAAAGAGAAAATTAAAGTTTGTTTTCACCCACTTCTTGAATTCTTATTATTCCTTGGTAGATCACCTTTAGAAGCCAAACAATTAGGTGGGTAACGCTGATCAAAGAAATCTAATCGGTGGAATTCAAGAAGAACTCGAAGGAATTAGAGTTGAACACACATATATGGAAAACAAGTGTCTACAAGGGTATAATTCTCTATCTCATTATTGTTAATTAATAATTGTACATAAAGGTTGATCCGGGTTATGGTTTGTAAAATTTTAAATTCTGATTTTACCATGCTTCCGCTGCTATTGTGTAATTTAATATTATGTTCATGGATATTACAAACCAACACTATGGACACAGTCTAATCAATAATGGGTCCTACACATGGCATTCAACACCATAAGGGAGCCACTTCAGACCACAGTCATCCATGTTGGCCTTACCCTTACCTAAGATGGATTTTTAAAAATGTGAGGGCAAGGATCTTAGAGGGTGGATTAAAAAGTGTGATTTCTTTTTCCAGCTAAACCCTATATTGGATTCCAGATCTAAGGTGTCATATGCAGCCTTGTATATGGAGGGAGAGGCAGATGTGTGGTACCAGTCATTACAAGATGAACATCCAGGCTTGGTCTGGGAGGAATTTATTGCTTACCATTTTCCATTGGCCTAGTCTTAGAAGTGACATGACTGAATATGTCAAACAGTGTAAAATTTGCCAAAAGAATAAATTTGAGCATGTTCCCAGCCCAGGTTTGCTGCAACCAATCCCAATTCCTAGTCAAGCTTGGGAAATTATGACTATGGATTTTGTGGAGGGGTTTCCTAAGTCTGAGAGGAAAGATACTATCTTAGTCTCAGTAGAAAAATTCACTAAAGGATGTCATCTAATGGCTCTTGCACACCCATCCACAGCTTTACAAGTAGCACAACTGATCCTGGATTCTGTCATCAAGCTTCATGGACTTCCAAAGGCTATAATTTCTGACAGAGACATAGTGTTTGTACGTAATTTATGGAAGGAACTATTTAAAGCTATGGGCACACAAATCAAGCTGAGTACAACTTATCACCACCAAACAGATAGACAATATGAAAGATTCAATCAGTGTATTGAGATGTATTTAAGGTGCATGACTGGGAACAAACCTACTTAATGGAAGAAATGACTACCTATGGCATAATGGTGGTACAACACCAATTTTCACATAACTATTGGAATGACCCCTATAAGGCTTTATATGGTCTTAACCCTCCTATATCGTGCTACTATCAAGCAAGCAGATTGGATAATCTAGCAGTTAAATTGTTAGTACAAGATAGAGAAAAAATGCATCAGTTGCTAAAAGAGAATTTACAGAAGGCTCAAGAGAGAATGAAGATATATGCAGATAAAAAAGATCAGAAAGAGAATTTCCATTGGAGATGATGTGTTCCTGAAGCTACAATCGTATAGGCAAATGTCCCTCAATAATAAAATGAATCTGAAGCTATTTGCTAAGTACTATGGGCCTTTTCATGTAATCAAAAGAGTAAGGAAAGTAGCTTATCAGTTAAAATTGCCTGCTGAAACTAAAATCCATAATGTGTTCCATGTTTCTCAACTCAAAAAGAAGATAAGAGCAGGGAAGGTGGTACAAACTATGTTACCTCAAACCACAGAAGGGGGAAGATTCGACCTAAGCTAAGGGCAATTTTGGATAGACGCCTGATAAAAAGAGGAAACAGACCAATCACCATGGTCTTGGTACAGTGGACAAATTGCATTATGGAAGATGCAATGTGGGAGGAATGGAGCTGAATCAGCAGAGATTTTCCACAATTTAATCCTTGGGGACAAGAAAATTCTTAAGAAAGGGGGAATTGTGAAGAAGAAGACTAGAGTGCAACCTGAAAATTGAGGGGAATATAGCCGTTATAGTAGTTATATTAGGTCTTTAGTAAAACGAAGTCGTATGGTTAGTTAACGTAGTCATTTTGATGTTAGTAATTAAAACAGCCCTAGTGGTTCAAACATGGTCGTTTAGTGAGTACGTCGTGGATGTTAAGGAGGGAGTCCTCTAAGTTTGTTACCGAGTCTGTTAGCATTGGGACAAGGGTTACACGTGTCAGGGAGAGTTTAGAATAGTAATATGTCATGACAGATTTGCTACTAGGAGTTTATATATGTAAGCATTTGTGTATCAGAGCAGTATCGATAAAATGAATAAAGTTTTCCTTTTATAATTTATTTTCTTGTAAGTTTCTTTCTCTGCATTTTCGTTTTCTGCAAATTCAATTCCTTGCGTTATTTGAATTCGTGACAAAAAGCGGCCGAAATAAAATTCTTCTCGCATGTCAATTGCTACATCTTGGATCGACATTGTGATACCCTAGACTTGGCCAAAGAAGGTGATGTCATGGGGGGGTTTAGGCTATGAAATTTCACCCTCGCTTGAATAAGATTCACAAGGATTTTAGCCTCACGGGGGTTCTATTTTTATGGAGCTCTAAATTTAATTTCGTAAGTTTAGGACACTGAGATTTTAGCCTTGGGTTTACTTTGTTTTTATCAGGGGAGTTTTTTTTGGTAAGCTTTATTAGTGAATTTTTTTGTGAGATTTACTTATAATTAAGTTGATTATGTTGATTTGAATTGTTTCCGGGGCTAATCACTCCAAATCGCTTACTAGGAACTAGTCGCTCAATTTTTAATTTTATTTGGGAATTTATTTGTGGCTACGTAGTTGTAGGTGGAGGGGTTTGGTGGTGGCGTTAAATGAAAAATGTGCTAGGAGGTGAGTTCTTGTTTCTAGATTTTTTTAGTATGTAATGTTCATAGTTTTTGTTTTATTTTTCTGTTAATTTATTTATTTATTTTTGTTAATTTAGACTAAAATTTAAACGGCAAAACATATGATTTGTCCATCGAAGTTGACACGTTTTACTTAATACACTACTAAACTTTTAATTTTACAAATTACCACATTAAACTAATTAACAAAATAATTTGGGCCATTCTGTCAAATTAGATGGATGGAAGTTAACTTTTTCCTATACGACTTTTTAAAAAAAAACAAAAGATGACATGGCAAAATGACATGTATAATTTTTAAAAATACAAGATAAAATTAAAATTAATTTAAAAAAATACAAATAAAATTAAAATAATATTGAAAAATTCAAATAAAATTGAAAAATAATAATATAAAATTCAAAACAAAATATATTTTTTTAAAAATAAAATAAACTTGAAAAATACAACAAAAGATTAAAAACAAAATAATAAAATTTTAAAAATACAAATTAAATTAAAATGAACTTGAAACTTTACAATAAAAAATTTAAAAATATAATATTAAAATTTGGAAAATATGAAATAAATGTAAAAATTAAATTATTAAAAAGATATAGTAAAATTAAAAATTAAAATTAAAAAGTAAAATAGATTCATTATGTCCCTAAATGGTGGCAGGTGGCAGCCATTTCAAATTAAAAAGTAAAATAAAAGGTTCGTTATGTCCCTAAATGGTTGTCATCTTAAACACTCAGACGGGTTAACCCGACCCACATGCTTGCAAAACGAGTCAAAAGCCATATCTCTCTCATTATAACTCTAAATTATGTAAATAATATGTCAATTTTTTTGTATGGATGAGACCTATCAATACATGTTATTTATTTTGCACAAGGAAGCCAAATGTTGAGTAGATCTAGGAAAGAACAGAAACTAAATTAACATAACTTTTTTGAAGATCTACTACTACTACTACCACAACCACCACCAGTACTTCCACCACTGTCACCACCATACCCCACCGCTACTACTATTATTATTGTACCTCTGGGTTTGTTCTTCTTGAGCCATTATCGGTATTAGCCATCTAATTACCAAAAATTATAAAAACAGAACCCAAAAACTAGTATATATATTGCCAACTCGAAGCCGTCCATTTCCGGCATATGAATAGCCAAAATAACGACCGGGATAGCAGTTGCAGATGGCATTACAGCACTTAGGCACTCGAAACCTGATGAAACAACAGAAACTTAAAGAGATCAAAGCCAGATATTTAAAGAGATCAAAGCATGCCCTTTCATTCCTAGACCGACTCTCAAGAACTCTCTATAAGTAGCGGTGATGGATGTATTGAATTGGGTCACCCACTGATGAAGAAGAAATAAATTGTATTTTATTTATTTATATGTTTACTAGTAATTGCCCGTGCCTGAAGGCAAGGCATAACGAAAAATTAAAAAATTATTATTATATGTATTATTATTAAGAAAATTATAAAATATAAATATTATTATTAAGAAAATTATAAAATATAAATATTATTATTATTATTATTATTATTATTATTATTATTATTATTATTGCTATTATTATTATTATTATTATTACTTATGAAACATTATATTAACATTAGATTAAAATTTAAAAAATAAAAATATTATTATTATATGTATTATCATTCAGGAAATTATAAAATATAAATATTATTATTATCGATATTATTATTATTATTATTACTATTATTATAACGACATAACGAAAAATGCAAAGAAGTCACGGGAATCATGAGTAATAGACACATTTTTTTACCATGACAGCAAGAGGCTGATATAAAAAAGTCCATTCCCATTCCCATTTGTTTATTCTTTTTTGAGAGGGTTGAGGAAGAGGGGGGTGGGTTAGCAACTGGTTGTAATCAAAATTTCACATAAGGGTTTCGAAAACATTTACAGGTTCATGCCCAATAAAATTCTAAATCTCGAGATATTTAGGGCATTTGAGAGCAAGTTGAGTTGCAAACATGTATTAATCATTAGGATCAATTCGCAAAGGGCATAACCAAGACCTCCCCCTATATGATGAGATTAACGACCAGATTAATCTGAGAATTTTTGCGTCCCAAAAATAAAAACAGAATTACAAGGAACACATTTTCTTCAATAGAGGAGGAGAGTATAACTCTATGTAGATATATACATAAGATGCAAAAGTTAAAGCAGATAGCAAGATTTGTGTATACAAACTCAGAAAACTCAATTGTTCTGGAGATGAGATTTTTGAGTTAAATCTTACTTTAAGTTGCCACGTCTGTGAGTGAGATTTTTGAGTTAGATCTGTTAGTTTGTATAGCATTTTTCATACAGTAAGAATTCAGCTTCAGCATGATTAAGATTTAGAGTTCATATGTGCATTGATCTAAAATTAACCATGACATCTTTAAGTGAAAGACAATTTGCTTCAGAGTGTTACAATTTCACATTCAGTTTAACTGATGATCACAAATCGTCCACAAGATGTGTACCAGATTGTGGTCAAATATAAGCAGTTTCACTTCTTCAAACACTCGCTTTATTCAACTATCAATATTTATCATAATACAAATAAAAGTAAAAAAACAGAATCACAGAGTTATACCTTGCTACTCCTTGCTTGCTCTCAATCTTGATGGCTCGATTGATTTTACTGTACAAATAGGCGAGATAAAATACAAACTCAACACCCGAAATACAGATTCTCTTTTAGCAACCTTGCGAATATCATATATTTATTTTTTTCTCTTTGGCATTGTATCAAACAGGTAACTTGCATATGACAAAAGTAAATATAGATTTGGAGGGAGAAATACAGTAATTGGGGAGGCTTAAGGAAATTAGTATATATATCAAGCCCTTCAGAATTGGTTACTTGTACCTTTATTGCAAAATCAAGAAGCAAAATAGATTAGTTTTTTGGTTTCCTCCTACATTCATAGTTTTTTTACCATTCCGAGTAATAATTATAGTTTTTTAACCATTCCGAGTAAGCAATTTTTTCAAAATATAAAACTACTAACTGCTTCAGTCCATATTTAAAAAAAGGCAGTACACAGAAAGAAAAAAAGAGAGGAAACAATAAAAAATAAAACAAATAACAAACACATGCCAATTGCTTGACTATTGCATTTTGCAAACACATATAAGACGTGAAATCACAAAAACTAAGCCCCAAACAGAACTACAGCCACAAGGATATTCCTTCTAAACCAAAGCCATTTCAATTACTTATCACCATGGCAATGCAGTAGCTAAAGCCATTACTGTGTCATATACTAAAACTTCAAGCACACTAAACACAATGACCCAAAAAGTAAGCATTTGGGAATTGTAAAATATTATTCCACAAAAAATGAACACAAACAGAAACCCACAACATCAAAACCATGAATTCACAAAAATACTAAAATCAACTAACCATGAAACCTTGTACACAAAAATACTAAAATCAACTAACAAAGAAACATAAACTCAATTACATATGCTTTATAATTATTATTATTCAGAAAACCATGATTTGGAATCAAAAGAGTAACAAAAAATGGACTCAGGTACAAAAAAAATGCTAAAAAAGAAAGACCAAAAAGCAACATATGAATTCTCCTGCAAACAAACAGCAGAATTTACAGCAATAATGAAAAAATAGAAGAAACTTCGAGGAGTAATAAGACTCAGTTGATGTGTAATCACATTATTATATTATGATAATACCTACCGCTGTCAGTTATTGGGATCGGAAGGCAGACTTATGTTTTACTGCCTGAAAAATTTATGCATTTAGATTAACTTCATTTGTCTTCTGTATGAACTATGCATTTAGATTACAGGGTTGATTTTTTTAATATATAGTTTATATATTGGTCATAAATTATTGTGCTCTTGTTTGAGCTAATCTGTTTGTTGACAATACACTCACAGAAAGTAACCAATCAATTTATTCGTACTTGACATTGACACTTTTCAACATATTAGATTTGTGAGTCAGTGCTAAGTTGGAACCCAACAAAATAAAATGAAATCCAATGCTTTGTTCCTACTACTCAAGGACTTTGATTGCAGGGGGTTGAACTACAACTCAAACACGTTCAAGCAATGGGTGTTTATGGCTGGGGTTGCGTATGTGAAACAATAATAGGAGAGTGGTGTGAATTATGAGGAATGGTTTGAATTATTATTATTATTATTGTTGTTGTTGTTGTTGTTGTTGTTGTTGTTGTTGTTATTATTATTATTATTATTATTATTATTATTATTATTATTATTATTATTATTATTATTATTATTATTATTATTATTATTATTATTGTTATTATTATTATTATTATTGTTATTGTTATTCTTATTCTTATTATTACTATTATTTTACGAACATCTCAAATTCCATTTGCAGCCTACTGGTTTGATATTATGGGGATGTGAAGAGGGGATGGTAACCTAAAAGTTAAGACCTATACAGGAAAATTTAATTTTGACATTTAGTTGCAATTATATACATAAGGATTTCACAATTTTTGTTTATGTGCTCATGACAATATGACAGTTATAAAAGTTTATTTTTCCATGATTTGTATCATTACAATAACATATCTTGTGAAAAAACAACATAGCACAAAGGACACCATACATGATGGCTTATGCACAGGCTGTAGTGTTCCTAAAAAGCACAGAAAATATTTTTATCTATTTTAGAATGATTCAGAGCAGTATCCAATGATACAAGAAATTCAAAAGAACATGCCAAAAGTAATACGATATAATGTCAATTTTTAGTACTCTATGGAATTGGACAATGGTTTCAACTCAATCTAATTTGAGAGAATTCAATAAAGTAACTCAAAATACTGCCACTTTATAGTAAAATGTAGCATACTCAATTTAAGAATTAAAAATGCTGAAGCACAAGTAATATGAAGTAACTCTTCTAGTTTTCTTGAGTCGTAGGCAGCAGGACCTTATCAAAGCTAACAATTAAAAATATCCACATTCTTCCATTACCTTAGTTCCACAAATCCTATGTTATAATACTTATTTCTAAACAGCATACCCACTCAATATTTGCTAGCATTGTTCTAATAAAACCTCAGTCAGAACAGAGCTACTAAAAAGAGGGGGGGGGGGGGGAGTATCTAGCATAATATTAAATACTACTAAAAAGAAATCTTGACGCCTAATTATATTAAAGGGATAAAATGCCCCTAGTCAGAAGGAGAAAATGGCAACAGAGTAGATAAAATACAGCACCCACCATGAACACCACCGTAGAGAAAGATGAACAGTATATAAAATACAGCCTCTCCTTCTCACAATCCATCAATAAACATGAACAACTCACAACAAAAATTCAAAAATACTCCAAAAACCCCCAATTTGAAAACCTAAATTTCACAAATCGTGTGATTATGCGTGGTATGTGTGTGCGCGTGATCTGTGTGTGTGTGTGTGTTCATCATACTGGTTATTGACCCTGTCTTACACATGTTCAGGAGCTCATGAGTGTATAGTGGTGTTAGACGTTAAATAAGCTAATCCAAAAAGGACCATGCTTGGCAGTGAAGATGAATGTAGATAAAAACAACTATGTAGGCAATAAAAAAAGGAAGTACAAAATGCAATGGAACTGTTGCATTTATATATTCACCATTGATGTAGGAATATGATGACGTTGGAGTTCATCACGGAATTGAGGCCCAATGTGAGTATATATTCACCATTAAGGTCCATCCACCATAGACAAATTTCAATAGAATTAATACCCCAAAGAAAGCTCCAATGAATTATTACAGATGCAAAAAGCAACAAAAGTCTTCAGCAGCACATAGCGCGTAGATTATTAGCATTGAATACTAATCAGTCCAGACTCCAGAGAATTAACCCGTAGATAACTTTGCTCTAAAGTTGTGACTTGTGAGAGATTTTTTTGAAACCATGTCTTATAAAGGATTCTATCCAAAATTCATCAATAACTCAAATCCAAAATACTGTTAAACCACCAGATGTAATTAGGTACGACCAGGATCATTCATTCTCACAATAAACAAAACAGATTTTGCAATGCTGATATGTTCAACACCTACATGCTTAACTACATTATTCCCTCTTCCCCCACCAAAGAAAATGAATTGATTCTCTCTTATTCACTGGATGCATGACGTATACAGGGTGAATGAAATTATTCCAAGTGGTTCAGTGAAAGCGAGTGTTAAAACATGATACACATTGTTGGACCATCTTAAGCTTCTAGCGCAGTGAATACCTCAATATCTTGATTTTTTTTGTCTATCAATCACTTTTTCAGATATATCATGCTCATACCTGATAAATAACACTGAGTTGCATATTTAATTCGTAAAAAAATAGCTTAAAACTTTAAAATTCAACAGGACAACCACAAAGTTGTACATCTGAGAGTCTAGAAAATATTGCACCAAGCTACAACATGGGTTTCACTAACCTCAATGCATACTATAGCTGCTTCCCTAACCCCCGGATGAGAATCATTCAACATCTGCAAGATCTGATAAACAAAGGGATAGAAAGTAGTAAGCACCAGTCCTGTAAAATACACCCAATAACTACACAATCAAGATGTCCCTTATCTTTAAATTATATCCAATAACATACCGGAGGAAGAATAGCACGCTGAAGAGGAAGCTCAGTAGATGCAAAAAGAGCAATTGCTGATGTCACAGTCCGTGCAAATTCTTCTCTAACTCTCCATCTTTTATGCATCCAAGCATAAGATCCAGCCCTTTCAACAATGAAGAAACCTGCACCGCAAAAAAACAACACAACCCATGATTGTTTGTCGTTTTCAATACCAAAGAATCCCAACAAATAAAATAAGACAAAAAATACAAAAAGTAATAAAAGTCTGAATGTTATACCATTGTAGCAGGTTCTGGTTAAAGTAAAAAATCTTTGAACACCAAAGAAATGTGGAATGTATGACAGCAGAAAATAAATATATTACCTTTCATTCTTACCAAACCCAAAGCGAGCACCAAAATAAAATGCAACAGAAAGCAACCACAAATCACTGTGAACTGCTACAAGTGATAACCAGTCCATCTGTTCCATCCCATCCCTCGCAAAGTTAATACCTAATGCTGGCTCAGGAAGTTCAGGGGGAACCTCCTCAACAGGCAGATTGACTTCCCATGCCTCATTTGGAAGCCCATACAGACACAAGTTGTCCTTCTCTGTAAGCACAACTAACCATTTAACAGAGAAGGGTAAGAAAAATTAGATTACACTTCTAAGAATCTACACAACTAAATGGATAAAAAGGCAAGATTACACTGGAATGCAAGCACAGACTACACATGCAAGTACTGCAACTGGAGGTCATCATTTAAAATGATGAGTAAAATCAAAAATCATAATTAATAATAAAAACCCAAAGAGTTCATTCAAGGTATTGATTAATCAAAAATGATGTTTATGGATTGAACTACAACCCACTATATATAGATGTTTGAGGGACATGTAAACATGAATGTGGAAGACCCTTTCTCAAATTTAAAGCAAAAGTATTACTTTTTTTCTAGAGATATGTAAACATGAATGTGGAAGACCCTTTCTCAGTAGAAAGATAGATAGACACATGGATACATGAAAAGATGTACAAAATTGTCAAATTTAGATAGAAAGAGGGGAAGCAAACCTTCGAAGATAGATAGAAAAGCTTCCCAGAGACCCATGGTCAGTAGATACAAACTACTGAGACTCTCTCCCCTTCACTTTCTCTCTCTTCCTTCGATTGACCAGACTTTTGGGAAAAATATTTCCCTTTTCCTTCTCTTCCTCTGCGCTACTGTACCGAGTAAACCTGCTGACAGTAAAACTCCGAAAACATGAACAAATCGCAACAAAAATTCATACTAAATCTGAAAACCCAAATTTCAAAAATACTCCAAAAACCCCCAATTTGAAAACCTAAATTTCACAAATCGTGTGTGTGCGCGTGATCTGTGTGTGTGTGCGTGGATGATGTCTCTGTGTGTGGGTGTGTTACTGGACACAGAGAGAGAGGAGAGGTAGCTGGGCGACGGCTGAGAGAGGGAGACGATGGCAGCTCTGGTGTAGGAGAGTAGGAGGTTAACTTCAAAAGAGAGACAGATAGAGAAACGGGGCAGATAGGGAAGAGAGAGGGGGAACAAAATTGAGTTAATCACGACCGTTCTTTGTTGAAGCCATAAGATGATCTGAGACGTCGTTTTTGAGAGACATTTTCTCTCTCTGCTCTGTTTTATATAATAGATTTTAATTTTATTTTGCATTTAAACAAAATTATCTTTTTTTATTGTAATTTTCAATTTTGTTTTAATTTTATTAAGTACTTTTAATAATTTATTTTTTAAATTTCTTTTATATTTTCAAAAAAATATTTTATATTTTAATTTTTTTATTATTTTTATTTTTATTTTTTTGTTTTAAAATTTTGTTATTTTATTTTGAATTTTATATTGTAATTTTTTAAGTTTATTTTAATTTTATTTATATTTTCAAAAATTAATTTTTATTTTATATTTTTAAAAATTATTCATATCATTTTATTTTTAAAATTTTATTTATATTTTATTTTACATTTTAAAAAATTATTTTTTTATTGTAAAATTTCAAGTTTTTTTTTAATTTTATTTGTATTTTTAAAAAATTGTTTTAATTTTTTTTGTATTTTCAAAATTTTATTTTAAAAATACAATAGGGGAGATTATATTTCATATATATATATGAGAGAGAGAGAGAGAGAGAGAGAGAGAGAGAGAGAGAGAGAGAGAGAGAGAGAGAGAGAAGGAAAAAAAATAATTATAAAAGCCATGTTATTATTGTCTAGTGGATTAGGATTAGCCAAATCATTATTTTTTTTTCTTTCTTTTTCTCTTTACCTGCCACAATAATACATATTTTCTTTAGTCTTTATTTTTTTGCTGCCACGTATGAAAAAAATTGAAGTAAGTTAATGTTCATCCAATTTTTTTTAACAGAATGATGTAATTTTACTATTTTAATTAATTTAATATGATAATTTATAAAATTAAAAATTTAATGGTATATTAATTAAAATGTACCAACTTTAATAGAAAAATATTATGTTTTATCAAATTTAAACACATTCACACACTTTACCTTAATATGTCAAGACTTAATCCCCAACTTTATTGTTAAAATGAGTTGAGTAATACTACTCAGATCAAAGGCCTTCTTAATTTATTTTGTTTTATTTTAGTTTATTTATTTATTTATTTATTGTATTTATGAGGTCAAACCGTATGAAAATATACTTAAATAATATTTTTGGGCATCTCTTCGGACCACGTCGGCAATCTGGTATCTTTTTCACCAGAGTAGCTCCCAGGGTGACTATTGCTTACTTGAATAAAGTTGGTGCAGCGGGCTGTGAGGTTTTAAACTTTGGGGTATTAAGTGTAAGAAAATGTATAGGGTTAGATATGTACCTAAACCTATATACAACTATGTATATAGACGTGCATAATGTTGTAAGAAGTGTGCACGAGTACTTAAAAAATTTGTTTTTCAAAAACTTTCATAAATTTCATAAAATTTCAAGTAAAATAACTGGCCCATCAATAAAATATTCTATTCAAAATAAATTAAAATATCATATTAAATGGTTAATATACATTAGTTATATATTGAAGTTAATTTACTTATATTCTTACATAAATATCATGTATTTCAAAATCGATTTGAAGTAAATGAATTATAGAAATAATGATTAATAAAAATATTTTTTGTTGTAAGATATTTAATACTATTGTCATCATTTATTAATAATTGTTTTTATTTATAAAAATTTATATTGAAACAACTCATACCTTCACGAGAATTAAACTAGTTACAATGATGGACATCTTGCTTTATTATTATTTTTTATCCTGTTACAATATAATTAAAATTACATCAATAATAAGATTACTTCATTTTGGCCCTTATTTTATTACACCTATATGATAATGTATTTTTACATTTACATATTTAATTGCAATGTGCACACAAGTACAGATATGTCAAATTAGTTGTTACAACATTGGTAACCACACAAAAAATCTCCGCAGCCTCACCAGTATCCAACAGGAATCTTACTCCCTACTCCTGCTTGATGACCAAAAAAAATCCCAAAAATCTCTACCCGCATAGAATTGATAGAAGCAATCATCCCATCCAAGCTCAAATAATGGCATCCGCAATTAAAAAAACAAAAGGACAACACATTCAACACATTCAAAAAGAAACTATCTAGTGCTGTTAGGGCTGAATGGCCCGAACCTGACCACTTGTCCATAGGCATGTATGTGCTCGACTTGCACTTGAGCTTACTGGTTGGGTCCGGATCGAGGACTTCGCCACCTAAAACGGCAGTGAATGCAAACGGAATGGGCTCCAACAGTTGAGGACTCTCTAATTAATCCAAATCTATCTATCCCTCTAATATTTGGGCTCATCTCTTATGGCCCCTAAGACGGCTAAAGTATAATATTCTGACTATAAATACATAGGGGTGTTTGATACGTAGGATACAGACTCTCAAATTCTTAATTATTGACTTTATCATCGAAGATGGATCCAGAGAAAACCATTATGCGTATCCATTTTTTTCAGCACTAATACCTGGTGATGAAGGTAGACAAAAATCAGAATATATCATCAAGTGCTAAACAAACATGATTAAGATATAGGAGTGTATCTTGTATAATTGTTACAAGTCGCAAAAAACATGATGACTCATAAACTCAACCAAAGGCTTGAGAGATTCTAAGATGGCGTGATGGTCGAAGCATCATCGACAATAATTCAAGAAATTAGACTTCACAACTTTGGAACTATACGAGGTAACATTATGAGCTCGATACCTTTTCTGAGAACCATTTGGATTAGGCGCCTCTTCGCTTCATTGTCCGTGTCAATATTTGTATATCCTAATCTTGTCTGCCTACTCGTACGGTTAGGAATATGTATATTGAAGTAGTAGTTCACTATGGTTTCTCTAGACTGGCATGGCAAACACTCCAATGCAGGCTTCAAAATGCTTTTAAACTGTGAGGTGGGATTCATTTCAGAAGAGATTCAAATTTCTTCTAAAGTCCACAAGTTGGAATTAAACCTTTTCGCCCATCTCGTTGAATCTCCATCTCCAGTAAACAGGCCCTAGCTCTGACTGCAATAGGGTCCTTTTCACAACGACATGGCATTTAACACATTCTCGGCATCCAGGGGAGACACATAGACAAAAATTAGGCCTCCCTTTTCTCATCACAGCTACTTTGGTTCTTGACAAGTTTTTGTCATGGACTGGCCATTTCCTAGTGCATTACCACCTTGGAATGTCGTGTTTAATTTCACCAACACTAGAAATCTCGTGAGGTGGGCCAGTCCACTCGGCCACGTTGGCTTGAAAACGAGGTCCGATTGGGATTGCCAGTTTGAGGTTGTCGTCGCTGATGTATTCCATCCAATCTGTTGGTGTAGGTTCTTGAGGTGTCCAATTATTCAGTTGTGTGTCTTCTGCATGTTTGAGCCTTTGAGGAGTTTGGAATCTTAAACAAGTTGCTAGACAATTGTAGAAAATTCTGGCTACGCGCTGAATTAGAACCTTTGGCTATTATCAATACAAAATCTCTAGAAGAACTAAGTACTGCTATTTGGAGCAGAAAATTAATCCAGCACCTTTAGGAGTATTGAGTATGCAAAGGATTGGCAAGGTAAAGGTGCATCCTCATCTGGTTGCCTTACAGCATACCCTGTAAATAAATCGATTGTTCAGTAGTCAGTGTAACTCGTGGAGTCTAGCCGAAGGCAGCGTTAAACCGTGCAACAAAGTACAAATGTAGAAAAACAAAACAAAATAAAATGTTGTACTCTATAGAGAATCACAAAACAATGTTTTTCTATATATTCCAGTTCATCAGTAACCAACCTATATATATATACACTTGTAGTGAATCTTGATAGACATCAGTGGAATTTAGATATCTACCTAATCTATACACTAGAATATTTGTTAAGGATAATAAGCTAATATATATCTTATCATGTTGTTATGCTGAGGTTGTTGGGGAGGTTGTTGTGTCCGAGTATGGTGGTGACTTAATACCCTCCCGCAAGCTGATGGTGGTTGGGAGCACGGTCAGCTTGCTGCGTAGAAATTCAAACTTGGGATTGCTCAAAGCTTTGGTGAAAATGTCTGCAACTTGATCATGGGTGGAGATGTATCGAACCAAGAGATCTTGTCGAGCCACCTTTTCTCGAACAAAGTGAAAATCTACTTCAATGTGCTTGGTCCGTGCATGGAAAACTGGATTTGCTGCCAAATAAGTTGCACCAATATTATCACACCATAAGATAGGTGGTGCTTTCAAATAGATTCTTAATTCAGAGAATAAGGACTGTATCCAGGTTAACTCGGCAGCAGTATCAGCCAAAGATTTGTATTCAGCTTCCGTAGACGAGCGTGCAACTGTTTGTTACTTTCTGGATGACCAAGAGATCAAATTATTGCCCATAAAAATGGCAAAACCTGCTGTGGATTTCCGATCAAGGGAACTACCAGCCCGATCTAAGTCACAAAAGGCTTGAAGAGTAAACGGATTTGCTGCTTTGGAAATGGAAAGACCATAGTTAACAGTGTGTTGCAAATATCGAATGATTCGTTTGACAGCTACCCAGTGTTCCTTAGTAGGACTATGCATTGATTGACAAACTTTATTGACGGCAAATGACAGGTCTGGTCGAGTAAGTGTTGTATACTGTAATGCGCCGACTATTTGCCGAAAAAAGGTTGGATTAGAGTATAAAGGAGCAGCAGAAGACATGGTAGGATGAGCTGCAGCTGCAGCTGGAGTCTTGACGGACTTACAGTCAGCCATCTTGGCTCTAGTAATCAAGTCCTTAATGTATTTTTGCTGAGATAAAAGCAATCCAGTTGATGTACGGACTGCTTCAATGCCTAGAAAATAATAGAGAGGACCTAAATCTTTGAGAGCAAATTCCTTACCCAAGGTCTGCATTAAATCTCCTATAGCAACTGTAAGACCCCGAATTTTATGAAATATAAAATTTAATTTTTCTTCATATATATGTATTTTTCTGAAACAGTAAGTGGTTAAATCGATAAAGTTAAAAGTTAAGGATGTTATGTGCAAATTTTATTTTGTCGGACAATATTCGCTTTGTCGGGGAATATTCGTTTGGTCGGGGAATATTCGGGTCGTACGACGGCGCCGAAATAACTAATTATTGGTGGACCCCACAACGGAATAATTGTTGGATATAGAAAACGACAGAAGTAATCTTTTTAAATAAAAACAGTCAACGGTGTTAACTGTTTAAATACTGGTGATAAAAGAATAGTAGTATACGGTAATTTTTGGTATTTCAGTATAGCACACGGTATTCTACAGTAGCACACGGTATTGCACAGTGTCTCGTATTATTGGTCTAATAATTGACACCGTAATTGTTACGCATCATTTCATCAATAATTATCACTGCATAATATTTTATGTTATCAATTCAATAATTGTTGCTACACAGTATTTTGCATTATTGTTACTACACGACATGTTGCATTATTAAACCAATAATTGTCACAGTAACAAATGCACAGTAATTCATATTATTGATCTGATAATTGACACAGTAGTCATTGCATTACTTTGAATTATTGTTATCACTGTGGTAGCATTATGTTAATTATCGTATTACTAATTGGTACTTTTATTAGACAATATTATTTATTTTATTAAGAAAAAATAGAAATAAATAAATAAATATTATTATTATTTTTCAAAAGTTACTATTCACTCCCGGAGTTCACTATTCATTCCCGAAAAAGTTACTATTCACTGACGGAAGTTACTGTTCATCTCGGGAAAGTCACTGTTCATCTGCCGACAGAAGTTACTGTTCATTACTGTTCACTTTTTGAAAATTTTTAAAGTTACTGTGCAAAGTTACTGTGCAAGTATTGAAAAAATTTTAAAAACGTTTGCGCAGCCGGGGGGAGGCGCAGCCCCCCAATTTTTCCTTCCCCGGCGTGCTACGCATAGTAACTTCATTTGCTATAAATAGGTCATTCGCTGAATAAGAAAATCATATCTAAAATACATAAATTTTTCTATAAGTTTATTGTGAGAGAATTTTGAGCATAGTAAGGTTATTTTGAGAGTTTGAAAGCCAAAAGGAGTGCAGAAATTTTTCAAGTAAGTCTTTTATTAAAGAGTAGTAATTTCATAAATTCCTATATTTCACGGTATTCACAAATCTTCCTTTAGAAGACTCTTCTATTAGAAGATTCATTTTTAAAAGCTTTCTTTGGAAGATTTATTTTGAAATATTATTTTAAAAACTATTCTAAAGTTATTATATTATACTACAAAAATTATGTTAAATATATATAATTTTGATAGTTCATAATATACGAGTTATCATACACTTTGAAATTTATATGTGGTAATTACTAATTTATATTATAAATATATAGGTTGATCAACCTCATTTAAATCAATATCCAGTCACGTGTTAAGGTAAGGAATTTCATTTTCTTTCATACTCTTAAACTTACTACGGTAAGGAATATTATTCTTTTCACACTCTTAAATTTACTGTGGTAAGGAATATTATCTTCTTTCATATTCTAACTTACTACGGTAAGGGGTATCATTCTTTTCATCATCATAAATGGATATTATTTTCTTTCTTACTTGAAGGGATTATCATTCTTTGATTCTCGAAAATAATATCGTTTCTTTCTTGTGCCATTTACTTCCATGTATTAAATTGTGGGAATAACCTTACGGCGCGGTTTACCGCCTGTTGGTGAATAACCTTTTGTATTCATTCCTTATTAATCTTTGAGAATAACCTTACGGTGCGGATTATCGCCTGTTTGGTGAATGACTCTTCGTATTCAAATTGATGGGAATAACCTTACGGCGCGGATTATCGCCTGTTTGGTGAATAACTATTCGTATTCAAATTGATGGGAATAACCTTATGGCGCGGATTACCGCCTGTTGGTGAATAACCCTTTTTATTTGTCTCGTGTGGAAATAATTTGTCTACACGAATTATCACATGACACTTTTATTCCATATTCGTAAGTGATATCATTTTCCTTTATACTCATAAGGGATACCATCTTTTTCATCTTCCATTATTCAAACTTACTATGGTAAGGGATATTAATTTCCTTCACCTTTTGTTAATCAAACCTGCTACGGTAAGGGATATTATTTTTTTTCATACACCTAAATCGAAACTTATTATGGAACTATTGCTTCTATAATTCCTGAAAATATTATATGTTCCATAATAGTTGAATTTCATTATTTCAACTGAACCTTCCTATTTTCTGAACCGTTCTATTGAACTGTAACCGTTATTCTGAACTGTGGATCTTGAATATCATTTTTAAATTTCACTCCACATCATGTTGGCAATTTGGACATTATTTGAATCTGCACAAAGTAAACTTCCGATACTTATTGTTTATCCTGTTCTTCTGTTCATCATTTGTATCACTGTTATTTATATTAATCATCAAGAATCAAGCTGTTGTGAATATCTGTGGCCGGGGGCACAGATGTGATATAATTGTTGAACAGATGATAGGTTAAAGGCGATATACTAGGTTAAAGGCGATACATCTGTTCAGTGTCTTTTATGGCACGTGGTTAATGTTCTCTTTGGCCCGTAGTGCAAAGATGAACTGTTGATTGGTATGATTATGACCAAAGGCTGAATCTGGTATAATCATGACCGTTGGTGTTATATTGAATGTCTTTGGCCCGTAGTGCAAAGATGAACTGTTGATCTGCATGATTATGACCAGGAACTGTGAAGTTGTATTATCTTGACTAATGGTATTTCAGATGATAAAAGTTGATGATGTTTTTACTAAAAAGAGAAGCGAATGGACATTATGGTCTGCATTATTCTTCTAATAGATTGCTCATTCCGTTGCTATTATTGATCTGAACGTTGTTTAAGAATTTAACTACAGTTTTTGATATAAACCTTGTAGTCTATTGTATTCTATCAAGAACTCAACTGTTGAAGGCTAATGATAATTTATTCGTCATTATCTTAGTCATGATATTTCTTACTGGGCTATTTGAGCTCACCCTTTCTTTTGTTCCATTGTTTTCAACAGGAGATGAAAACGTAACGGGGTCTAGCCGGGGGATGGAGTGAGAGTCCGAGGAATAGCTATCCTAGTCTTCACGTGTTGTAAAATAGTGTGGCAATAATAGTGAAGACTTAGTTGTGTATTATTATACACTGTATTGTTGTACGTTGTGCTTTGTTGTAATAATTTTGTTGTAGTCTTTTGACGACTCAAGTTTGGGCTGTGTAGGCCTAGATTTGGGGGCGTCACAGCAACAAAGGTATTTCCAGTAACTATGATATCATCAAAATAAACCAATAAAATTAAGTGAATGCCATAATGGGAATAAAGAAACATAGATGTATCCGAGGAAAAAATGGTGAAACTCAGTTGTACTAAGAAATCAGACAGACGCTGGTACCATGCTCGGGGAGCTTGTTTGAGCCCATAAAGAGATTTGCGAAGACGACACACATGATTCGGATAACTGATGTCCTTAAAACCCGGTGGCTGTGCCATAAAGACTGTTTCATCTAAGCAACCATGGAGGAAAGCATTATTCACATCCAACTGATGAACATGCCAGGAAAGTGAAATAGCTAAAGATAAGACCACACAGATAGTGGTTGGTTTGACGATCGGACTAAATGTTTCTACATAATCCACTCCTTTTTCCTGATTAAAACCCTTAGCAACCAAACGTGCCTTATAACGATCAATCATGCCATTGGCTTTGCGTTTAATCCGAAAAACCCATTTACAACCCACAATATTCATAGAAGCTGATTCGGGTACAAGAACCTAAGTCCCTTGGGAAATAAGAGCATTGATTTCGGAAACCATGACATCGCGCCAATGACTGGAACAGTCTGCTTGTGAATAACAAGTGGGCTCACTTGCTGGGGAAACGTCCATAAGAAGAGCATGAGGTTGGGGTTGTTGAATGCGACGTACTATTGCACGAGTGAGTACCCCTGAAGGAGGCACAAGGCGAGGGACTTCTGTTGAGGGAGGAGTATCAGCCGACTAGACTACTGTGATGCCAGGAGAGATAGGTGACATCGGAAGAGAGCAAGACAAGGGGGTTACGGTAGAGGACTGAAAAGGAGGATCATTAGAGAGGGAGGCAAGATTACGCATTTTTGGTGGAGGAGATGAAGATGTCATTTCTGTGGATGATGAGGTTGATGGAGCAGGTAGTGAACAAGAAGAAGAAGGTGAATAATGTGGAATTGACGAGGAAGGAGGGATGTATGAGGTGTTCAGTTGAGGAGGAAAAACTGGTAGAATAGCCCATGGTGACGAGTGTAATAGTGGAGGTTGAAGAAGAGGAGGTTGTAAAGAAAATGGAAATGAGGTTTCATTAAAACGGACATGACGAGCAACATATAGTTTATTCGTTTTGAAATCTAAACAACGATACCCCATGTGATTTGGACAATAGCCAAGAAAAACACACGAAGTGGAACGAAAATCAATCTTGTGAGTATTATATGGACGAAGAAAAGGAAAACACATACATCCAAAAACACGTAAGAATGAGTAATTTGGAGGATGGCCAAAGACACATTTATATGGTGATTTATTAAGTGATACGATGGAAGACATTCGATTGATTAAATAGACAACAGTGTCAAAAGAGAAATAATGCCAATATTTGAAAGGAGTATGAGAGTTGGCAAGAAGAGTTAGTCCAGTTTCAAAAAAGTGTCGATTCCGGTGTTCTACCATGCCATTTTGTTCATGTGTATGAGGACATGTGATGCGATGAGAGATGCCAATGGAGGTAAAGAATGTGTTTAATTTTTGAAATTCACCACCCCAATCAGTTTGGATCGATTTAATAGTAGTGTTGAATTAGCGTTCCATAAGTTTTTGAAATTAAATAAAAAGAGAGTAAACATTAGATTTATTGTGCAATGGATAGAACCAGATAAACTTAGAAAACGCATCAACAAAGATAATGAAATACTTATGACCATCACTTGAAAGAGTAGGTGATGGACCCCATACATCACTGTAAACTAAGTCTAGAAAATGTGAAACACAATGACTAGTAACAGGAAGATGAAGTCGGGAGGATTTTCCCAATTGACACGCAGTACAAAAATGAAATTTTGAATTAGAAACAGATAATTTATTATTGGAAATGATTTTATTAAGCACTTTGGAGTGAGGATGTCCTAGTCTACGATGCCAACAATCAGTTAAAGCTTTATTTGCGAGAAAGGCAGTTGGAAGCTTAGTTGCAGAATTGGCAATTGGCAGTGAGTACAGTCCATGATCACTCGATCCAGACAATAGCAGGGCCTTCGACTTGCGATCCTTCACATAGAAACAATTGGGGTGAAACTCAAAAAAGACATCATTGTCATGAGTAAATTTATTTACGGAAAGCAAGGATTTGGTTAGAGCAGGAACATGAAGAACATCATGTAAAACAAATGAACTATTTTCAGAATGTAGTGTGGAAGTGCTAGTATGAGAAATATACAAACCAATACCATTACCAACGCGTAAAGTGTCAGACCCAGTGTAATGTTGTGAATGGTCAAGAGACTATAAATCAGGAGTGGCATGATGAGTAGCCCCTATATCAGGAAACCATGCATCATTGATAGGACGAGGATAGAAAGATGCTACATGGGCAGTGGGCGGATGAGCATGGTTGTACCGATGACGGCAGTTGTCGACAGTGTGATTATACTTATGACAGATTTGACACTGTGGAGTGAGCTAAGAGAAGGACCGGTTTGTGGAATTGTTCCAGCGAGTTCCAGAGTTTTGCCGCTGTTTATGGCCTCGAAAGTTGTTGTGATTTCCCTGTGAATTACTATGACCGGGTCTGTTGCTGGATTGAGTACCAGATCCCTTTTGAGCGAGATTGACTGTTGGAGATGATAGAACAGAGTCGGCATTTCCAGCTAGTTGTAGGTGTGAGTGAGCGGAAGGGATGGAAGTTCCTGAGAAGTTCTGAGTTAGGAGTTCATGATTCATTAGAGTGCCAAGTAGATCAGCAAATGATGCCGATTCAGGCCAGGCCTGTTGGCAAGGCTGGGAATAACACTGTGAAAATCTGGACGAAGTCCTTTGAAGATGACACAATTAAAATCAGTTAGCGACATCGGACGTCCTGCAGCGGCAAGTTGATCACTAATGAACTTAGCTCTGTTCAGAAATTGTGTAACAGAGTCATCATTTTGTTTAATTTCTTGCAAACTAAGGAGCAAATTAAGTCCTCTCGTAGTTGAGGGCGACGTATATGCAGTTTCTAACATAGCCCAAAGTGCATGAGATGATTGTGCGTCAATAATAAGAGGCACAATATCCTCACGTAAGGAGGAAATGAGTAAGCTTAACAGATTCTGATCTTGCTGATACCAGATTTGATAGTCTGGGTTATCAGTAGGATGTTCGCCGACAACAGTGGTCGGTAAGTGTTTCAGAGGTGGTTCTTGTTTGCCATCAACGAACCGTAGCATATTGTTTCCATGGAGAAGAGGTAGTAGTTTCGCCCTCCAGGATAAATGATTCTCTGGATGTAGTTTCACAGCAATGATTTGGGTAGGATTTGTCATGTTTAATGGTGATGTGAGGGTGGCTGCAGTTAACATTTGTTGCTGTGATAGGGAAGAAGAAGACCCAAGAAGGTAGAGACGACATAATGTCGATTTTAGCTCTGATACCATATAGAGAATCACAAAACAATGTTTTTCTATATATTCCAGTTCATCAGTAACCAACCTATATATATACACTTGTAGTGAATCTTGATAGACATCAGTGGAATTTAGATATCTACCTAATCTATATATTAGAATATTTGTTAAGGATAATAAGCTAATATATATCTTATCATGTTGTTATGCTGAGGTTGTTATGTCCGAGTATGGTGGTGACTTAATATACTCAAAATAAAATGTTCTGTAACGGTGCCAGATCTTGCAATAGATGACTAAGATTGGGTTGGATAAAAAATACTCTCATCCCCTTTGGCTATGTATATGTATATGAGTTGCTTTGGTTACTTCAACCTGAGTCAATTTGATCGATTTCATTCATTTAAGTTGGTTAAGCGATTGGATGCATTGTTTTGAGCTCCTCAGTTTCTTTTTTCTTTCCATCTCTTCACCCTCCAATCACAAAAAATCTTTGCATTCATTTTTGATGTGTGTGTGTGTGAAGGGGGGGGGGGGGTTAGCTTATTTTTTAGAGAGTCCCTCCCTTATATTTCCTTTTCTGTGCTATTTGTTTTACTAGTATTTTATTCTCTGTTAATACAGGAGATTGCTTTTTTATTTTTTAGAATTTTATTTTCTTTATGAGATGATTGGTTTCTTCTATTTGTGAAAGAATTTCATTATTTTCTTTTGTGAAACCTTGTTTTCTCTATTATGGAGGTTTTTTTCTTAGTTGATATTTTTCATTGTATTGATTATCAACTATTGATATTTTTAGATTTAAGTGCAGGAGTTACCTTAGCGGGATATTTTGTTACTGGTGTTAAATAAGAATCATCTATACTTATTCTATTGATTTTTTATGGAGTGTAACTGTATTTTAGGTATTTTTGGTGTTCACTAGCTGTTACTGTGATTGTTTTTCTTCTTGATTTGATAAGAGGTATGGTTTAAAAGAATTTTTAATTTTGGTTTTCTACATTTCTACTCTTTTTATCATTGTAACAAACTATAATTCGATATATTTTAGTCATTTTGATTGTTTTAAAAAAAAACAATAAATTGGCTTAGTATATTTATAACATTATATAAATCTTTTGAATCCAAAATACATATTATTTTACTAAACGCAATCAAAATTAATTTTGTAATACATGAATCAAACTACAAAATTCTAATAATAATCTTTTTAGTTGTTCCAAATCTTAATTATTTCATCATCTATCATTTTTTCTTGGTTACTGCACAACCAACTAGTTATAATAACAATACTCACATTTTAACAGTAAAATATCTTGTAATTGTGACAATAGTATCAAGTATTGTAGTCTTTTTGTACATTATAATTTTAACGTATTTATTTAGGGGATGTTTGATTTGGATCACAATGACAGACATGTTGTTTTATTATTATTATTTTTATTCAATTACATTATAATTAAAATTAAGTCAATAATAAGATTCCATCATTTTGGCCCCTTTTTTTTATTACACCCATATGATATGTATTTTTACATTTACATATTTAATTGAACTGTGCACGTTATTACATATATGTCAAATTAGTTATTATAAGATTGATACTTGTGTAAGACACAGTTGGTTCTAGAAATGATTCCCAGTAATTTTAGTCTCTTTCTTCCGAGACGATCACTACAGAACACCAGCTTAGAGCTAACGGCTAACGTCAACACAAAATTTGCACTTAGCAAACAATCCACATTGCAAGACAGAAATGAGGCACTAACACCATAACACCATCACTCCAGCTGTACCATAGATCAAGTGATTTGTTGATGTATTGTGTGATAATAAAATATGATTAATACTACTTATTCAACAAATTCGATTGATTGATACGAGTTGATTTTCTGTTACGATAAATTGATAAAACAATAGCCAGTCCAATAGTTGCTTCAGCAGCTGCAATAACTATAACAAAAATTGAGAAAATGGCTCCTTTTAATTGGCGACTATCAAAAAAATCAGAAAATGTTACAAAATTGATTTACATCGAAACATAAGGAGAAACATTAAAGGCACATTAGAGTAATAGACCATAAATATAATAAGATAACTTTTTGAGTCAATATAGGGTTTTAAATGAGTGTATATCGTAATGACCACAAATTCTATTAGATATTATAATTATATTTATTAAATAATTAGCAATGAATTAAAATTTTTGTACTAATTAAGTGTGCATTAGATAATTGAATGAATATACTTGTGCATGTGTATATTTATTTAAAGCAATAAAACAATGTGTTATAATTAATTAAAACAAGTCTAATTGGATTATATTTTAAATTCAAATGAGGTATTAAACTAGGTCAAATTAATTTACCTAGTAGTTCATGTAATTAATTAAACCTTAGTCCATATAATCAATTAAACAAGCCCAATGCTTGATTTAATTAAATGTAACATATGTTATTTAATGTTAGCCTAATGTAATAAATAAATTGAGCCCAAACAAATTAAATGGATGAGCCCAATATATTTTATTCCGAAGTCCAATGTGGAGCCCAATAGAAAGTCAAATTGTTGGTCAACATTTACATATATGTGTATACATATATATAGGTGTATATATGTATAATTAAGCTATAAAAATAATTCAAAATTGGCCAATAAAAGGCCATTTGGCCGGCACATCTAGGGGCCCACTTGGGTGGCTTGTTTGATCAATGTTGCTTCATTTGTACACTTTGTCATAGTAGTTCACCAACCCATGTCAATTAACAAGTCATTCAAGTGGTCAATTAATCCAATAGTAATCCCAATTAGCTACTAATTCACCAACACTAGTGGATTAGGAGAGTTGATGATGAATTAGCAAAGTCCTATAAATATAGTGCTCTACACTTTAGTTATGTTGGTTGGTCATTTGTAAGCAATTTTAGAGAGAAAAAGGGAGAGCTTCTTGAGAGAAATATAGAGCATACACTTGTAAGTTGAAGAAAATAGCTAGAGAAGAAGCTTGGTGAATGTCACAAAGCTTCACAACATACCTTGGAAGGAGAAGAAGAAGAGCACACAAGTCCTTAATGTTAAAAAGTGTTTTAACTCTTTCTAAGTTCGTTTTTATAGTTTATATGTATTTTGAACGGTTAAAATATATTTTTAACCAATCAAAAGTTGTTTTGATGGTCTAGAAGTCTTAAACTATGTTATATATGTATATTCATGGTTTTATATGCATATAATTGGAAGAAAAGTTTATATTGAGCTTTACCGGTAAAACCCTAGTGGACCATGTGCTAGTTAATGTTGTAGTTTGAAATGTATAAGTTGGAAAATTGATTTCTATGACTAGAAAGTTAAATATATGAGTTTTAAAGAAAACCCAACTTGAATATTTTAAAAATATGAAAAAACAAAGAAGTTATGAATTTTATCACAAAATAGGTCATTTTGAAACCCTAGATGGTTCGATCTTAATTTTTGTGTCAAAACGTTTTAAAAAATGTGATTGAACTATGAAATATTGTAAAACAAGAAGTTAAAAAGACAACAACACTAAGTTGGTATCATTTGAATGTGTAGATTTTACTTTATTCAAGTGCGAACCAATAAAACTAAGGATTTGTAAAGTTAGTTTTTACTTTGTCCTTGTGAGCTGTTTTGAGAACAGTTCCGTTTGGAATTTAGATTTGTGATTTAAAGAGAAATTATAGAGGGAAAATTATAATGAGAATAGACTTAAAAACCACCCCCAAAATGTTTTAAAATGAAGAAGTTATGACAGTTTTAGTGAAGGAGGGTTGGACAGTCCCCAAACTAAGATTTTTGATTTTTGTCCAACCGCCGCAACGGTCAAACACACTGCCTAGAACCTGTTTTAGCTGTCCGGGTCGGTCCGGGTGGAGTTTTCTTTGAAAATTTAAATTGAAACAAGTGTAAAATGAATGTGTTTGAATAATAAACCAATATATATATATAATCTATTAGTGACTAATTGGTAGTTAAATATTTTAAAATAAATATTAAGGTTGACACAATTAAAAAGTTAATTATTGGTATTGTTTAAAAATTATTAAAATATTATTAAATGATCAATAATACTTGTATACGATTTAAAAAGTTATTAAATGATGAATAACATTAGTAATTGATTAAAATGTTATTAAATGATTAATAATATTAGTAAGAGATTAAAATATTATTAAATGATTAATATTATTAATAAGGTAATAAAATATTATTAAATGATTAATAATATTAGATAAAGAATAAAATATTATTAAACTATGGATAATCCGTGCCTGAAGGCACGGTACAATTAATATAACAGTTGAGTACTATATCTAATATTTCTAGATTGAAAAATCTAAAACTGTTGTGGACTCTCAGTTCCATAATAGAACTGAAAGTCCAACCATTAATACAATAAGATTGATACTCAATCCAATCATAGTTTCTTTTTGAGACAAACATTAGTGTGCTACTCATTCTCAACTTAAAATTAATTCTTGGCAGATTTGAATAATTAATTGATTGACGATAGTGGGCTCAAATTTGTGTAATATAGTATTTTTGTGTATCCCATACACATTTCCTTTATTGACAAAACGGAATGAGAAGTTTGACAACATTTATTTGTCTCCAGGATCTATAACCATCGATCAATATGATCCATGAACAATATTTTCTGTGGAAAAAGGGTAGTACTGCAAGCCATTTGGTGGGATCTAATGAGGAAAAAAAAGAAATAAAAATTCAAAAGAAAGAGTTTTGCATATATACTCAAAAGTATAAAATGAGTCTTCTAAGTCAAAACAAAAAAGTATTGTCATAACACCAACTAAATCGAATCACCATAATATTTTTTCCTATATATTTTTTCTTGAAATTGGACAAAAGATTCTTATACCATGAGTCAAAGCCTACTACAATAGTTGCTCTTGATATAGCCCGCAAAAACACCAAAGAGATGACACGTAATTACCCGTGCCTGAAGGCACGACTTAAATTAAAATTTTAAAAATACTATATTACCTAAAGACTCTTTGCAACCTAAAATAACTTACAAATCAATTAGAATGAATCTAAACCGTCCTTGTAATTTCCCGCCCAAGTCAATTTGCATGTGAAAACATAACGAACGCAATATCCAAAAAACAGAAAAAGGGCGTCAACGTTAAAAGGGTGACCCATGTTATTTATGTACAATTATTATTATTATTATTATTATTATTATTATTATTATTATTATTATTATTATTATTATTATTATTATTATTATTATTATTATAGTGTAGTGGTGAATTTGATTTGGGCGGAAAAGTAAATAGATTTTTGAAAAAAAGATGTTGGATTAGGGGGGAAAATGATAGATAGATTAGTGACCGTTGGATGTTGAAACCCCAAATAATTTTAGACAGTTGGATGTTGAAACCTAAATTGATTTTAGGTCGTTGGATGTTGAAACCTTGAGATTTGAGCCGCTCTGTTTTATATTATAGATGATTAATAATATTAGATAATGAATAAAATATTATTAGATGATTAATAATATTAGATAATGAATAAAATATTATTAAATGATTAATAATATTAATAAAGTAATAAAATATTATAAAATAATTAATAATATTAGATAATGAATAAAATATTATTAAATAATTAATAATATTAATAAAGTAATAAAATGAATAAAATATTATTAAATAATTAATAATATTATAAGAGTAATAAAATATTATTAAATGATTAATAATATTAGAAGATTACTAAAATACTATTAGATGATTAATAATATTAGAAGGTTAAATATTATTAAAAGATTAATAATATTATAGGTCTAATAAAATATTATTAACTTGTTAATAATATTATATAAGAGTTTGAACTATATTAAAGAATTAATATAGATTTTATGTGATTGAAATATTATCAAGTGATAATATACCCATAATTATGTAATTACGTGGTTAAGTGTTAGAGATGTAATAGTTATAAATGTTATCATATGAATGTGTATATGATACTAATTTAAGATCAAACTGAATAATTATTAGGTCTATTTAGAGATAATTAAATTGAATTGATTAGCAGTAGTCTACATACGAGGCAAGTTTTCTTTATCCTTACTCAAATTTATATTGAGTAATTTCTTTAAACCTATTCAATTATTGTTGAGCAAGTCTCTACACTTGTATTTACTTGCCAGAACTTTAAGTAGTTTAATTCTTTAAAATTATTCCACATCATTATTGTTATTGTATTCGCACATAGTGCATTTACATATGTATAGTTCATTAATTTCAGAACTGTTTAAGAAAGTCTAACCTAATTATTTCAGCTAGACAATGCATGTTAAATTCATCACATTGAATATTTTAAAAGTTTATCCAAATCATTGGTTGGTGCGGATTCTTATAGTAAGACTGAGAATGAGCAACCCTAAAAAAGGGAGATTTTTTTATCTGTCGGGAAACCGAATTTACGCAAGATATTTGAATGTTATGCATATACATAGGGTACAAGAGGCTGATCTCCTCGCGTACCACGTTTTTCGAGGTGTCAGATATATATGTCTGTTCTACCTTAGTAGCAGTTCATGGTCCTTAAAGACTACTGAGCAGTAAAGTGTCAATCCATTCGTATATTGAAAAATTGATTTTTGATTGTTACATATTGTTGAAAACCCTGATGTTAATTTATCTTTCCATCATGATATAACTTATGCTATTTGTTCTTAAACTTACTGAGTCATTTAGTTGTTCATTCTTGCTATATCATGACTTATTTCAGCTAAGCCAAAATGTTCTAGACAAGACAAGGACAAGAGAAAAATTAAAGCTTAGATTAGCTGGATGTATGCTAGATTAATTACTTATATGTACTTTTCTTTATAAATTTTTTTATTCCCTTAAGATATGTAATGTTTATGTTAAGGTTAATTGACCTTGGGAAGTGTAGTCTTTTTATAAGGAACCTTTTGTATTATTCTGCGAAGTTTAAATGCAAATTATGTTTTTAATTGTTATTAAGTATTGTTAGTGAGAACCAAACCCGAGGTTATGGAATCCGAATTTGGGGTCGTCACAGTTACCAAGAATTGGTATAATAATGTTTTACATTGGAACATAAAAACACTTTAAACCTCACCAAAACGATAAGCTCAAACTAACAAGAACACTATAATGCTCACCGAAAAGACAAGCTCAAACTAACCTCAAGTGAAAAATTAGAGTAGAAAGAAAATGAAAATCTCGGCACAACCTCGCCAATATTTAACAAGAATCTTACTCTCAACTCCTACTTGATGACTAAAAAAATCCCAAAAATGACTAACCGCATAGAATATCCATTTGCTTTCAACAAAATCAAAAGGGCAACACATTCAAAATAAAATCGAAAAAGAAACTAACTAGCCCTGGGCACTTAGCCCATGTGCTCCCGACCAGTTATCCATAGGCATGTGCCTGATTTGTACTTGAGCATACCGGTTGGGTCTGGATCGAGGCATTGCCACCTAAAACACATAACACGGTGAATTCAAGCGGAATGGGCTCCAACAGGTAAGGACTGATCCAAATCTATCCCTATAATATTTGGGCTTTCTCTCTTATGGGTCCTGATTGTAAATAATGAAAACCCTAAGACGGTTGTGACTGTTGTGGCGTAGTATTCGATTATAAATTTATACGAGTCTCTAATACGTATTATACACATACTCTTAGATTCTTAAAACCCTCCAATTATTGATTACTGACTTTACCATCAAAAGGGGATCCAGAGGAAACCCTCTGAAATCAGCATCATCAAGTGTTAAACAATCTTAAGATATAAGAGTGTATGTTGTGTAATTGTTACAAGTTCAGAAAGAAAAAAACATGATTACTCGTAGCCTCAATCAAAGGCTTGAGAACTTCTAAGATGGTGCAAAGGTAATTAAGCTTCACAACTTTGGAACTCTACGAGGAAACATTATGAGCTCGATACCATTTTTGTGAACCATTTGGATTAGCGGGCTCTTCGACTTCATCATCCGTGTCAATATTTATACATCTTTATCTTGTCTGCCTACTCATTCGGCTAGGAATATGTACATTGAAGTAGTAGTTCACTCTCGTTTCTCTAGACTGGCATGGCAAACACTCCAAAGAAAGCTTCAAAAAGCTTTTAAACTGCGAGGTGGGATTCATTTTCATAAGAGATTCAAATTTCTTTTGCTCCTCTGAAGTCCACAGCTTGGAAGCCTCTTCGCCCATCTCGTTGAATCTCCATCTCCGGTAAACGGGCCCTAGCTCTAATTTATTTATTTTATTACCTGCTTAATATTGAACCTAAATGGTCACACAATAAAAGAGAAATATTTATTTTTAAAAATAGATGGCATAATTGTAATAATAAATTAAGTATATTTAATTTATACTATAGTGATAGAATAAATTAAATAACTTAATATTTATAATTAAGTATTTAAAAAATACTAATTATAAATTATTAAGAGAAGTCTTATTATTATTATTATTATTATTATTATTATTATTATTATTATTATTATTTAGTTCGTAAATGGTTTAAGAATTAATTAATAACTAGTAGTATTATTATAAATAATTAAGTTCTTAAATGGTTTAGGAATTGTAATTATTATAATAAATTAATTTAGTTTCTAATTAAATTAGGAGTTAAATTAAAACCTTACTCTTAAAGAGTTTAGGAGGGTTGAGTAAATCTATAAATAAGAGGGGTTTTGTTATAGATTGGAGAATATTTTACACAATTATCTATATCTAAGAAATTAGAGAGAAAAAGATAGAAAGAGATAGAGAATTAGGGCTAGCCACCCAAGGTTTGGAGAAAGTTAAATCTACATCTTGAATTGATATTCCTTTGATGGATCACCTCTAGAGACTGCACACTTGGGTAGCTAATAATTGATCCGTGGATTTCATTCAAGAAACGCAAATGATTAAGGGGGTAAACTCGTAGATGTTCAAGATGTTGAATCTACAAAGCTATAATCTTTTATCATTCCTTAATTAATAAGTATCGCATAAGAAATATCTTGAAATTTGATTTGTAGAAAATATTTAAATATAATTTATGCATGCTTCCGCTATTTTACATCAATTAGATTGTATGTATGTACTGTTTTTGCAAACGAACAATATTTATAAAGATAATTAAAAAACTTACTGATATATTTTATCCTAGTTTTTGTTATATCTTGGTAAGGACTAGAGTGGGGAACAACAAAAAGTAGGATAAAATATATATCACTAAGTTTTTCAACAACAAAAAGTTGGATAAAATATATCAGTAAGTTTTTCAATTATCTTAATAAATATCAGGGGAGTTGAGGACTCTATATATTCTATAAGTAAGTGACATCAAAATAAGAGTTATAAAGAGGAAGATCAGGAAGAGGAGAATTCATCATTAGAATAAGAGAAAATTCTCCATTGTGCTACAATCAAGAACAAGGTATGTAATATATATTTTTTAATTATATTAAATTAAGAGAAAAATTTTGGGATAATAATTTTTAAAAGTTTAATTATTAATTTATTTGAAAATCGTTTCCCACAAATAGTACATTAATACTTAAGGAAGGATACTGATGTGGATTTTTAATTTAAAATCTCAAATACAAATGTAATCATTTCATTGGTATGTAATGAATGTTAAGGACCCACCGTAATATTGAACAACCAATGGAATAACACATACATATTTGATATGCAAAAATTTGAAACCTCTAGCATTATCTTTAAAAATGCTAAATATTTTTATGTGTACAAATTATACATAAAAAGTATTAAAACAAAATAGACAGAAATAAGATGTTAGACCTACCATTTGATTATTTTTCACATTTTTATTGGTATACATTACATGAGTTCTACCATTTATGCACAAGTTTTTTATGTATAATTTATCCACATAAAATTATCATAAATACTTGGGTCTTGTCATAATATTAAACAACCAATATAATAATAACCTATGCATTTAAAACACATTTGAGTTTCAAAAATTTGATAGCCTAACATTATTACCAGTAGATCCTTAATTTCATTCATTGTCTGTTTGGCGAAGTTGTGCAATGTGGTGTCGAAGATAAAACACTTTTATATAGAGCTTTTAATGAAAATGCTTTTATAAGAAAATTAAAATAATGTTTCTTTATATAATGACAAAATTATATTTGAAAGTATTAAATGAAAAATCTAAGATAATTCTGTCGTATGCTAATTTATTTTGTTTTAACAATTTATGGATAATTTTATACTTTGTCTTTTGCTAAAAGTATTTAAGCCAAAAGAACGCATTTTATGTTTTAGCTAGAAGTGTTTTTTAGCCTAAATCTCTACACTTTAAAGGTACTTTTTTGAGAGTTATCCAACATAAAATATTTTTATTTTTATTCAAAAATTCTTGAAGTCCACCCAAAAGCTCCCAAAAATTAATGAGTTTTAAATGTGTGTACTCTCCATCGGAAATTTGATATGTCTACCACTACAAAATAATATTTTTACAAGATTCTCCTCAAATAAATAATAATTAAGTCACGTATTTATATAAAAAAAATTATGTAAAAATATTAATATTTATTTGTAGAAATAACAATCCACTTCCTGTATAAAGTGGGCTCTCATGCTTGAAAGACCATTGTTTATTTATGTTAAAATCCAAAGAGAGGGTGAGACAAGGGTGATTCCACTTGGTGGGGAAATTCCTCATCATATTGAAGGCTCTCGAAAAGGGGATAAAAGAGTTATAGTTTTTGTAGGTGACAATAAATGTTTTCATTTCATTTCTTTCTTCTCGTTTTATTTTCTCTTCTTCTATCTTTTCTAATTCTTTTATTTCATTTTGTTATTTATAATAGAATATTTGAAATCGAAAAAATGATTGGTCGATAGCGTATCGGCTACGAATAGACTTGGCAAAAGTAGCTAGGTTGGCCTAGCCAGCCTGCCAAAAAGTGGGCTTTGAGTTACCTAAAATTAGCCCAGTAAAAATTGGGTCTTTTTAGCCCAACCTGTTTTGGCCCGGCCCGGCCTACAAGTTATTTTTATTTATTTTTATTGTTTCATATTGTTGACAACAAAAAATGTTAACTTAAAAAAATGAATCAAGTAGGAAATTATGAAGAATGTAAGAATAAATTTTAACATGTGATCTTGAATAATAATACAAAAAAATATTATAAATATAATATATATATTACCTATATTACCTATAGTTTTTCTTTTACTCTTTTATCTTTAATATTGATATTATATATATTTATTAATTAATTAATCACAAGATTAGTTACATGTTAATATATATGATTACAAAATGTCTATAAAATTATTGATTGTTTTATTTTATTTACTAATAATATTAAATGATTACGTAAAAATTATGTGTCATAATTGTAAATAATTAGAGTTAATATTTATTTCAAATTATGTGTTATATATATATATATATATATATATATATATATATATATATATATATATATAAAATGGCCCGCGGGCCAAGGGCTGAATTTTCACAATCCGCAAAAAGTTGGACTGCTTTGGCCCCGCCTGTTGATGGCTCTGCCCGTTTGTCACATCTAGATACGAAAAATAAGGTAATATATTTAATCTATTTTATTTATCAATTTGTTGTAATTATATTTGTTTCTAACATGTTATCACCCAAATATTCATGCATTTGAAAGAAAATCATAGTTATTCAATTCTCAAAAAATAGAAAATAATTAATTGATAAAATAAATATCAGTGGAGAATTACATAATTTAACGATGCACGAATAAATTAAGTATTACTAATAATTACTTGTCCTTTTTCATCTTTGAAATTTATTGAATTTTGTAGAATAAATTTTGCTTCTACTATATTCCCTTTTTTACATTTATTCAAAAAAAAAAAAAAAAAAACAAAACAAAACAAGAAAATGAAAAAGAAACAATAGTTTCTTCCCCCAACAATTAGTGAAATTAATTCAGAAGAATGAATCCACACTTGAATCTCAACGCAATAATTCAATAATTTTATGTATTTTTGCTTAATCCAATCTCTCATAATCAGAATCTGTTTCATTTATTCTTTATGAAGCGAGAATTTAAATTTAAATCAGATCTCTGTTGTACGGCAAATCTGAAAACCGTAGAAATCACCGGAAATTGAGCTTCCCGACCAGAGTTCGGATAAGGAAAGAGAAACTGAATCTAATATCTTACTTTTAACCGCTAATCGGTTACTGTGAAATTGAATTTAAGAGTTTCCTTCCATTTCGATTTTGTTATTGGGGTCAGAGATTTTCTAATTCCACATCTGTTTTTGTTAAATCTTCTTCATAGTGAACAGTGAAAAACTTTTGGCATGTTTGTTTATAAAAAAATATATTTGTGATTGAATAATTTTGTCTTAATTTAATATTATTTTGAACTATTTAATTTTTTAACGATAGACTATTAGTCCTTGATGTGAGATTATAAGTCCATAAAATCATTTGATAACTTAAAATTGAGAACTATTAATCCCACATTTATAAATTAATCTCTCATAAATAGTAGTAAGAATGACATAAGACTATTAATCTTTTATTATTAGATAAAACAGTTCAAAACAGTACTAAATTAAAATAAATAGTTTAATTTCTAGCATGTGTTTTGTAAGTGAACATGACATTTGTTAACAAAGTTGGGGTTGATGTAGTAATTATTGGAGTTGAAATAGCACCGCTTTCAACAAAACATGTATATTCTTTTTTGCGTGCATAATTAAGTGTAAATAGATGGGTAATTGATCGATATGTATACTCTCGACAAAAATCAAACATTTTCTCATCGCAACACAATTACTTTTTGTAGTTTTGGTATTTCGAGCAATTTGTACAGAAATCTGGATAGGAGTCTCATATCTCGAGCACTGATTGTTTCTAAGAATTAATGTGTTGTATCTTGTAAACAATAAAGTGTTTTGTAATTAGTTGTCAAGTCTAAATAGGTTCCATTGCACATCTTTTGTATAGTACAGGGCTTATCCAGTCGGGAAAAATTAGTATTAGCTTGTTTGTTTTGCGAGTTAAAAAAGTGTGTTCAGGAGACTTATGAGTACCAAAAATAGTGCGGTGAATTTAGAGTTTATAAGTTGAGTTTGTGAATTAAATAAGTTACGTTTACAATAAGTTATATTTAAACAAATAAATTTGATAGCCCGTGCGAGACAATGTTAATTTACGATAAGGACTTGCTACCATCTATCTCATATACCACGATGAGATATGTGAAGTTTAAATGTTAAAATATTATGTGAAGTATCTTTTCGCTACTTCCACTTGTATACTTTGCATCCTTGTTATGTCACCTTATTCTTCATGTCTCATATACTATGATGTTCTGCATGTATTTATCACAAAAACTGAATCCTTTTCTATTTGTATCAGTAATGATGTATTAGTTTAGTGTAATTAAACAATGACATCAGTTAAGAAAAATGATTACTCTTTTAATCTATATATAAACATGTAAAATTATTTTAAAATTTTATTATTGCAAGACATCTCTATAGGAATTTTAAGTTAGTATTTAAAAAATCGAAATACAGAAGGGATTTGACCATCCATAATTTCAAGTCAATAGAATGTGGTAGTTTGATGTAATGTAGTTCTTGTCATAGGTAATCAATGCTCAAATTAAAAATAGTGAGTATTGTTAAAAAAAATTAATATATGTTGTCAAAGTTGAACAAAATTCCTGGACACGCCCCCAGCTTATAATGTGAAGCACAATTACTAAAAAATGGAGTGCGATTGTTGATTCTTTTTGTATTGCCGTTGAAAACACGTGAAGGTACACCCTCGGATCTCTGAACATTTCTCACATTCTCGAGTTTATTGTGAAAGAGTGAGTTAAGCTTAGCCCCAAGGTTGTGATTGAACCCTTGAGGCAATTCACCCAAACCTTAGGTTTACATGCTTGAGTTTGGAACGAGTATTGTAGTATTCTGTGTGCATGCTTCGGAAAAGCATATGACCAAACATAGTGAAGAATGCTTCGATGAACTTTTAAGCCACTAAATTTGTAGTTGAGATGATGAATTTTTTCAGAGAAAACTAGTAGCTTGATGACCTTATATAGCGACATTTTTAAGTCTTATTTAACTAGTTTATTCTTCTCTTAACGGACAAAATTCAGTCTTTTTGACGAGCAAATTATAATCTAGAAACTCCAGGATATAAAGGATACAGTTTGACTAGGAACTAATATGGAAAATATTAAGAATTATGAATCTCTTTTTTCTTTTCTTTTTTTAACAAAAGAATTATGAATCTCAAACTTAGAAACAGACCTATCTTCAACACCAATACCCAAGGCCGTGTTTTGGAGTGTGATTCGGCACCTAGCTGTCTGGGACTCCAGATTTCTTATGTCATTAAATGCCCTCTTTGTTTCCTCTTCGGTTACACTGTCTACTAAACAATCGATTTATTTACAGGGTATACTACAAGGTAACTTATCAATCCATTGCATACTCAATGCTCCTGAATGTACTCGATTTTCTACTTCATATAGCAGTGCTTAGTTCTTCTGGAGAATTGGTACTGATACTAGTTGAACATTCTAATTCAGCGAGTCGCCATAATTTTCTACTGTTGTCTCTGGCAACTTGTTTAAGATTCCAAACTCATCAAACATGCAGAAGCCACAACAAATGAATAATTGTACACCTCGGGAGCCTAGACCAACAGATTGGGCGGAATACATCAACGATGACAACCTCAAATTGGCAATCCCAATAGGACCTTGTTTTCAGGCCAATGTGCTTGAGTGGACTGGCCCACCTCACAAGATTTCTCATGTTGGTGAAATTGAACACGACACTTCAAGGTGGTTAGGCACTAGAATATGGCCAATCCATGACGAAAACTTGCCAGGAACCAAAGTCGCTGTGATGGGGAAAGGGAGGTCTAATTTTTGTTTGTGTGCCTCCCTTGGATCTCGAGAATGTGTTAAACGCCATGTCGCTATGAAAAAGACCCTATTGCAGTCAGCGCTAGGGCCCGTTTACTGGAGATGGAGATTCAACGAGATGGGTGAAGAGGTATCCAAGCTGTGGACTTCAGAGGAGCAAAAGAAATTTGAATCTCTTGTGAAAATGAATCCCACCTCGCCGTTTAAAAGCTTTTTGAAGCCTTCGTTGGTGTGTTTGTTGTGCCAGTCAAGAGAAATGACAATGAACTACTACTTCAACGTTCATATTCCTAGCCGAATGAGTAGGCAGACAAGATTAGGATGTACAAATACTGACACGGATGATGAAGCCGAAGAGGCCGCTAATCCAAATGGTTCTCAAAAAAGGTATTGACCTCATAATGTTTTCTCGAACAGTTCTAAAGTTGTGAAGTTCGATTTCTTAAATGGGTGTTAATGATGCTTTAACCTTCGCACCATCTTAGAAGTTCTCAAGCCTTTGGTTGAGGCTACGAGTAATCATGTTTTTTTCTTTGTGAACTTTTAACAATTACACAACATAAACTCTTGTATCTTAATCATGTTTGTTTAGCACTTGATGATGCTGATTTTCCACCAGATATTGGTGTTCCAAAAGTCCTGAAAATAACGGATATGCAGAAGGTTGCCTTATGATCCGCTTTTGATGGTAAAGCCAGTAATCAACATTGGAGGGAAGAATACGAGTATAATACGTATTAGAGACCCGTATGTATTTATAGTTGAATACTACACCCCAGTTATCTTAGGGTTTTAGTCTTTTACGACGAGGGCCCAAAGAGATAAAGCCCAAATATTAGAGGGATAGATTTGGATCAGCACTTTAACAGTTGAAGCTTATTCCGCTTGAATTCACCATGTTACGTGTTTTAGGTGGCAATGTACTCGATCCAGACCCAACCGACAAGCTCAAGTACAAATTAGGCACATGCCTATGCACAACTGGTCAGGAGCACACGGGGCCAGGTGCCCGGGTCTAGTTAGTTTCTTTTTCGAATTTATTTTGAATGTGTTGTACTTTTGATTTTGTTGAATGCAGATGGCTATTCTACGTGGTTAGTCATTTTTGGGATTTTTTTAGTCATCAATTAGGAGTTGGGAGTAAAATTCTTGTTGGATATTGGTGGGGCTACATAGATTTTCTTTTTCTTTCCACTATAATTTTTTGCTTAAGGTTAGTTTGAGCTTGTCTTTTCGGTGAGGCTTAAAGTGTTCTTTTTAGTTTGAGCCTGTCTTTTCGGTGAGGATTAAAGTGGTTTGATGTGGGTTGACTCCCTTCGGATTGTTACATTATGTTGTTATTTTTTAGTTGCAAGAGATATTCATGTTGGGAATATAGCAAGTCCATATACACTTACTTAAACTACATTTTAACCAAAAAAATAAATCTATTGGATTCATGGTCCATTAGAGTATATGTGTCCTCGATTTTTCTCCTTTTATTCCAATGCGTGTCCTCGATCTGTCTCCTTATATTCCAATGCGTGTCTTGAATCTTTTTCCCTATGTTTTAATGTGAAACTTTATTATCACGCGGTATCTCAACAATCTCTCCATTAATGCGTGCTCTTTCCATCTACATCGACACGATGACACCAAACTCCCCCTTGAACTTTAACCATATTAGACACTCTCTTCATTATATCTTTTATTTGATCCACCAAGAGTCTCTGTCAAACTCATCAAGTCTTCCTTATCTAACGAGCTTATCTCTCAATATTTCTTATTTGATCCACTAAGAACCTTCCCAAGAAGTCCACCACTTGCTTAAGAGTACATAATTCAAGAGCCTAACTTCCTTATCTAAGGAGCTTATATCTCAATATCTCTTGTTTGATCCACCAATAGTCTCTCAATATCTCTTATTTGATCCAAGAAGACTTTTGTGATCTACCAAAAGCCTCCCAAAGAAGTCTACCACATGCTCAATGAATTATTTTTGTTTATCATACTCAAGCCATACCATACCTATTATCCAAACGCACCACTTGCTCAAGAGTACATAATTCAAGAGACTAACTTCCCTATCTAAAGAGCTTATCTCTCAATATCTCTTGTTTGATCTACTAAGAACCTCTTAATATCTCTTGTTTGATCCAAGAAGACTTTGTTGATCTACCAAGAACAAGTTTAGCATTTACTTAATGAATTTTTTTTTTTTATCATACTCAATCCATACCATACCCAAGATGGTTAAACCCACTGGCCCATAAACGCTCATTTAAAATCACATCAACACCTATTAAGTCTATAGTTCATTAAAGTACATGTGTCTTCAATCTTTCTCCTTATGTTCTGATGTGAGACTTTACTATCACATAATATCTCAATAAATCACTTGATCTATAATTCAAATGGGGTGTTGGTGCTATGGTGCTAGTGCCTCATTTCTGTCTTTGCATTATGAATTGTTTATAAAGTGCAAATTTTGTGCTTGTTTGTGTTGGCGTTAGCCATTAGCTCTGAGTTGGTGTTTTGTAGTGATTGTCTAGGAAGAAAGAGACTAAAATTACGAGGAATTATTTCTAGAACCAACTAGTGTCTTACATGGGTATCAATCTTGTAATTACTAATTTGACATACACTCAATTAAATATGTAAATGTAAAAATACATATCATATGGGTATAACAAAAAAAGGGCCAAAATGATGGAATCTTATTATTGACGTAGTTTTAATTATACTGTAATTGGATAGGAAAAAAATAATAAAGCAAGATGTCCATCATTGTAATAAGCAATCACATTACAAACACATTGCATTGATATTATCTAAACCAAACATCCCCAAAATAAATATGTTAAAATTATAATGTACGAAAAAACTACAATACTTAATAATATTGTCATAATTACAAGATATTTTGCTGTTAAAATATGAATATTGTTTTTACAACTAGTTAGTTGGTTGTGCATTAACCAACTAAAAATGATAGATAATGAAATCATTAAGATTTGGAACAACTAACAATAATATTAGAATTTTATAGCTTGATTCATTTATTACAAAATTAATTTTGATCGAGTTTAGTAAAATAATATATATTTTGGATTCAAAAAGTTTACATAATGTTATAAATATACTAAGACAATTTTTTTTTTTTTTTGAAACAATCAAAATGACTAAAACATATCTTCTTACATTTCTCACTCTCAATTAGCTTAAAGAATTCAATTAAGTTTGAGCTGGTTTCATCCTTAGAAGCCAAAAAGAATATCTATGTAAATTTGTTGTAGTCATCTACTATAACTAAAGTGTATTTCTTTTCTCCAAGGTTGACAGTACGTATAGGCCTAAGAAAATCCATATGTAGAAGTTGTAGGAACCTATTATTGGAATTGACTATCTTGTTATTGAATGAGACTCTTGTTTTGTAAGACCCCAACTTTTATTGAATAAAATTTAAGTTTTTCTTTATAAATATTATTTTAAAACAGTAAGGTGTTAAATTGATAAAAGTTAAAGTTAAGAATATTATATGCAAATTATAATATGTTGAAGAATATTCGATTCGTACGACAATGTCAAAACAACCAATAATTGGTGGGCTTCACATTGAAATAATTGTCGAATATAGAAAAAAGTAGCAATAACCTTTTTAATAAAATAATTGTCGGCAAAATTGTTATTCTTAAAATAACCGGTAATAAAGGAACAGTTGCACATGATATTTTATAGTAGTACACGGTATTCCACAATTGTTGGTTTGCAAAAATATGACATACATATAATCAAAATTATACTATGCAGCGAAAATATGCAATAAAACGATTTAGATTTTTTTTGGATATTTCTTATGCGATACTATTAATTGAAGAAGGATTAAGAGTTATACCTTTGTAGAATCTAATCTTCAATATGTACGAGTTCACCTCAAATTCCTTCGCATTCCTCTTCAATTCAACAAATTAGAATCTATATATCAACGTTAGCTATACAAGTGTATAACCTCTAAAGGTGATCCACCAAAAGTAATATGAATTTGAAGAAGTAATTTAGGTTTCTCTAAATTTTGGGTGGCTAGCCCAAATTCTCTCTCTCTCTCTCTCTCTCTCTAACTCTTAGATATAAAGAATTATGAAGTACTCTCAATACTTGTGAAAATTTATGTAACCATAATCCATAATAAGACTTAGCTTATTTATAGAAATGAGCAACCCTCCTAAACTCTTTAAGAACTTAATTATTTATTATGAGAGTACTACTTATTAATTAATTTATAATTAGTATTTCTAAAATACTTAATTATAAATACTAAGCTATTTAATTTATTCTATCACCATAATATAAATTAAATATACTTAATTTATTATTACAATTATGCCATCTACTTCTAAAAATAAATATTTCTCTTTTATTATGTGACCCTTTAGGTTCAATATTAAGCCGGTAGTAGAATAAATAAATAATAACAATTCTAATATTATTTATAATAATAAATTAAACCCCTTTAATTTATTTTATAAATAAATACTTATTTATTTCACAATACAGGTAAACCCCTTTAGTAACAAATGACTTTTCAGATAATATGAATATCAACATTTGATCAAAAAGAACCTATTTTGCGAATAGTTACCGTATAATTCAATCATTCTACCACACAATGTTCCAATCAAATATAATGTATGAAATTACTGTCAAGTCTTATTTAATTTGATCATATATATTTCGATTCCAAAATTCACAGCTCTAAATAATGTAAATTAGAAATTCCTTTTTAATTTCATTCTGTTTTGGCCAATGACTAATGAGTTGTCATTTATCGAATCACATAGGACATTCTCTTTCTTTACTAGAAGTGGTAAATCATTTGTTGATCATTCATCTATCTCCAAGCATAACTTATTATACCCGAATATATCATTTGTTATACCCAAAGAGTCTTAAGGAATATGACAAAGTATAACTCATCATATATAAGATACTATGATGATCTTAAGTCCAAGGATCACTTGTACTACTATCACATTAGGAACTCCTATTGACAGACAAGTAAAACTCTATTAGGTGTTCCTTATCCAGGTCACGTTCAGTGAACTTATTATTCAATAAGCACCTATATACTTGCTTTAGTGTCTCCATACAAATGATTTATGAGATCAATCATCCTCTTCATAAGAGCAAGTATAGTATGTATTAATCTATCCGAATTCACTAATCCCCGTTTTAGTGATCCAACGATTAGGAATATTTTAGTTTTGAGCTATCTAGAATTTATATCTCATTAGCATAATTAACATAATGATTCTAAAAGTATTGCTAAAAAACTATGAGTTTATCTATTTTATTAATTTAACCAATAAATCATGAATAATGAAATACCTTTAGATAAATAATTCTTTTATTAATAATTGAAAAAGATTACAAAAATATATGCTTACCATATCAATATATGATTGGTTTAAGGGAATACTGCTTTCAATCTCCCACTTGCATTAAATCCAATCGCTTTGGTATCGAATATCAATCTTCTCTAAGTGACGATTGAACTGCTGCTGAGATATTGCTTTACTAAATGGATTTGCAATGTTATTCTGAGAGTCCACTCACTCTACGACGACGTCTCCTCTTTCAATGATTTCGCTAATAAAATAAAACCGCTATAACACATGTTTAGATTTCTAATGAGGCATGGGTTCCTTGACTTGTGCAACAGCTTCTGTGTTGTCACAAAATAAAGGCACTGGTCCTTGATTGTTAGGAATCACCCCGAGTTTAGTTACGAACTTCTTCATCCAAACAACTTCCTTTACAGCCTCATTTGCAGCTATGTACTATGCCTATGTCATTTAATCATCAATTGTTTGCTGCTTGAAACTCTTCTTCCAACTCACTGGGCCACCGTTTAGGGTAAACATATGACCCGAAACTAATTTGTTGTCGTCTTGGTTAGTTTGAAAACTTGAGTTTATATAGTCCTCTAGTTTCAATTTTGACCCACCGAAAACAAGAAATATATCCTTAGTTCTTCTCAAGTACGTTAGGATGTTTTTCACAGCTTTTTAATGTGCTTCTACAGAATTTGACTGATATCTTCTTGTCATGCTAAGTGCATAAGCAACATCTGATCTGGTACATATCATCCCATAAATGATATATCCTATTACCGCAGCATAAGGTGTCTTATTCATATGGTCTATCTCTTCAAGTGTCTTTGGGACCTAATTCTTAGATAGATGTATTCCATGGCTCATCAGTATGAGTAATCTTTTGAAAATTTTCATGTTAAACCTCTTTAACATCTAATCAATGTACTTTTCTTGGGTCAAGCCGAGGATCCTTTTAGATCTAACTCTATAGATCTTTATCCCTAAAATATAGGATTCTTCTTCCAAGTCCTTCATGGAGAAGTGTTTAGACAATCATATTTTGACTGACTATAACATTGAAATATAATTCCCTATCAATAATATATCATCAATGTATAATACTAGGAATGTAAGAGCACTTTCACTAAATTTCTTGTGAAAATGAATAAAATATTATTAAATAATTAATAATATTAGAAAATGAATAAAATATTATTAAATGATTACTAATAGTATAAAATAAATAAAATAAATAAAATATTATTAAATAATTAATAATATTAGAAAATGAATAAAATATTATTAAAGGATTAATAATATTAAGAAATAAATAAAATATTATTAAATAATTAATAATATTAGTAAACGATTAAAATATTATTAAATGATTAATAATATTAGTAATGGATTAAAATATTATTAAATGATTAATAATATTAGTAAAGGATTAAAATATTATTAAATAATTAATAATATTAATAACAGAATAAAATATTATTAAATGATTAATAATGTTATAGAGAGAGTAAAACATTATTAAATGATTAATAATATTAATAAGTGCTTAAAATAATTAAGTGATTAAGACATTATTAAATGGTTAATAATATTGGTAATTGATGAAAATATTATTAAATGATTAATAATATTCGTAAATGATTAAAATATTATTAAATGGTTAATAATATTTGTAGGTAATTAAATATTGTATTAAGTGTTAAATGATCGAAGTAATGTATTGGAAGATTATTAATGTAAAATAAACATATATGTGATATACTAATTGATAGATCAACATTATTAATGTTAGGTCATCCAAATGAATGTAATTTAAGTTGATTAACAGTAGTTAGTGTAACAAGTAAGTTCTCTAACCCTACTCAAATTAATATTATGCAGCATGAAATAATTATTGAAAATTATTTCATATCAGTACTGTTTATTGGTATTCGGACTTATGTGCATTTGCACGACTTGTTCTAAATATGAATTATTTAAGAAAGAGGTCTATCCCAATTGTTTGAGCTAGACATTATAGGTAATAATTGCATTCGTTCTATAAATAAATTGTTTAAGAAATAGTCTATGCTAGTTGTTCAGCTAGACATCGTATGTATAAATTCCTTCATTTGAATATTGTTAAAACTTATCCAAACTAGTATTTAGTGCAAACTCTTAAAATAAGATTGAGAAAGAACAACCCTTATAAAGGGAATTTTTTATTGGGAATCCGATTTGCACACAAAATGCCTGAATGTTATGCATATACATTAGGTATAAGAGGAATGATCCCCTCAAGTATCTTGATAAGTATTGTGAAATACTTTTTTGGAATTCAACTGAATGACTATTAATTCTTCTAAGAATGTTCTAGGTTCTTAGTGGCCAAACTTAGCAATAAATATTCTAAAAATCTTATTGAATATAGCCAGCATGTTTCGTTTCTTCTCAATAATTCTATATTGTTGAAGCATTCGCGAGTTGATTCTTTTTTATTCATGATATAACATTTATTGCTTATTTAAACTTGACGAGCAAAGTAGTTTCTTACCCTTGTTATATCATGAACATTTTACAGCTAAACCCGAATGATCTAAGAGGGACAAAGGCAAAGGAAATGTGAACGAGTAGAACTCTTTGTAGCAGTTAGTGCATTTATGTTATTTTTGTTGATGAAGTATCTTTTGTGTTATAAGATAGTCGTGATGTAAATAAGGTTAATATAACTTGGGATTGATGGTACGTTTTGTAATATATATATATATATATATATATATATATATATATATATATATATATATATATTCGCTAGTTATTGGAGATTTAGTTTATGAATGTTGTTTAAGATTTGGATCGTGAGCACTGAATCCGAGGCATAAGGGACCTAGATTTGGGGGCGTCACAACAGCGGTCGTTTTCGCATTGAAGATTTAGAGACATTACTTGTACAGGGAGAAAGTGAAGATCTTTATGGATTATAAAAACCTTAAGTATTTCTTCACTCAGAAGGAAATCAACATGCGACAACAATCTTGACTTGAATTGTTGAAGTATGACCACACTATCCAGTATGTGAGTACAAGTACAATACTGATAACACAAATGCGCATTTTGTATGACTTACAAAAGATGAAGATAGAGTTAAAGATACCAGAGACCCACATGAAGATTACATACGTACGAGTATAACTAACTTTAATCGATAAAATTAAAGATGCTCAAGCTATTGATCTATAACTTGTGAATATGATGAAAAAATATAATAAGGTGTTATTCCGAAAGCGATAATCAACGAGAAAGGGATACTTCGAGTCAACTATAGACTCTGTGTCCCTAATGACCCTGAATTGAAACATAAAATTATGATGGAGGCACACACCGTTTGCAATCCACCCTGGAAGTAACAAAATATATCGTGACATTTGACATATATTTTGGTGAAGCAAGATGAAGATCACATAGTTTATCTCAAGGTGTGTAACTTGTCAACATCTCAAGACAGAGCATCAAGTTCCTAAGGTCCATTGCAACCACTTGAGATTCTAAAATGGAAGTGGGAACACATCAATATGGATTTCATGACGGGTTTTCCCAAAGTTTTCCAAGGCTTAGACGCAATTTGGGTTATATACAAGAAAACTATTAATTTGAGCGTCTTGCCAATATATACATAAGTGAGATCGTAAGATTGCATGACATGTCAGTATCTATAATTTTTGATCGAGACTCTAGATTCACATCACGATTTTGGACCAGTTTACAAAAAGCTATAGGCATCGAGCTACGATTTAGTTTTGCATACCATCCTCAAACGAACGGGCAATCAGAAAGGACAATCCAGAGTCTCTAAGATCTATTAAAACTTTACGTACTAGACTTTAAAGGAAGTTGGGACAAATACTTACCACTGGTTGAATTCTCCTACAATAATAGTTATCAAACAAGTATATGCATGATTCTATTTGAGGCTTTGTATGGAAGAAAATGTCATTCTCCAGTAGCTGGAATGAGGTAGGAGAAATAAAATTGTTGGGACCTGAGATGATGCGCATGATAATAGAAAAGATCCAAATGATCCGACAATGAATACAAGAAACACAAGAATGATAAAAGAGTTATGTTGGTCTTCATCGAAGGGACGAGAGATTCAATATCGGAGACCATGTATTTTTACATGTTTCTCCATGGAAAGGGGTTACAAGATTCGAAAAAAGAGAAAAAGTCAACCCTCAATTTATTGGCCCATTTGAAATACTCGACCTAGTAGGAACTGTGACAGACTAGCCCTATCGCCAAACATGTCTCACATTCATAATATTTTTTACATATCCATGTTACGTTAAAATGTGAAGGATCTAAATCACATCATTAAGTTGGAGCCAGATGTGATAGTAGATGATTTAACGTATAAGGAGGTACTGATCAAGATCTTAGATAAAGAGCAGATTATATGCTCAAAGGTTATACCTCAAGTCAATGATCTATAGAGAAACCAAGATACATAGAAAATGACATAGGAGTTAGAATCTAAAATGAAAACTAAGTATTCTTACCTTTTTGAAATGTCAGGTACGCCAATTTCGGCGACGAAATTTCATAAGAATGGGAGGCTGTAAAACCTCAACTTTTATTGAATAAAATTTAATTTATTTATTTTAAATATTATTCTGAAATAGTAATGTGTTAAATTGATAAAAGTTAAAGTTAAAGATGTTATGTGCAAATTATAATATGTCGGAGAATATTCGATTCGTACGACGACGCCAAAACAACCAATCATTGGTACCCACATTAAAATAATTGTCAAATATAAAAAATGATAGTAATAACCTTTTTAATAAAATAATTGTTAGTAGAATTGTTACTGTTAAAATAAACAGTGATAAAGGAATAGTAGCATACGGTATTCCACGGTAACACACGGTATTCTATAGTAACACACGATATTGTACAATATTTGACTTTATTGAATTAATATTTTCCACAGTAGCAGACACATTATTTCATGTAATGACTGAGAAGAACATGTACTATTATAACTAGAATTATTATATAATTATTAAAGAAATAAATTTTATTTGGAAAGTCATTGTTACGTTATGAAGTGAAGGATATATATATGGAGTTGATTCATAGCAAACATTTGCTATGAACACTATTCTAGCAAACTGATCTATCACCATCCAATCTCGAATCTAAGGATTAGGAGTTTAGCCTGACTGCTAGTAGGAGTAGTACTGGCCACTACTCCTACTTGTGGCCAGGTCAAACTCCTATTTTCCTTGGCAGCTAGTAAGAGCAGTGGTCAATCCAAAATCTAAGAAAATAGAAGTTCTGCCTGGCTGCTAGTAGAAGTAGCCACTACTTGATAAGTGAATTTTATACCTATATATTAATATCTTTTAGCTTAATATTTTGTGAGTTCTTAAGTAGTTTATATTTGTTTTAAGTGTTTTATGTTAGTTTTATGTGTTTTGATATTATTTTGTAGGAATTGGAGGAAAGGCTTGATGGATCAAAGTTTGGAGTTACTATACTTGCATTTTTTGGCTTTCTAATTATACAACATGTCACTTCGGAACTATTTTGACTTTGATATGATCATAATTTATTAAATTCTAAAACATGAAAGTTGTAGATCTACTTCTTAGCTTTCCAAAATACCTTGGATCATCTAGATTGGAGTTCGTACAAGAAAGTTATGACCGTTTTACTAAAGGACGCCATAGTAGAAAATGGTTAAGCGCTGGGGAACCCAATTCCAGTGTATCTTTAGTGCCAGGGAATTCAAGTCAGTGTGTTCAGTGCTGGGGCACTCTAAATCAGCGTCGGGGCACTGGTAATAGGGCCAGAACTTGAGTTTGACACATTTTTGATGTTTTTGACTCAGAATTGGATTGAGTTGTCCATATATGTTAGGGATTTGATATGTATCTCATAAATACATGTCAAAGCACATATTTTAATGAAGTCTAACATAGAATGCACATAGATCTAATATAGATACGAGTAGAATAAAATAGAAAAATGATTAATTGAATATCTGAAGAAGGATTCAAGAAGGATTGCAAGAATTCAAAGCTAAAGTCGATATCAATCGCTTCAATTATAGATTTGTTTTCTCTATCTTTTTCTTTTATTCTTGTATTCTGAACATGATGGATTATTTATTGATGTAGATTTCTTTTTCAATTATAGATTAATTTTATATAATAAGATTGCAATGGAACCCAATGTGTAATTTATATTAATTTGTTTTCTTTCTAATTATTATTAATTATTTATGGATTATTTATCATATCTTGAGCTTTAATGTTTAATTGTCTGATCAACAATTACCGTGATAATCTATACAAAATTGGGAGATGGAGTATAGGTTTAGATTTGGGTATGATAACATCTGTTTATATAATCTATAGTGGATTAATATGATTAGTATATAATATAGGAATATACCTATATGTCTTTTGCAACCTTAAAGAGAATCTGAACTTAAAATCTTAATTAACATATTTCACATAGGAATATAGTGATTTAATTAATTAGGGTATTCATTTGTTAATTCTGTTGTCTTAGGGTCAGATTTAAAATGATTTATTTGTAGGCCTATCAGAAGAAGCGTATAAATACTATAAAGAATTATTGGTTAATAATTCTTTATAATTAATTAATTAATGTGACGCCCTCAAATCACTATACTCATTATAACTGACTTGGTGCTCACTATAAATGCTAAATCATTAGGTTTATAGACGATTTCTTTTATTCATAAACAAAGTTCTCATCTTAATTCCCAAAGATCTTTCATTATTTTATATCAAGTCCTTGCAATCGATACAAGAGACTTAATACTCGATTATAACATTTTATTCTTAAGATTTAGATATTCTATAACTTTATATGTTCCAATATTCACGACATTAAATCATTAGGACAATTCTTGGGAACAGAGAATCTCATGGTGAATGTTTGCATCTTCATCCGTGATAAATGTTTGCATCTTTATCCGTGACAAATGGTTATATTTTTGTTCGGTGCAAAATTCTCTTTTCGGACAGAACATTACCCAACTAGTTAAAACACTCACTCGAAACATATTTGGTTATGGTGATATCTTTTCATATCAATAATTTCTCTTTATATCAATAATCCTACTTATCTGATATTCAGAATAGTAATAACGAGTTATACCTGGATCCGAGGAACCTTAACGATGGATTGACCAGTCAACATAGCTTAGTCTTATCTTGGATGTACAACACTCACAAGTTATTTACCGATCCTTATCTAGATAAATAGATCATTATCAATATTATGTTAAGTTTTAATAATTCTAGATTTAATCAAATTAAATATGTAACAAGAGAATGTGATAAAACTTGATAATATTAATATAATATTCGATTACATGTGTAGAACTTGTTCTTATTATAAAATGTCATTATGACAACATTTAAGGACAGTTAAGGAATGCAGTAAACTAGTCTACGCATTTATTCTTTCCTTTCTTCTTTTAGCCAGAGCTCTCGGGTTTGTCTGCAAATTAGGTTTATTTGCAAGGGTGAGCTAAGATGCTCAATAAGTCTTAAACAAATAGTATATAAGTGAACTCACACCTATATGGATTATAAGAATTCATGGCACAACAATTGATATAGAAAATTTTTTAACATAGCAAGACTAAGTGGTGGTTAGACCTTGAACTGTTTTTTGACTTTCGACTTAGAACCATTTACAGTGGATATAGAAAGGGGATCAACTTAACAACATCCTATGTTATGCATAACATACACGACACTGGACTAATAATGAACAATGCGACATATTCGTTCATCTCAGTTTACTTCTCATGTCAGGATTGCCCCAAGACAACTTGGTTTGATATAATAAAACATGATTCGAATTATATAATGAATAAGCATTTCATTTTGCAAGTTATGCCGAACCAAAAAGCAATAACTCTCGTATCAAAGATTTATAACACGTTGCTTGTACAAAATGTATAAATCACATAAAAATAAGTAAACAAAGGTTAAAAATAGAAAACATGCCTTTTTCATAATTAGGGTTTCCCGGTAATCGTTTAAAATGCCTATATAAAGGGTTATACGTACCTGAATATTAGTTCATCTAATTTTCCTTATTTATATGTGTTTTTATAACTAAACTAGACTATTTTCATTGGTGGAATTTTTAGGAAACTTGGCAAACTCAAAATCATTATTTTCAGTGATTTTTTGTGTTTCCACCCAAGGGTCTCCTTAGTTTTTTAGCTTTGACGTCCTTTCCGGTAACTGCCATAACTTTGTCAGACGAAAACATTTTGAAGGGATGCTTGAGTCTAAATTGCTTATAATTTCATTACCTACAATTTTCACTTATATTACTAAGTTAGATTCTGATTTAGGTTTTCAAAAAACGGCAAAAACAGATAGTGAGTTTGCTTTGATAAAAAAATTTAGGGTTGACCATGTGAAACATGGTACTGTGCGTTTTAAATCTTTAAGAGATCATGTTATAAGACTCAATAACACTTTATAACATAAAAATCATAAATCATAAACTTTTTCATAGAAAGATTCATGACTTTTGCTCAAGAACACACGAAGAACGCGGAGAACGAAAAATCGTACATGGCTACGACTTATGTTCTTGAGCTTTTGGATTTCATACTTGAAATAATCTGAACATTATAACTGCTTACATAAGTGATTATGACACTTTATAATTGACAAAATTTGGTCATTATAACGGCTTGTATAATTGATTATAACAATTTATAATAATTGCTCAAGAACATACGTAAAACATGGAGAACGACAATTGTACATGGCTAAGACGTACGTTCTTGAGCTTTAAACTATGAAATGAAATTCAACATAATAACTGCTGTAAAATAAAGAAAGGCTTAAGAACACGTGAAGAACATGGAGAACGACAATCGTACATGGCTATGACTCGCGTGCTTGAGCTTTTGAAAATTAAATACGAAAGAAAAATCGAACATAATAACTACTAGAGATTGTACCTTTTGAATTTGTAAGCTTTAACTATTTATTTGTAATTTCCAATGTAGTAACTCACTAGAACTCTCTCTCAATATATGTATAACTTTGATACTTGATTTTTGAGCTTGAAAATGAATGATACAACAAGTGAATCTTCCTTGGTATTTTTAGGCAAACCAAAGCTAGGGCATAACGGTCTTTATGACAAAACTTACAAGCTAAGCTTAAGTGCATCACCCATTCCCCTTTGTTTTGGCTGGCCAAAGTGACTTATGCTAACCATTTATTGCTTGAAATGATCACATTTTGGTGACACCACAAATTACACATGTTAGCTTCTAATTGGCCCATAACTTAGCCTACCAAAGGAATAGTTATAGGGCTTGTTTGGTTAGTGAATTAACTATTTATTTGAGGGGTAGTTATGGTCTTTTACCAAGCTTGGTCAAGGTTAGTTTAGTCCTTTTGATAATCTAACTTCGTCATGCTTAAGTTAATTAGCAATAAACCTAGGTTGATTAGGTTATTAATTCACCAATTAGTTTAACTTATAGATTAGGTTAATCTTTAGCTTAATTAACCTTAATTCTAGTTAGGTTTAGTTTAATTAAATGTTACTTAGGTTAGATGGTAATATAGTTACCTTAACCTAGTTTGATTCCAACCGAATTAGTGCTAATCATTTAATTCAGTTAATTAGTTAGCTAATTCAATTAATTTGTAACTAGGTTTAGGTCTAGATTAGGTTTCTTAATCCAATTATCTCTAACCTAGTTTATTTCTAAGTATTCCAGTTGAATTGATCTTTACTAATTTAAAAGTCAGATATTACTGAGTTTTGTTCCAAATAAACACTATTCTGTGAAGTGAAAAGTCAAAAAGATGTTGCACATTTTTTGATGAATAGTATTTTTGACTACCATTTCTCAAAAAATGGTTAGACGATTAAAAAGGCAAAAAAAAAATAATTTTTGTCCTATTCCAGATACGTTTTTCAAGAAATTTTTTTATCAGCTCTAACGTATTTTCAAAGTGTGAAAAAGATTAATCCTAAAACAAAATGTCATTTCGACATATACATATCGCTCAAGGGCCTAGGTTAGGTCTTCTAGGGTTTATACCTTAGGGTTTACCATTTAGGTTTTATCTCTTTTTTTTTTTAATTTTTGAAAAAAAAAATTATTCTCTTTTTTCGTGCTAAGGCTGGATACTTGAACCGAAACACAAAAATAAACAATAAAGAAGGTTCCATAACACATATAAGATGTAATTCAATCTTTATTTATTCTTATAAAGTCTCTCCTAGAAGTTCAGAATATTACATTCACCTCTACTTAAAAGAATTTTGTCCTCGAAATTAACTTATACAATTAAGAAAATAAACGTGGATATTCTATCTTCATTTTATCTTCTAATTCCCACGTTGCTTCTTCCATTGATTGATTTCTCCATATGACCTTGACTGAAGGTATGACCTTGTTTCGAAAGACTTGTTCCTTCATATTAACAATTTTAACAAGAATCTCCTGGTAGCTTAGATCCTTCTCGATTTGAATGGGTTCGTAGTTGATGACATGGTTGTAGTCGAGTTTATAGGGATGCAATACTGAAACATGAAATACATTATGTATATATTCCAGCTCTGGAGGTAAGGCTACTTTATAAGCTACCTCACCTATTCTTCGTAATATCTCGAATGGTCCTATAAACCTTGGACTCAGTTTTTCTTTCTTTCCAAAATGAATCTTTCCCTTTTAGAGAGTTACTTTTAGGAAAACATGACTACTGACTTTAAAGTCTCTCTTTTGTCGATGTAGATCAACATATCTATTCTGTCTTTCTTGAACAGCTCGTAACCTCAGTTGAATTGTTCGAACTACCTCCACTATTTGTTGAACCAATTCTGGCCCAAGCATCTTTCGTTCACCAACTTCGTCCCAACACATTGGTGTTTTACACTTCCTTCCATACAGAGCCTCATATGGTGGCATTCCTATACTAGCGTGATAACTACTGTTGTAAGCGAATTCCACCAGAGGTAAGTGAACTTCCCTACTTCCCTCAAAATCCATTACATAAGCTCTCAGCATATCCACCAAAGTTTATATAGTCCTTTCACTTTGACCATCTGTTTGTGGGTGGTAAGTATTACTCATTTTTAATTGTGTACCTAGATGTCCCTGAAGACTTTTCTAGAAGTTCGATGTGAACCTTGGATCTCGATTAGACATAATTGAAATTGGTACGCCGTGTCTAGAGATAACCTTCTTAACGTATAGCTTTGCTAATCGATCCAAAGTGAACTTAACCTTAATTGGTAAGAAGTGAGCTGACTTGGTTAGTCTATCCACTATTACCCATAGGGCATTATGACCCTTCTATATGGTTGGTAGGCCTACTACAAAATCCATTATAATATGCTCCCATTTCCACTCTGGAGTCTCCAATGGTTGCAACAATTCGCTTGGTCTTTGATGCTCAGCTTTAACTTACTGACATGTCAAACACCAACTAACGAATTCAGCCAACTCCCTTTTCATGTTTGGCCACCAAAAATATTGACTTATGTCTTTGTACATTTTGGTACTGCCTAGGTGTACTGAAACTTAGTACTATGTACTCCTGACCTGATCTATTCCTTGAGTTCCTGAACTAAAGGAATCTATATTCTAGATTCAAATCTAATGATTCTCTCCTTGTCCATCTTGTATTTGCCGTCTACAATCTTTGTTTACTTCTTTAACTTCTTATAGTTTCCATCCTCCTCTTGGATTTCCTTAATATTACCCAACAAGGTTGAGTGATCATCCATTACGAACAATTTTCTTATCAAGATTGAAGGGACTCTTACCTCTATGTCGAGTCTAGCGAACTTTTTAATCAACTCATCCTGAGTTGTTAACACATTTAACTTCTCTTGGTTCTTCCTACTTAAAGCATCTGCAACTACTTTGGCTTTTCCTGAATGATATATGATTTCACAATCATAATTCTTAATCAATTCCAACCATTGTCTTCGCCTCATATTCAACTTTCGTTGTGTAAAAATATACTTTAAACTCTTGTGATCTGTATCAATTTCACACTTCTCCCCATACAAGTAATGTCCACATATCTTCAAAGCAAATACTACCGCCGCTGATTCAAGATCGTGAGTAGGATACCTTAACTCATAATCCTTTAGCTTTCGCGAAGCATAAGGTATTACTTTTCCATGTTGCATTAAAACACAACCTAATCCTTTATGTGAGGCATCACTATAGACTACAAGACCTCCACTATTATCAGGTAGTGATAATACTGGTGTCTCACTTAGCCTCTTCTTTAGCTCTTGAAAGCTCTCTTCACATTTGTCTTTCCAAGCATACTTTACAGTCTTCCTGGTTAAGTTGGTTAACGGGGGTTGCTATCTATGAAAAATCTTTAATGAAACGTCTATAGTACCCCCCACTAAACCTAAGAAACTCCTCACTTCGGTTAGGGTCTTTGGTTGTTCCCAGTTCATAACTGCTTTTATCTATGATGGATCCACTGAAACTCCGCTTTTGTCAATCACATGACCTAAGAACTGAACTTTCTCTAGCCAGAACTCGCATTTTGAAAAATTTTCATAGTTGTTCCTTTCGTAAGCTTTCTAGTACACTTCTCAAGTGTATATCATGTTCTTCTAGTATTTTCGAGTATATGAGAATATCGTCGATAAACACTATAACATACTTGTCTAAGCAAGACCTAAAAACCTTATTCATCAAGTCTATGAATGCTGCTGGTGCATTCGTTAATCCAAAGGACATCACTAGAAATAGGTAATGTCTGTAACGTGTTCTAAACGCCGTCTTCGGCACATCTTCCTTTCTCACCTTCGGTTGATGGTAACCTGATCGTAGATCAATCTTAGAGAAATACTCTGCTCCTTTGAGTTGATCAAATAAGTCATCAATCCTAGGTAATGGATACTTATTCTTTATGGTCAATTTATTGAGTTCACGATAATCAACACATAATCTTAAAGTTCCATCATTTTTCTTAACAAATAACACTGATGCTCCCTATGGAGAAACACTTGGTTGAATGTATTTCTTATCCAATAGTTCTCGTAACTGTACCATCAACTCATTCAATTCCACATTTTCCATTCTATATAGAGCCTTCGAAATAGTTGCAGTTCCAGGAACTAAATCAATAACGAACTTAATCTCCCTATCAGGTGGAAAACCGGGTAGATCATCGGGAAAGACATCCCGAAACTCTCGAATCACTGGTATTTGGTTTATATTCTAACCCTTTTTGTTGGTGTCTACAATATATGCCAAATAATCCTGGCATCCCTTCTGAAGTAATCCATTTTTGCTTGATTTGCAGTTAGACATTAGAATTTTCTTGGTGACTGACTTCCTTTGAAGACTACCGTTGACTTAGACGTTGTAAGATGTGTAACGCACTTTTGTTGACAATCGATCATCGCTTGGTGATTGGTCAATGAATCCATGCCTAGAATTAAATCAAATTCCCCTAATTGGATTAGAATAAGATCGAATCTCAGCTCATGACCCTTGATCACTATGCAACAGCCTTTTATTATGTTATTAACAGGAATTAGTTCTTTATTAGTAATCTCTATCATTAAAGGACTTTCTAACAATTCACTATGCACGTTTAGTTTCTTAGCAAATTCATGAGAAATAAAAGAGCAAGTAGCACCCGAATTGAATAACACATAAGCATTTATGGTGTTAATCGGAATGATACCTGACACTACATCTCCTGTGATGCCACAACATCTCCCACAGTCATGTTGAATGTCCTTACTGTTGGACGACCGGGGTTAGTTGTTGGGGTAGATCTGTTGGTATTGTCCCCTCTGACATTTCCTCCTTTCTTGGGGCACATTGTAAGACCCCGAATTTTATGAAATACAAAATTTAATTTTTCTTCATATATATTTTTTTGAAACAGTAAGTGGTTAAATCGATCAAGTTAAAAGTTAAGGATGTTATCTACAAATTTTATTTTGTCGGACAATATTCGTTTTGTCGGGGAATATTTGTTTGGTCGGGGAATATTCGTGTCGTACGACGGCGCCGAAATAACAAATTATTGGTGGACCCCACAACGGAATATTTGTCGGATATAGAAAACGACAGAAATAATCTTTTTAAATAAAATTAGTCAACGGAACTGTTAAAATACCGGTGATAAAAGAATAGTAGCATACGGTAGTTTTTGGTATTTTCTGTAGCACACGGTACTCTACAGTAACACACGGTATTGCATAGTGTCTCATATTATTGGTCTGATAATTGACACCGTAACTGTTACGCATCATTTCATCGATAATTGTCACTGCATAATATTTTATATTATCAATTCAATAATTGTTGTTACACAGTATTTTGTATTATTGATTTAATAATTGTCACAGTAACATATGCACAGTAATTCACATTATTGAATCAATAATTGTCATTACACAGTAACGTATGCTTTCTTTTACATTATTATTATCTCTATTATGATGTTATTTAAACAATTGTATTTCATTAATTTATTGACTTGATATCTAAGAGCTAATTATACTGTATTTATAACAATTAGTCATAATAATTGAATTGATAAAGTTATTTGTTTATAATATAAAGTTAGGTGATTATTAGGTGATATGAAATGAATGGTGTAGATTAAAGTGTGAATTATTGTTGAATAATTGAATTGATTTGTTTATAATATAAAGTTAGGTGATTATTAGGTGATATGAAATGAATGGTGTAGATTAAAGTGTGAATTATTGTTGAATAATTAAATTGATTTGTTTATAATATAAAGTTAGGTGATTATTAGGTGATATGAAATGAATGGTGTAGATTAAAGATAATATAATATTTGAAATGGATGGTGTAGATTAAAAGATGATCTTTAAATGAATGGTTTAGATTAAATGAATGATAAGATTTTTGGCTATAAATAGAAGCCTTAACTTAAGGATTTTTCATAAACTTCCTTACTTGTTCTTTCTTTCTCTCTCTAAATACTTTTTGTGTAAGTTCTCTCTAAGTGTTCTTAAGTCATTCCTAGTTTTGAAATCTTTTGCATTCTTCTTTGAATTCCCGAGTAGAATTTTCTTATGTACAGCAACTCTTTCGAAAAATCGTAGTAAATTCATTATTTGTCAGAATTTAATGAATTAAAAGCATGTCTCTTCAGTTTTTCGTCCTCTACAACTTTGAAGAAGGAAGAAAAGTTATCTGAAATCATCTTCATGTCTTAAAAATACTAAAAACCGTAACCTATTCTGATTTTCGTCACTATTTTCAGTCTTAGTTTTGAAAATTCATAACTCATTCATATTAACTCCGAATTGAGTGATTCTTGAGTCTATGCCGTCTATCTTTCCGAGAGTAACATTATTTTAAAAGCATAAAGAGATTTTAAAAACTCTAGAAGACTCAAAAGTCAGATTCCTTACTGCTACAAACAAGGAAGGATTTGTTCGGCTATAAACTTGTTTCACAATATCAAGGTAAGGAATATCATTCTTTTCACACTCTTAAATTTATTACGGTAAGGAATGTCATTTTCTTCTCTTACTTGTAATAAATATCATTTTCTTTCATACTCTTAACCTTATTATGGTAAGGGATGTCATTTTCTTTCATACTCTTAAATTTACTACTCGTAAGGAATATCATTCTTTTCACACTCTTAAATTTATTACGGCAAGGAATGTCATTTTCTTCTCTTACTTGTAATAAATATCATTTTCTTTCATACTCTTAACCTTATTATGGTAAGGGATGTCATTTTCTTTCATACTCTTAAATTTACTACTGGTAAGGAATGTTATCTTCTTTCATCTTCTATTATTAAAACTTACTACGGTAAGGGATACCATCTTTTTCATCTTCCATTATTCAAACGTACTATGGTAAGGGATTATCATTATTTGATTCTCGATAATAATATTGTTTCTTCCTTACTCATAAGACGTGCCTTTTATTTTCATGTATTAAATTGTGGGAATAACCTTACGGAACGGATTGCCGCCTGTTGGTGAATAACCTTTCGTATTCATTCATTATTAATCTCTGAGAATAACCTTACGGAGCGGATTGCCGCCTGTTTGGTGAATAACTCTTTGTACTCAAATTCTATTAAATTGTGGGAATAACCTTACGGAGCGGATTGCCGCCTGTTGGTGAATAACCCTTGTATTAATTTCCTTCACCTTTTGTTAATCAAACCTGCTACGGTAAGTGATATTATTTTCTTTCATACTCCTAAATCGAAATTTATTATGGAACTATTGCTTCTATAATTCCTGAAAATATTATATGTTCCATAATAGTTGAACTTCATTATTTCAACTGAACCTTCCTATTTACGTGAACCTTTCTATTGAATTGTAACCGTTATTCTGAAATGTGGATCTTGAATTTCACTCCACATCATGTTGACAATTTGGACATTATTTGAATCTGTACAAAGTAAACTTCCGATACTTATTGTTATCCTATTTCTTCTGTTCATCATTTATATCATTCTAATCATCCAAAAATCAAGCTGTTGTGAATATCTGTGGCCGGGGGCACAGATGTGATATATTTGTTGAACAGATGATAGGTTAAAGGCGATATAATAGGTTAAAGGCGATACATCTGTTCGGTGTCTTTTATGGCACGTGGTGAATGTTCTCTTTGGCCCGTAGTGCAAAGATGAACTGTTGTTTGGTATGATTATGACCAAAGGCTGAATCTGGTATAATCATGACCGTTGGTGTTATATTGAATGTCTTTGGCCCGTAGTGCAAAGATGAACTGTTGATCTGCATGATTATGATCAGGAACTGTGAATTTGTATTATCTTGACTAATGATATTTCAGATGATAAAAGTTGATGATGTTTTTCCTAAAAAGAGAACCGAGTGGACATTATAGTCTGCATTATTCTTCTAATAGATTACTCATTCCGCTGTTATTATTGATCTGAACGTTGTTTAAGAATTTAACTGCAGTTTTTGATATAAACCTTGTAGTCTATTGTATTCTATCAAGAACTCAGCTGTTGAAGACTAATGATAATTTATTCGTCATTATCTTTGTCATGATATTGTTTACTGGGCTATTTGAGCTCACCCTTTCTTTTGTTCCATTGTTTTTCAACAGGAGATGAAAACATAACAGGGTCTAGCCGGGGAATGGAGTGAGGGTCCGAGGAATAGTTATCATAGTCTTCACGTTTTGTAAAATAGTGTGGCAATAATAGTGAAGACTTAGTTGTGTATTATTATACACTGTATTGTTGTACGTTGTGCTTTGTTGTAATAATTTTGTTGTAGTATTTTGACGACTCAAGTTTGGGCTGTGTGGGCCCAGATTTGGGGGCGTCACAGTTGGTATCAGAGCCATATAACGATGAGCCCCGAGCCTCTCGCTGGTGACTTCCTAGGGAAAGGGGATGCACCGAAGCCAGACTCTCCGTAGGGGACGCCTATAGTACAGGTGGCAAACTGATAGGTACCATTGTGAGGTGCTGTCCCTATGGTGGGATGAGAGTCACAGTTGGCATCAGAGCTTAGGGATATGGTCTTTAATGGAGATCTGGGGTTAGAACTAGGAGGGGAGAGACGAATAGAATCAGTCACTAGTATGTCTTACCTAAATTAGATTTTGTTATCTAACAAATCGATTTGAATGTAGGAATAGGAAGTGATGAGTCAGTTTGTTTGAACTAACAATTATTTTGTGACCACAGTTTAGTATGGCATCTGAAAATCAGGAGGATAACTATGAAATGCCCGGTACGTCAATTTCGGGGACGAAATTTCATAAGGAGGGGAGGTTGTAAGACCCCGAATTTTATGAAATACAAAATTTAATTTTTCTTCATATATATTTTTTTGAAACAGTAAGTGATTAAATCGATCAAGTTAAAAGTTAAGGATGTTATCTGCAAATTTTATTTTGTCGGACAATATTCGCTTTGTCGGGGAATATTCGTTTGGTCGGGGAATATTCGTGTCGTACGACGGCGCCGAAATAACAAATTATTGGTGGACCCCACAACGGAATATTTGTCGGATATAGAAAACGACAGAAATAATCTTTTTAAATAAAATTAGTCAACGGAACTGTTAAAATACCGGTGATAAAAGAATAGTAGCATACGGTAGTTTTTGGTATTTTCTGTAGCACACGGTACTCTACAGTAACACACGGTATTGCATAGTGTCTCATATTATTGGTCTGATAATTGACACCGTAACTGTTACGCATCATTTCATCGATAATTGTCACTGCATAATATTTTATATTATCAATTCAATAATTGTTGTTACACAGTATTTTGTATTATTGATTTAATAATTGTCACAGTAACATATGCACAGTAATTCACATTATTGAATCAATAATTGTCATTACACAGTAACGTATGCTTTCTTTTACATTATTATTATCTCTATTATGATGTTATTTAAACAATTGTATTTCATTAATTTATTGACTTGATATCTAAGAGCTAATTATACTGTATTTATAACAATTAGTCATAATAATTGAATTGATAAAGTTATTTGTTTATAATATAAAGTTAGGTGATTATTAGGTGATATGAAATGAATGGTGTAGATTAAAGTGTGAATTATTGTTGAATAATTGAATTGATTTGTTTATAATATAAAGTTAGGTGATTATTAGGTGATATGAAATGAATGGTGTAGATTAAAGTGTGAATTATTGTTGAATAATTAAATTGATTTGTTTATAATATAAAGTTAGGTGATTATTAGGTGATATGAAATGAATGGTGTAGATTAAAGATAATATAATATTTGAAATGGATGGTGTAGATTAAAAGATGATCTTTAAATGAATGGTTTAGATTAAATGAATGATAAGATTTTTGGCTATAAATAGAAGCCTTAACTTAAGGATTTTTCATAAACTTCCTTACTTGTTCTTTCTTTCTCTCTCTAAATACTTTTTGTGTAAGTTCTCTCTAAGTGTTCTTAAGTCATTCCTAGTTTTGAAATCTTTTGCATTCTTCTTTGAATTCCCGAGTAGAATTTTCTTATGTACAGCAACTCTTTCGAAAAATCGTAGTAAATTCATTATTTGTCAGAATTTAATGAATTAAAAGCATGTCTCTTCAGTTTTTCGTCCTCTACAACTTTGAAGAAGGAAGAAAAGTTATCTGAAATCATCTTCATGTCTTAAAATACTAAAAACCGTAACCTATTCTGATTTTCGTCACTATTTTCAGTCTTAGTTTTGAAAATTCATAACTCATTCATATTAACTCCGAATTGAGTGATTCTTGAGTCTATGCCGTCTATCTTTCCGAGAGTAACATTATTTTAAAAGCATAAAGAGATTTTAAAAACTCTAGAAGACTCAAAAGTCAGATTCCTTACTGCTACAAACAAGGAAGGATTTGTTCGGCTATAAACTTGTTTCACAATATCAAGGTAAGGAATATCATTCTTTTCACACTCTTAAATTTATTACGGTAAGGAATGTCATTTTCTTCTCTTACTTGTAATAAATATCATTTTCTTTCATACTCTTAACCTTATTATGGTAAGGGATGTCATTTTCTTTCATACTCTTAAATTTACTACTCGTAAGGAATATCATTCTTTTCACACTCTTAAATTTATTACGGCAAGGAATGTCATTTTCTTCTCTTACTTGTAATAAATATCATTTTCTTTCATACTCTTAACCTTATTATGGTAAGGGATGTCATTTTCTTTCATACTCTTAAATTTACTACTGGTAAGGAATGTTATCTTCTTTCATCTTCTATTATTAAAACTTACTACGGTAAGGGATACCATCTTTTTCATCTTCCATTATTCAAACGTACTATGGTAAGGGATTATCATTATTTGATTCTCGATAATAATATTGTTTCTTCCTTACTCATAAGACGTGCCTTTTATTTTCATGTATTAAATTGTGGGAATAACCTTACGGAACGGATTGCCGCCTGTTGGTGAATAACCTTTCGTATTCATTCATTATTAATCTCTGAGAATAACCTTACGGAGCGGATTGCCGCCTGTTTGGTGAATAACTCTTTGTACTCAAATTCTATTAAATTGTGGGAATAACCTTACGGAGCGGATTGCCGCCTGTTGGTGAATAACCCTTGTATTAATTTCCTTCACCTTTTGTTAATCAAACCTGCTACGGTAAGTGATATTATTTTCTTTCATACTCCTAAATCGAAATTTATTATGGAACTATTGCTTCTATAATTCCTGAAAATATTATATGTTCCATAATAGTTGAACTTCATTATTTCAACTGAACCTTCCTATTTACGTGAACCTTTCTATTGAATTGTAACCGTTATTCTGAAATGTGGATCTTGAATTTCACTCCACATCATGTTGACAATTTGGACATTATTTGAATCTGTACAAAGTAAACTTCCGATACTTATTGTTATCCTATTTCTTCTGTTCATCATTTATATCATTCTAATCATCCAAAAATCAAGCTGTTGTGAATATCTGTGGCCGGGGGCACAGATGTGATATATTTGTTGAACAGATGATAGGTTAAAGGCGATATAATAGGTTAAAGGCGATACATCTGTTCGGTGTCTTTTATGGCACGTGGTGAATGTTCTCTTTGGCCCGTAGTGCAAAGATGAACTGTTGTTTGGTATGATTATGACCAAAGGCTGAATCTGGTATAATCATGACCGTTGGTGTTATATTGAATGTCTTTGGCCCGTAGTGCAAAGATGAACTGTTGATCTGCATGATTATGATCAGGAACTGTGAATTTGTATTATCTTGACTAATGATATTTCAGATGATAAAAGTTGATGATGTTTTTCCTAAAAAGAGAACCGAGTGGACATTATAGTCTGCATTATTCTTCTAATAGATTACTCATTCCGCTGCTATTATTGATCTGAACGTTGTTTAAGAATTTAACTGCAGTTTTTGATATAAACCTTGTAGTCTATTGTATTCTATCAAGAACTCAGCTGTTGAAGACTAATGATAATTTATTCGTCATTATCTTAGTCATGATATTGTTTACTGGGCTATTTGAGCTCACCCTTTCTTTTGTTCCATTGTTTTTCAACAGGAGATGAAAACATAACAGGGTCTAGCCGGGGAATGGAGTGAGGGTCCGAGGAATAGTTATCATAGTCTTCACGTTTTGTAAAATAGTGTGGCAATAATAGTGAAGACTTAGTTGTGTATTATTATACACTGTATTGTTGTACGTTGTGCTTTGTTGTAATAATTTTGTTGTAGTATTTTGACGACTCAAGTTTGGGCTGTGTGGGCCCAGATTTGGGGGCGTCACACACATCTTAGCTTGATGCCCCGTGGCTTCACAGTTAAAGTAAGAGCCTTTCTTAGGGTTAGGGCATGCATTTGCTAAATGTCCCTCTTGTTTGCAATTGTAGCAAAATATTTTTCCCCTTCAGACATATTCCTGAGTGATGTTTCCCACATGTTTTATATTGTTCCATGGTTTTCTTTTTGCTCTCCCCTCCTTGCTAGGAGTTTCCTCCATTGAACCTTCTCTTATTATTATTTTCTCCCCTATTCCCTCCTTTATTATTGTTTCCTCCCCCATTTCCTCCTTTATTATTATTCCTATCTTTGGTAAATTTGACTATGGCTTCATTGCCGCCTTTGGCAATGATAGCCTTTTCTAAAAGGTGGGCATAAAATCTCTATTTGTAAGATAACTACTTTACCATATATCCAGGGTTTTAAACCCTCCTCAAACCTTCTTGCTTTTTGTTATTCCGTATCTACTAAATTTGGAGCAAAACGAGCAAGTTCATTTAATTTGGAGGCAAACTTGGGAACAGTCATGTCCCCTTGTTTCAAATTTAGAAATTGTATCTCCATTATATTCTTCATGCTTCGTGGAAAGTAGTTTTCAAAGAATAACTCTTTGAATGCTTCCCACGCAATCATACCTTCACTGGCAAGGTCTTGGTTGGTTTCCCACCAAAAGTTAGCCTCGCCCTTCATTAGGTAAGTGGCGAACTTAGTCTTCTTATCCTCAACAACCTCTACTAAGTCAAAGGCTTTCTCTATTTCTTTTATCCAGCAAAGAGTCTCTAGAGGCTAAACGGTTCCCTTGAAATCGGGATGACCTACATTTTTAAAGTCTTTAAATGAGACTTTCTGTGGTTGGGATTCTGGTTGAGGTGGTGGCTGTGGTATTTATGGTTATGGTTATGGTTGTCGTTGTGGGGGTGGTGGTGGTGCGGCACATTATTTGCTGCATGATTATCTAAGACTCATATTAATCTATCAAGAAATTATTGCATAGGATCGGGAGTCTGAACATTACTCTCACTATTAACACTTGTTGTTGCCACCCTTGTTCAAGGTCTTGGTGGTACCATTTTCTAAATAAATAAATAAAAAGTAAGTGTAACTATGAAAGTATTAAAAATTGCAAGGCATATTTCTTAAACAAACTTATTATATTATCAAAATTTGTACATTACCTTATCCAAGTGATTTTAAATCACTTAACAACTATTAGCATCTCTTATAAAAATGGGAATGCTAATTTAAAACATTTACAACATACTAATACATTACTCATTTTTTGATTCTAGCTAGATCTTTCTACCCTTCTTATTAATCTTGTGGATCAAACTAATCACCACAGACCTATTAATTTCAAACCCCAAATCTTTGGCTGGTGAAGGGAATTTAATTCAACCATAAGTTCTTTTGATTCGACCACGGTCTGTTTATAAGCGAGATACTTCCTTTTGGGAAGCCTCCAACTGAATCTGTAGTTGGTAGCTTCTTTCAGCTTCATCTAACCACCGCCTTTCAAGCACTTCCATTATATCATTGGCTCGGTTCATGTTGGTCTGGTTCTCTGTTTAGAGTTGTTCGATACGCTCTTCTTGAGCTTGTCCATACGCCAACATTTATGTCGTATATTTTTCCAACTCAGCAATGATTTCATCGTAAGTCGACAAGTCGATGACATCTTCATCATCATCCTCCTCTGCTGGGAGAACTTGATTTACCTCACCAGCATCGTGTAGTTCCACGTTGTGGTTAGGCTATTCGATTTTTGAATCATCACTAAAGTGCTCGCTAGGATCACTTTCATTGCCCAAAGTTTGAGCGTTGACTCCCATGATGTCTAGTTTATTTATATCCGTCATTTCTACAAAACAAGGTTGACTTTAATTAATATATTTCTTTCACATAATGTCTTTTATGTAATTAAGATTTATTAAAATTTATTAACATCTTTTAATTACCTATTAGACTCTTCACAAGTCCATTTAACTTAATCCATCAGATTATATCCTAAAGTACTTGTTACTTTATAGCTATAATCTACAGCTCTGATACCAACCTGTGACGCCCCCAAATCACTATACTTAATATAGCTGACTTGGTGCTCACTATAAACGCTAAATCATTAGATTTATAGACAATTTCTTTTATTCATATACAAAGTTCTCATCTTAATTTCCAAAGATCTTTCATTATTTTATATCATGTCCTTGTAATCGATATAAGAGACTTAATACTCAATAATAACATTTTATCTTTAATATTTAGATATTTTATAACTTTACATGTTCTAATATCCACGACATTAAATCATTAGGACGTCTCTTGAGAACAGAGAATCTCGCGGTGAATGTTTGTATCTTCACATGTGATAAATGTTTGCATCTTTATCCGTGACAAATGGTTGTATCTATGTCCGATGCAAAATTCTCTTTTCGGACAGAACATTCCCAAGTAGTTAAAACGCTCACTCGAAACATATTTGGTTATAGTGATATCTCTTCATATCAATAATCATACTTATCTGACGTTCAAAAATAGTAATAACAAGTTATACCTGGGTCCAAGGAACCTTAACGATGGATTTGACCAGTCAACATCGCTTAGTCCTGTCTCAGATGTACACCAATCACAAGTTATTTACTAATCCTCATCCAGATAAATAGATCATTATCAATACTATGCTAAGTTTTAACAATTCTAGGTTAAACCAAAGTAAAGACGTAACAAGAAAATGTGATAAAACTTGATAATATTAATATAATATTAGATTATATGTGTAGAACTTGTTCTTATTACAAAATGTCATTATGGCTAAAGTTAAGAATAGTTAAGGAAAGAAGTAAACTAGTCTACGTATTTATTCTTTCCTTTCTTCTTTGAGCTGGAGCTCTCAGGTTTGTCTGTAAATTAGGTTTATTTACAAGGGTGAGCTAAGATGCTCAGCAAGTTTTAAACACATAGCATATAAGTGAACTCACAATGATATGGATTGTAAGAATTCATGACACAACAATTGATAAATAAAATATTTTAACATAGAAAGACTGAGTGGTGGTTAGACCTTGAACTGTTCTTTGTCTTTCGACTTAGAACCATTACAGTGGATATAGAAAGGGGATCAACCTAACGACATCTTATGTTATGCATAACATACACGACACTAGACTAATAATGAACAGTGTGACACATTCATTCATCTCAGTTTACTTCACATGTCAGGGTCGCCCCAAGACAACTTAGTTTGATATAATAATGCATGATTCGAATTATATCACGAATAAGCATTTCATTTTGCAAGTTATGCCGAAATAAGAAGCAATATCTCTCATATCAAAGATTTATAATACGTTGCATGTAAAAAATGTATAAATAACATAAAAAGCAAGTAAACAAAGGTTAAGGATAGAAAACTTGTCTTTTTGCACAACTAGAGTTTCCCGATAATCGTTTAAAGTGCCTATATAAAGGGTTACGCGTACCCGAATATTGGTTCATCAAATTTTCCTTCTTTATATGTGTTTTTATAACTAAACTAGACTATTTTCATTGGTGGAATTTTTAGAAAACTTGGCTAACTCAAAATTATTATTTTCAGTGATTTTTGGTGTTTCCACCCAAGGACCTCCTTAATTTTTCAACTTTGATGTCCTTTCCGGTAACTGCCGTAACTTTGTTATACGTAATTTTTTTAAAGCGATTCTTGAGTCTAAATTGCTTAGAATTTCATGATCTACAACTTTCAATTATATTGATAAGGCATATTCAGATTTTAGGTTTTTGAAAAATGGCAAAAACTAATAGTGAGCTTGCTTTGATCAAAAAATTTAGGGTTAACCATGTTAAACATTGTACCGCATGCTTGAAATCTTTAAGAAATAATGTTATAAGACTCAATAATGCTTTATAACATAAAAATTATAAATCATAAACTTCCACATGGAAAGATTCATTACTTTTGCTCAAGAACACACAAAGAACGCGAAGAACGAAAAATCGTACATGGCTACGACTTATGTTCTTGAGCTTTTGGATTTCATACTTGAAATAATTTGAGCATTATAACTGCTTATATAAGTGATTACGACACTTTGTAATTGATGAAATTTGGGCAGTATAACGGCTTGTATAATTGGTTATAACAATTTATAATAATTGCTCAAGAATATATGAAGAACACAGAGAACAACAATTGTATGTGGCTACAACGTACATTCTTGAGCTTTAAACTATGAAATGAAATTCGATATTATAACTACTGTAAAATGAAGAAAGGCTTAAGAACATATGAAGCACACGAAGAACGACAATCGTACATGTAACGACCCTGAAATTCGACCAACTTTATTACCTAAACTTTCGTATTTATTATACATTATCTTCATTACGTCCAAATTTCGGTTCGTTAATAAATCATTCATCATCTTAATTAATTCAATTATTTGACATTATCGTCATCAATTACCAAATTTTCGGTATAATTTTTTTTTTCTTTTTCTCAATTTAATCATTGTATTAAAATATTTGGATATTTAAAATCTTTATAACTGGATCCTAGTCCCTGGATCGCAACCTTTACTTATTCTTTTTTCTCTGTACCAATATCATAAAACTTAACATTCAAATTTTAATATTGTTCATATCCATAAAATCTTTCTTTGCTTCATAATTCATAAATAAACATATAATAATCTCTATCCTTGCCATCACCTTGAACAATCACAGTTCATAATTTAACATTATTCGTCCTATCTAGATCCAACATATATGTACATACAAAACATCAATATAACTGTGACAAATTATCCATATTGGATCATAATCTAAACGTTTAATAATAACGTTCACAACCTTTTAGGAAAAATCCTTCATAATCCGATATTTCTTGAAATTTATATCTTTACCTGCAAAAATGTTTATTAAGCAAGTAATGAGCATAATGGCTCAGCAAGTTCAACAGTTTATACTTCACGTAGCACATACCTTATCATGCTTGGTGTGTGTCATGCATTACGTGTTGTGCCTCTACTATAGCAATATATCTCATATCATTGCACAAAGTACACATAGCTATCATATTATCCACAGATCACATAACACATAATTTATATGCATTTAACAAATATTATCATATCATAATAGTCAACATTTAACATTTAAGGACTGAAGAACTTGCATGGTGTCTAGTTATTTAAATTGTTAGCTCAAACCCTTAACTCGATCAACCTATGATCATAAAATAATCAAATAATAATTATTTAACTCCTTATGATATTAATTTAATTAATTAATATCATCTATAGTCCAATTATTAATTTATATGGCCAATTATATTAACCCCGTTCCTTAAAATATTCGTTTAACTTAATATCCAAAACCTCTAATACGGACAACCCGACTTATCGGATAATTTTTAACATATCTGGGTGTCCCAAAAATTTTATTTAACCATTTTCTAAATGGTAACCTTATTAGATTAATATTTAAACATTTAAATATTAATCCTCAATATTTAATATTTTTACAAAAATATTAAATTTAATGCCCAAACATCATTTCTATATTTTTAGTATTTTTCTATAATTTTTTATAATTTTTAAACAATTTTTAAACATTTATTTCAATTAAAAACATGTTCTGGGGGGCATTTTGGTAATTTCCCGTGGCTTTATGACACAACCGGTATTTTTCGGAAAGTCCAAGGGCATTTCTGTACTTTCCGTGCTTCTAGGGACCAGATCGGAATTTTTCGGAAGTTCAGGGACATTTCTGTAATTTTACGCGCTCTAGGGACACGTTTGGTAATTACCAGAAAGCCGAGGGGCATTATCGTAACTTCGTCACGTGCGTCGGCCGCGCATGGCGCGCGGCCTCCCCAACACCGACGCCAAACGGCGTCGTTTCTCAGCCAGATTTCTGGTCTCCGCGCAATGCGCGGATTTCCTTTAGACGCGGCACAAAAACGGCGTCGTTTCATCCCTGTCTCCGGCAAAAATTTGGCCGCGCGCAATGCGCGGCCCTCCCTTTTTTTTTCCAGTTTTCTTCCGCGAACACAGTAGCCAACTTAGCAAAATAATTTTCATTTTTGTTCCTTATTTTTACAACATAAATACTCCAAAAATTATATAATTCACACATATACATCCCATAATTATTTAGAATAATTATTATAATTATTTACAATTTTTTCACACAATTTATTTTCACACCAAAATACTAAAATAAATTACAAAAAAAATATGATTATACCTTCTTTGAAGCTTGGTGATCACCCTATAGGCACCAAAATTCTCTTCTTCTCCCTCTTGATGGCCATGGTGGTTGCTTGGTGGTGGATGGTAGTGTTCGGGTGGGAAGAGAGAGAAGAATGGAAAGTTTTCTTTATTTTTCTTTTTATTTCCTCCCTTCCATTTGCTTTTCTTTTTCTTGTTTGTTTCTTATTCTTTTTATAAGCCCTCCACCTAATCAAACCAAGTTGGATAAAATATAACCTCCACCGACTTAAGTCCCACGCCAGCCAGCTTTGTCAATCTCTCGAACGTTCCAAGCATGCAATATTTTATTTTAATACATTACGTAATTAATTCGTGTAATAAATATTTTATATAATGTATATAAAATATTTATTTTAATTCACCAAAAATTATATCATGATTTATAATTAATATTAACACCCTTTTTGGGCACTTTATTTGACAAATTTTGTACACGCATATTGCCATGCATGTAATTATAGGAGGTAATTAATACCTCCAAAAATCATAAAATAATTCATATGACCTATAAAAATTATTTTTCATAATTTTTCGCTTCGTTACTTGGATAACATGTTACATTAACATGTTTACATTTCCGAAATATTATTCTTCATAAAAGTCATAATAATTCCATTATACATAAATATAATTTTTAATAACTTAAAACATTCATTTTTCTTATTTATTATTCAATTTCTTTACTATTTACAATAATTTCTTTATATATAAATTATATAATTTAGTATTATATAATTTATATATTTGCATTCTCATTTCTTAAATAATTTCTTAAATTCCTCCATAATTATCAATTAATCAATAATTTCACATTTATTAACTCTCTCATTGTTTTAATTTTCTTATATAAATTATATAATTTTTCCTTATATAATTTATATAATTATAATTTCCTTTAAACATCACTGTAATTTTCTTATATAAATTATATAATTTATTATTATATAATTTATATAATTACATTTCTTTTCCATAAATTTCTAAATTTTCACCATAATTCTTAATTAAATCAATAATTACAATTTTATTAACTTCCTCATTCGCTTTTCATTTAAAATTGGATTAATTTAATTATTAATCCCTTAATTTTTCATAATTATTAACATTTATAAATATAACAATTAAGCATAAACACATATATATACATATTTAATTCATATTTCTTACATTTCCATATAACCTCATTTAAAACATAATTTCTGCACTTTCATAACAATTTAATTGTACAATTTATTGTACCCTTACATGGAATCTCTCTTATTTTTCATAAATTGTTTCCAAACAATTTATTTACCTTTTTATTTATTTTAAATCCACAATTCATCACCATCTTGGTACATATTTAATTTATTAATTAAATTCCTTCACACACTTTAAATCACATAAAATAATAATTAACTTAAACAACCTTGATATTTTTTATCAATTAATTCTTATTTGATATTATTAAAGAAATCTTGGAAATTCGGATCCTCACATTCTTCACCCCTTAACAGGATTCCGTCCTCGGAATCATAATTGTCGTAATAATCATACGTATTTTATTTATAGTACCTTGCAATACCTGTATCTTGGTGAATAACAATTTAAATCCATAATAATCACATTTTATCTTTCTAATATCCATAACTCACATGGATTACCTCATACTGATCATAACTGTCCAAGTATTCAACTCTTAACTCAATTCACAATTTATTTGATTTCTCATTCTCTAAAAATTTCCTTTCTTTAATCATATTTACCCTTACTCAATCTGCTTATTTCATATTCTCTATTCCACCTTATTGATACTTTACACATTCATGATTCTTTCCTTAATTCATATAAATCTTCTTCATATTTCATAAATCATTCCTTAATACTTTTTTCATTCAACACTAGGTTTTAAACACTAACATTTACTTAATTCATCATAATCCTTATTTAAAATTATTTCAAAAATCCTGGGTGTCACATTCACCCCTCCTTCATAAAATTTCTTCCTCGAAATTTCTATGTACTCGTACTTCACAATTTCCTTACATTGATTCTACATATCTTTCTTCCCTTCATTTCTCGTGATCATTGTCCATTGCAATTTTCTAATCCATCATATTTCATACTTTCTTTACTTCACAATTATTACTTTTATTGTCATTCACATTTAAATAATATTACCCCATCCTACAATCCAATCTTCATAAGAGTAAAGGAATTCAAAATTTTTATTTTGGAAAACTTTCATGATATGCTGAATGAACATTTATCCCGGTTTACAGTACTTCCCTCCCCGAGTACTTCATACTGCTAACCCTGACAGTGGATCAATCTGTCATTAAAGTGATGGATGTTTCACCATACATTGGCACTCTAGATGATCAGTCTGCAGTGCCTGTGTCTTGCTATGCCAGGTGACCATTCGATCAACCTGCAATATTCTTAATCTTTTTGTTCATCTCAGCCTTAGAACTCATTCAAAAGTAATTTGTTTAGTTATAACTTTCAAATAATACGAAATCAACACATTTCAAAATTTGTCTAGCTGAATCAAATAGCTTAGACTTGTAATTTTTCAACGCTTGTCTAGCTAGGTCAATTAGCATAGACTTTCTTTTAACTCTTTATAATCCGCAGAATTTTTTTAAAACATTCATCATGTCAAAACTTTTCAAAACGTCTAGCCGAGTCAAATGGCAAAGACTTATAGCTTTGACATACCTTCACAAATCAAAATCATTTATGACTTCATGTTACCGCGTTATCTTGACAGTACGTTGAGGATTCCGTCGTTAATAATTCCTACACCATAAACCATACTTTATGGTGTTGAATCATCTTATAACGAAATAGTACCGCACCATCTCAACAACACGTTGAGCATTCCGTCATTCATCACATCTGCACCGGGCTAAAATGTGCGTAGATGATTCTTTTGAAATACATTTTGATGTAAAAATATTTTTGTCTAGCCGAAACAAGTAGCATAGACACTTTTTAGATCGCTTAGAAAAAAAAATTTCATTTATATTTTTTAAAGCATATTTATGTTAATTTAGCTTGAGTTCAAAAAATTTCGAAGTCTAGCAAAGCTAGAAGAATGGGAATATCCTAAATTCCCTAACATTCACCTTCAGTTTCCTCAATTAAATATTTAATTTATTGCTAGGACTATTTTCATTATCATATTAAAATTTCTATCTACTCCAACTTTTCTATACCCCCGTATAGTTCATCAAACTTGTCACCCATTATGAGTTCATGAACTTACCACAAGAATATGAGTTTAGAAGCTTGTCCTAGCAATATGTAGTCTGAGAATAAATCAAAGACTATCCATATGCTGAGGGGCTCAAAACATACCATACGATTATAAGTCATGGACTTACCATATGCATGAGTTTTAAGAACTCGTGCCTAAACTTAATATTATCTATCTATCAGAAACTCTTAGCGTGACTCTAACATTTCAATGATTATCACATAGTAACTAAGTAAACACAAATCTCCCGCCCATACAAAGGATTGTGCAACTCAGTCACCACATGAGTCCTCAAATGAAATTTTGTACCCAAGTTTTCTACCCCCTTATCATAACCTTTATGTCATTCATGTCTCATCATTCTCTGAATTCTTCTTGTACAATTTCATAGTACCATATCTTTTTATAGCATCAAGCTATACCTTGTTGACCATTAACAGGTCTTTCTATTATTTCATATTCTCACTTGATCTCATCATGACCTTGCTTCACAACCTACTTCTTACCCTCTTCTCTTATCTCGTGATCGTATCGTAGTACGATCTTCTTACCATTCCTGATCATGTTATTATGATCTCTTTCTATGCTCTTTAGATTTCCTTTTATCTTTATTGCTTAAATCAGGCGTCCCCTGATTATCTTTGAGATTCATCTTTGAATCATTTCAAATATTCTTTCAGATATGTTCTTAATTGAACTTATAAATTTTCTTAACTCGTTTCATTCAAATCTTTCTTAACATATTTATCTCTTCCTTATAATCTTATCTCTTCCTTGCAATCTTTCATATTTCCTTTACTTTAGCCAATATTTGAGAACTATCTTTCTCAACTTACATCTTTTCCATTCTAATTCCCCCATGTTCATCAAACTTATCACGTATTTGGGCTCAGGAACTTACCATAATCATATGGTTGAGGAGCTTGTCCTAGTCAGGCCTTAGTCGCCCATTCGCTAAAGGGGCTCCACCATACAATCATGAGTCACGAGCTTACTATACGCCTGAGTTTTCAGAACACTCAACTAACCGTACTCTTTCTTACTTTAGGTTCTGGCCTAAGGTATCATTTTCCTAAGGGTTATAACCTCTAGCTCTGATACGACCTCTAGCTCTGATACCAACTGTAACGACCCCGAAATTCGACCAATTTTATTACCTTAACTTTCGTATTTATTATACATTATCTTCATTACGTCCAAATTTCGGTTTGTTAATAAATCATTCATCATCTTAATTAATTCAATTATTTGACATTATCGTCATCAATTACCAAATTTTCGGTATAATTTTTTTTTTCTTTTTCTCAATTCAATCATTGTATTAAAATATTTGGATATTTAAAATCTTTATAACTGGATCCTAGTCCCTGGATCGCAACCTTTACTTATTCTTTTTTCTCTGTACCAATATCATAAAACTTAACATTCAAATTTTAATATTGTTCATATCCATAAAATCTTTCTTTGCTTCATAATTCATAAATAAACATATAATAATCTCTATCCTTACCATCACCTTGAATAATCACAGTTCATAATTTAACATTATTCGTCCTATCTAGATCCAACATATATGTACATACAAAGCATCAATATAACTGTGACAAATTATCCATATTGGACCATAATATAAACGTTTAATAATAAAGTTCACAACCTTTTAGGAAAAATCCGTCATAATCCGATATTTCTTGAAATTTATATCTTTACCTGCAAAACTATTTATTAAGCAAGTAATGAGCACAATGGCTCAGCAAGTTCAACAGTTTATACTTCACGTAGCACATACCTTATCATGCTTGGTGTGTGTCATGCATTACGTGTTGTGCCTCTACTATAACAATATATCTCATATCATTGCACAAAGTACACATAGCTATCATATTATCCACAGATCACATAACACATAATTTATATGCATTTAACAAATATTATCATATCATAACAGTCAACATTTAACATTTAAGGACTGAAGAACTTGCATGACGTCCAGTTATTTAAATTGTTAGCTCAAACCCTTAACTCGATCAACCTATGATCATAAAATAATCAAATAATAATTATTTAACTCCTTATGATATTAATTTAATTAATTAATATCATCTATAGTCCAATTATTAATTTATATGGCCAATTATATTAACCTCGTTCCTTAAAATATTCGTTTAACTTAATATCCAAAACCTCTAATACGGACAACCCGGCTTATCGGATAAATTTTAACATATCTGGGTGTCCCAAAAATTTTATTTAACCATTTTCTAAATGGTAACCTTATTAGATTAATATTTAAACATTTAAATATTAATCCCCAATATTTAATATTTTTACGAAAATATTAAATTTAATGCCCAAACATCATTTCTATATTTTTAGTATTTTTCTATAATTTCTTATAATTTTTAAACAATTTTTAAACATTTATTTCAATTAAAAACATGTTCTGGGGGGCATTTTGGTAATTTCCCACGGCTTTAGGACACAACCGGTATTTTTCGGAAAGTCCAAGGGCATTTCTGTACTTTCCGTGCTTCTAGGGACCAGATCGGAATTTTTCGGAAGTTCAGGGACATTTCTGTAATTTTACGGGCTCTAGGGACACGTTTGGTAATTACCGGAAAGCCGAGGGGCATTATCGTAACGTCGTCACGTGCGTCGGTCGCGCATGGTGCGCGGCCTGTGACGACCCCAAATCCGGGTTCCTTAAACCCTAGACTTGGTACGTCACGATACATCATCTTCATACATGTTCTATAACTAATGCGGAATATATAAACATAAATTGTTTATTCTACAACATTTCCCAAGGTTTCTAACCTTAACTTACATATATACCTTTAGATTCATAAAAGGTTTACAAAATTACCTACATCATATAACAATTTAGTTATAATGAATAACACTATAATCTTGTCTTTTGCTTCTGTCTCCGTCTCTCATCAGACATTCGTATTATTCTGAAATTTGTTATCATGATATAGCAAGAGTGAGCAACGACTTTGCTCAGCAAGTTTAAATACAATAACGATATATCATGATTGAAAGAAAGAACAAGCTTTCGGATTTTCAACAATATAATAATTGTGAAAGAGTACGAATCATAATTTCAATAATTGAATGACTGAATCAAGTAATGTTGAGTGTCAATAATGACCATGAACAATTTTAACTGAACCTTATGGTAATGAAGGTGATCAGCCTTTCATACCTGATGAACACATGCAACAAGCACTATGTGCGAATCAACAATTTAAAGATGTGGAATAATTATACAGAATTAAACCATAGCATGCTTGAAACGTAACAACTTGAATTTGAGTTAGGGACTTGAATAATAAAATAATATATCCTGCTCGAATATAAATTGAGTAGGGTTTAGGAAACTTGCCTGTCTGCTCAGCTACAATAAATGTCTAGCTTTAACTAACTGGCTTTGAAAGACCTAACATTAATAAAGTTGGTCTAATAATTAGTACGGCGTATTTGTACAACTATACGCTCACTAAAGAACTTATCTACCACACATAAGTATTAACACATAATTTACATCAGTCAAAACGATATTATTAACCTTATAAACTCTCAATCAAATTAGGTTAATAATTTAATAATTTAGAAAATAATTTTCTCAAGTGTTAAACACTTATTAAACTATTAAACAATTTATTATAATTGTTTAAACAAAAGAGTTAAAAGACATTTTCTTTATTTCATTTAATTACTATTTAATATTAATTAAATAGTAAGTAATTAACTACTTTTAGTTATTATTTAATAGTAAATAATAACTTACTAGATTTATTTATTATTTAAAGTTAATCAAATAATAAATAATTAAATAATCAATCTTAGTTGTCTTTAATTATTATTTAATAGTAATTGAATAATAATTAATTAATTTATCATCCTTGTTTATTATTTAATATTAATTAAATAATAATTAGTTTAATCATAAATTCAGAAGATATAATATTAAACCAACTAGATTAATATTTAAAACATTTAAATATTAATCCTAAATATTTATTATATTTGAAAATATAATATTAAACTAACTAGATTAATATTTACAACATTTAAATATTAATCCTAAATACTTATTATATTTGAAAAAAAATATAATATTAAACTAACTAGATTAATATTTACAATATTTAAATATTAATCCTAAATATTTATTATATTTGTAAAATATAATATTAAACTAACTAGATTAATATTTACAATCATTTAAATATTAATCCTAAATACTTATTATATTTAAAAAAATATAATATTAAACTAACTAGATTAATATTTAAAATATTTAAATATTAATCCTAAATATTTATTATATTTGAAAAATATAATATTAAACTAACTAGATTAATATTTACAATCATTTAAATATTAATCCTAAATACTTATTATATTTGGAAAAATATAATATTAAAATAACTAGATTAATATTTACAACATTTAAATATTAATCCTAAATACATATTATATTTGAAAAATATAATATTATATACCTAAATATCATTTTTGGTATTATTATTATTTTTGTTATAATTTTAAATTAATTTTTAAACATTTAAACTAATTAAAATTATCCAGAATGACAATTCTGTAATTAAGTCGAAAAACTGATACGAGGGCAATTTCGTAATTACGCAGAAAAAGACCGGAGGGGCAAAATAGTAATTTCACCGGAAAATTGTCTTCCGCGCATGGCGCGTCTTACAAAAACCCGGGGGCCAAAACGGCGCCGTTTAGAAACAACGGAAACGACGTCCGCGCATTGCGCGGGTTATCGTTTCATACACAAAACGGCGTCGTTTTGTGTTGTTCCGCGTCTGGCACAAAATCCTTCGCGCATTGCACGGCCGGCAAATTTTTTTTTCTCCAACTAACAGAACATGCACAGTAACTTTAATACACATCTTAATAAAATTTATACCTTCAAGTAGGCTCTTAATCTCTCAATAAAATCCAGAAAAAATACCAATAACTTAACAACAATTTATAACATGAAAATTTAATTTTTCATGATTTAATATTAAAAAAAATTTATAAAAATTTTTACATCACATAAACTACCACAAATCATAACTTTTTGTGTATAACTCCATTTTGAGTGATTCAAACTTTGTTTTTCTCATGATTTAATGTTCTATAATATTATAACATTAAATCTAAATATTATAAAAATTATTTTTGGACATTATTTTGATACTTGATTTAACATCACCAAACACATGTTTTTAACATATAAATTATACCAAAATACAAACCAAACATATTAAACTCAAGCATGACATAAATATTACTACTACATATTATTAACTACATTAATATATTTATACACACATGTTGGTTTATTTAATTAAATAAAAATAAACTACATTTAAAATAACCATTACCTCATTCTAATGGCTATCTTCATTTTTCTTCCAAAATGGGTTGTGCAACTTGAAGATATGCACCAAGATCTCATTCTCTACCTTCTCCATGCTCTCTCTCAAAATTCTTACTCTCCCAAACTATTTCTCTCAAACTCTCTCTCTTTTGGAACTTAGAAAATAAATGAAGTATCATGTCTACCATTTCAAGTATACATGCAAAATTCTTAGATACAAAATTATATCTATAAGTCATGATGCTCCTCACTTGGATACTTGCACAAGAAAAGTAGTCCATAACTTAGTTGGTGGAAGAGGGATGGTCCAAGTACTTTAAAAAATCAATACAAGCAACCATTAATTAAATAAATACAAAATAAACTAAAATAACCACCAAAACAATCATTTTCTCTCTCTCCTTCTACATGGTCGGCTGACCTCTTCTTTTCTTGTCCCAAATTCATTGTCCAAGTCACTTTTTTAATTAATAATAGTTAAATTAAGTATTTTCCAAGTGGGCCAAACATTGGGCTTTAATTTAAAATACCAATTGGACTTCTATTAATTTGTTTGGGCTACTAAATTGTCAAATTTTATTATTCTCCACTTGGGCTACTAATTGACCCATGTTGGGCTAATTTAATAATTTACACATTATTTATTCAATCCATGATTAAATAAATAATTAAATTGAATAAATAATTAAATATTTTAACCCATAAGTATTAAATTACTAAATGGACTAATAAATATTATTATTAATATTTCACATTATTTACATTAATTAATAATCATATTAATTAATTTATTATATTTAATTCACTCATTATATTCAATTTAATTGAATATGTAATTAATGACAACTTATCAATTATTTTGATATTAAAACTTTAGAGTGTATTTGCTAATAATAATATATATAACCTATATACATTATTTATACACATTACTTTAGCTCAAAAACAATTTCACAATAAATTATGAAATTAAAATAAATACAATATATAATTTAATATATATTATTTAGGCCATAAATTAAATTATTTAATACATTTACATTAAATAATTCATTTCTCATCAATTATAAAAATAATTCCATTTACCCGAAAATACATTGAAATACTAATATATTTTCTCAATTTCTTATTTAAATAATTTATTTAATTATTTAATTAATATTACACAAATAATTGTATAATTAAATTTCTCACTCTCATAAATCATTTACAATGATTTATTTAATTATAGAATATATTCATTTAATATATTCAATTACTATTTAAAATTTCTCAATTAATTTAAACCCTTTATATATATGTACATATATATGAAATTAAAGGTTGTACATATATACAATTACTAATCTCCCTTAATTAATTCAACTACCTTATATAATTTATAATTTATATAAATTACATAATTATTCCTCACAAATAATTTATCAACAATTTGCATAATTGTTGATTAATGAATAAATTAATTCCACAATAAACCTTTTAATTCAATTCGGATTAATTTAATATTAATCTATCTATTTATCACAATTTAATTAACCATTAAATTATGTTACTAAATATGCACACATATATATATATTCATATAAATACATATTTAATTTACACGCAACCACGTCGCATAATTACATAACTCCACTAATTAATTCTCTTAATTTAATTAGACTTGTTGTTAGTCAAGTTTATTGAATTATCACTTTACTTGCTAACTTATCAAAAATTTTGATATCACCATATCTAAGTTAGTCCGTTAAATTAAATTTGGACCTCTATTTATCTATCACTACTAGGTTATCAAACTCCAACCTTTATTAAATATTAAATATTAAATATTTTATTTCTAATTCATTTAAATATCCGGGATATTACATTCACCCCTTCTTCTAAAAATTTCGTCCCCGAAATTATCTCATACACATTTCTACCAATTTTCATCTCTGAGTATAACTCTTTACTCATCAAATTCTATGACCACCCTTTTCTAGGAAGTTCTTACTTCTAAACTCATAATTCCAGAACAATGAAATATCTTGCAGAAGAATAAATTGAAAATCAATATCTTACAGAAGAATAAATTGAAAATCAAAATATTCATTAAAACTTTCATAATATGCTGAGGAGTCATCAAGACTGTGAACATGGAATTAACTGAATTCCGAATAAATAGTATTTATCCCTGTAAATACTTATAAACAGAGTGTTTATCAATCACAAAGACTGAAAACATTCCATAGGTGTACGCTAGGTGATCAGCCTATCGTACTTCTGCGTTGTGCACAACGACTTCTCACGGGGTCAAACTCTTTGGATTTACCAACCCATATCAGTATGCCACCACTGTTGGGCGCCCCCTCGCGGTTTCTTTATTCATGGCTCTGACATATCCCCCATTATGGGGTTGTTCACCTCAGACTTACTACAAAATTCCGCTCCAGCATAAGTTGGATTGGAAAATAAAACTCGAGTCATTTCTGACCAAAAAGTGTCCAGTCAAAATAAATGACATAGACTCACATCATTGAACTGTTCGTATATTACGACTCAAAAATCATTTCAGATTAGTTAAAGTACTAAAATTCATTTATAGGACTTCATGATACCGCACCGTTGCAACAGTGCGTTGAGGATTCCGTCTTTTTCATCTCTGCACCATGGCTTTAATGGCGTGTGATGATTTTATAAATACATTTTGATATTTTCAAATCAATTTGTCTTGCCGAAACAATTAGCGTAGACTCTTCTTTAAACGTTTCAAAATACTAAAAATCATTTTGACTTTGTCATATTACATCATACCATAGTGGGCTTAAAAATACATCCAACACTAGGTTACTCTGCATTGATGACTCCATCGGTTATCATCTCTGCACTAAATGCATTAATGATTTCAAAAATACATTTGTCTTTTCAAAAGCACAAAAGTGCGAATTTGGCACGATTTTTAAGAATTTCAAAGTCTAGCATAGCTAGAAGATTTGGAATATCCTAAAACCTCAAAACACCTCAAATTTTTCCTCCACATTCTTTTCCAGCTTAATAACTATGTCCATTATAGCCTTACCCTGACTACTTAACTCTATCCATACCTACTGTTCATCAAACTTACCACGTATTTGGGCTCAGCAACTTACCACAATCATATGGTTTGAGGAACTTGTCCTAGTCAGGCCAAAGTCGCCCATTCGCTGAGGGGCTCCACCACATGACTATGAGTCACGAACTTACTATGCGTGTCAGTTCTCAGAACACGAACTTATCTTAACATCCTCTACCTATCCATTATACACATGAGAAAAGAATCACCTTCTCAACATACATATAGTGAATAGCGCGACACCAGGTTTCAGTTGATTATCATTATAGGAAGCCAAGTGGTCGTCAAACCAAACACAATCTCCTGCCCATACAAGAAATTGGTCAACTCAGCCACTAATCAATATAGGAAGTTAAGCGGTTGTTAAACCAAGAACAAATCCCCTGCCCATACAAAGGACTGTTCAACTCAACCACTGTATCAATATAGAAAGCTAAGCGATTCTAAAACCAAGCACTAATTCCCTGCCCATACAAGGAATTGTACAACTCAGCCACTAATATGAGTCCTCAATTAAAAACCTACAAACTTCTAACTTCTCTTAACTTGATATGAATTTTGTCAATTCATATCTTATCACACTCAACACTTCAAGAATCCACTTGTTACTATTTCAGTATCTTCATTGTTATAGCACCATGCTATCAACACCACCTCTTTAATCATTTAATAGACCATTTGTCATTTCATGATTTTTACTATGATCATCGTGATCTTATAACGCAATTGATTTCACTATACTATTTCTCCTTTATTCTATGACCGTTTAATTCTATCACCTTATCATTCATCTCTGATCATTTTACTGTACAATCCTTCTCTTTTTAAATTCTTGAATCAAGTGTTCCCTGATTCTTATTCCATTTATTTGGATTACACTCATTGAAGATCCTTCTTTGAATCTTTTCATATATCTATGTATCTATATAGATTTATTTCCTCATTTATGAACTGTATATGTTCATTTCTAAACTCTATATGAGTTTATCCTTTCACTGTCTTCATTATCTTTCCATGATTATAGCCTAAGGTACTGCTACCTAAGAACTATAACCTATCAGCTCTGATACCAACCTGTGACGACCCCAAATCCGGGTTCCTTAAACCCTAGACTTGGTACGTCACGATACATCATCTTCATACATGTTCTATAACTAATGCGGAATATATAAACATAAATTGTTTATTCTACAACATTTCCCAAGGTTTCTAACCTTAACTTACATATATACCTTTAGATTCATAAAAGGTTTACAAAATTACCTACATCATATAACAATTTAGTTATAATGAATAACACTATAATCTTGTCTTTTGCTTCTGTCTCCGTCTCTCATCAGACATTCGTATTATTCTGAAATTTGTTATCATGATATAGCAAGAGTGAGCAACGACTTTGCTCAGCAAGTTTAAATACAATAACGATATATCATGATTGAAAGAAAGAACAAGCTTTCGGATTTTCAACAATATAATAATTGTGAAAGAGTACGAATCATAATTTCAATAATTGAATGACTGAATCAAGTAATGTTGAGTGTCAATAATGACCATGAACAATTTTAACTGAACCTTATGGTAATGAAGGTGATCAGCCTTTCATACCTGATGAACACATGCAACAAGCACTATGTGCGAATCAACAATTTAAAGATGTGGAATAATTATACAGAATTAAACCATAGCATGCTTGAAACGTAACAACTTGAATTTGAGTTAGGGACTTGAATAATAAAATAATATATCCTGCTCGAATATAAATTGAGTAGGGTTTAGGAAACTTGCCTGTCTACTCAGCTACAATAAATGTCTAGCTTTAACTAACTGGCTTTGAAAGACCTAACATTAATAAAGTTGGTCTAATAATTAGTACGGCGTATTTGTACAACTATACGCTCACTAAGGAACTTATCTACCACACATAAGTATTAACACATAATTTACATCAGTCAAAACGATATTATTAACCTTATAAACTCACAATCAAATTAGGTTAATAATTTAATAATTTAGAAAATAATTTTCTCAAGTGTTAAACACTTATTAAACTATTAAACAATTTATTATAATTGTTTAAACAAAAGAGTTAAAAGACATTTTCTTTATTTCATTTAATTACTATTTAATATTAATTAAATAGTAAGTAATTAACTACTTTTAGTTATTATTTAATAGTAAATAATAACTTACTAGATTTATTTATTATTTAAAGTTAATCAAATAATAAATAATTAAATAATCAATCTTAGTTGTCTTTAATTATTATTTAATAGTAATTAAATAATAATTAATTAATTTATCATCCTTGTTTATTATTTAATATTAATTAAATAATAATTAGTTTAATCATAAATTCAGAAGATATAATATTAAACCAACTAGATTAATATTTAAAACATTTAAATATTAATCCTAAATATTTATTATATTTGAAAATATAATATTAAACTAACTAGATTAATATTTACAACATTTAAATATTAATCCTAAATACTTATTATATTTGAAAAAAAATATAATATTAAACTAACTAGATTAATATTTACAACATTTAAATATTAATCCTAAATATTTATTATATTTGTAAAATATAATATTAAACTAACTAGATTAATATTTACAATCATTTAAATATTAATCCTAAATACTTATTATATTTAAAAAAATATAATATTAAACTAACTAGATTAATATTTAAAATATTTAAATATTAATCCTAAATATTTATTATATTTGAAAAATATAATATTAAACTAACTAGATTAATATTTACAATCATTTAAATATTAATCCTAAATACTTATTATATTTGGAAAAATATAATATTAAAATAACTAGATTAATATTTACAACATTTAAATATTAATCCTAAATACATATTATATTTGAAAAATATAATATTATATACCTAAATATCATTTTTGGTATTATTATTATTTTTGTTATAATTTTAAATTAATTTTTAAACATTTAAATTAATTAAAATTATCCAGAATGACAATTCTGTAATTAAGTCGAAAAACTGATACGAGGGCAATTTCGTAATTACGCAGAAAAAGACCGGAGGGGCAAAATAGTAATTTCACCGGAAAATTGTCTTCCGCGCATGGCGCGTCTTACAAAAACCCAGGGGCCAAAACGGCGCCGTTTAGAAATAACGGAAACGACGTCCGCGCATTGCGCGGGTTATCGTTTCATACACAAAACGGCGTCGTTTTGTGTTGTTCCGCATCTGGCACAATGATTTATTTAATTATAGAATATATTCATTTAATATATTCAATTACTATTTAAAATTTCTCAATTAATTTAAACTCTTTATATATATGTACATATATATGAAATTAAAGGTTGTACATATATACAATTACTAATCTCCCTTAATTAATTCAACTACCTTATATAATTTATAATTTATATAAATTACATAATTATTCGTCACAAATAATTTATCAACAATTTGCATAATTGTTGATTAATGAATAAATTAATTCCACAATAAACCTTTTAATTCAATTCGGATTAATTTAATATTAATCTATCTATTTATCACAATTTAATTAACCATTAAATTATGTTACTAAATATGCACGCATATATATATATATATATATATATATATATATATATATATATATATATATATATATATATTCATATAAATACATATTTAATTTACACGCAACCACGTCGCATAATTACATAACTCCACTAATTAATTCTCTTAATTTAATTAGACTTGTTGTTAGTCAAGTTTATTGAATTATCACTTTACTTGCTAACTTATCAAAAATTTTGATATCACCATATCTAAGTTAGTCCGTTAAATTAAATTTGGACCTCTATTTATCTATCACTACTAGGTTATCAAACTCCAACCTTTATTAAATATTAAATATTTTATTTCTAATTCATTTAAATATCCGGGATATTACACGGCCTCCCCAACACCGACGCAAAACGGTGTCGTTTCTCAGCCAGATTTCTGGTCTCCGCGCAATGTGCGGATTTCCTTCAGACGCGGCCCAAAAACGGCGTCGTTTCAATTCTGTCTCCGGCAAAAATTTGGCCGCGCGCAATGCGCGACCCTCCCTTTTTTTTTCAGTTTTCTTCCGCGAACACAGTAGCCAACTTAGCAAAATAATTTCCATTTTTGTTCCTTATTTTTACAACATAAATACTCCAAAAATTATATAATTCACACATATACATCCCATAATTATTTAGAATAATTATTTACAATTTTTTCACACAATTTATTTTCACACCAAAATACTAAAATAAATTACAAAAAAAATATGATTATACCTTCTTTGAAGCTTGGTGATCACCCTATAGGCACCAAAATTCTCTTCTTCCCCCTCTTGATGGCCATGGTGGTTGCTTGGTGGTGGATGGTAGTGTTCGGGTGGGAAGAGAGAGAAGAATGGAAAGTTTTCTTTATTTTTCTTTTTATTTCCTCCCTTCCATTTGCTTTTCTTTTTCTTGTTTGTTTCTTATTCTTTTTATAAGCCCTCCACCTAATCAAACCAAGTTGGATAAAATATAACCTCCACCGACTTAAGTCCCACGCCAGCCAGCTTTGTCAATCTCTCGAACGTTCCAAGCATGCAATATTTTATTTTAATACATTACGTAATTAATTCGTGTAATAAATATTTTATATAATGTATATAAAATATTTATTTTAATTCACCAAAAATTATATCATGATTTATAATTAATATTAACACCCTTTTTGGGCACTTTATTTGACAAATTTTGTACACGCATATCGCCATGCATGTAATTATACGAGGTAATTAATACCTCCAAAAATCATAAAATAATTCATATGACTTATAAAAATTATTTTTCATAATTTTTCGCTTCGTTACTTGGACAACATGTTACATTAACATGTTTACATTTCCGAAATATTATTCTTCATAAAAGTCATAATAATTCCATTATACATAAATATAATTTTTAATAACTTAAAACATTCATTTTTCTTATTTATTATTCAATTTCTTTACTATTTACAATAATTTCTTTATATATAAATTATATAATTTAGTATTATATAATTTATACATTTGCATTCTCATTTCTTAAATAATTTCTTAAATTCCTCCATAATTATCAATTAATCAATAATTTCACATTTATTAACTCTCTCATTATTTTAATTCTCTTATATAAATTATATAATTTATCCTTATATAATTTATATAATTATAATTTCCATTAAACATCACTTTAATTTTCTTATATAAATTATATAATTTATTATTATATAATTTGTATAATTACATTTCTTTTCTATAAATTTCTAAATTTTCACCATAATTCTTAATTAAATCAATAATTAAAATTTTATTAACTTCCTCATTCGCTTTTCATTTAAAATTGGATTAATTTAATTATTAATCCCTTAATTTTTCATAATTATTAACATTTATACATATAACAATTAAGCATAAACACATATATATACATATTTAATTCATATTTCTTACATTTCCATATAACCTCATTTAAAACATAATTTATACACTTTCATAACAATTTAATTGTACAATTTATTGTACCCTTACATGGAATCTCTCTTATTTTTCATAAATTGTTTCCAAACAATTTATTCACCTTTTTATTTATTTTAAATCCACAATTCATCACCATCTTGGTACATATTTAATTTATTAATTAAATTCCTTCACACACTTTAAATCACATAAAATAATAATTAACTTAAACAACCTTGATATTTTTTATCAATTAATTCTTATTTGATATTATTAAAGAAATCTTGGAAATTCGGATCCTCACAGTACATGGCTACAACTCGCGTTCTTGTGCTTTTGAAAATTGAAGACGAAAGAAAAATCGAACATAATAACTACTAGAGATTGTACCTTTTGAATTTGTAAGCTTGAACTATTTCTTTGCAATTTTCAAGATAGTAACTCACTAGAACTCTCTCTCAATATATGTATAGCTTTGATACTTGATTTTTGAGCTTGAAAATGAATGATACAACAAGTGAATCTTGCTTGCTATTTATAGGTAAACCAAAGCTAGGGCATAAAGGTCTTTATGACAAAACTTCTAAGCTAAGCTAAGCTTAAGTGCATCACCCATTCCCCTTTGTTTTGGCGGGCCAAAGTGACTCATACTAGCCATTTAATGCTTGAAATGATCACATTTTGGTGACACCACAAATTACACATGTTAGCTTTTAATTGGTCCACAACTTAGCCTACCAAAGGAATAGTTGTAGGACTTGTTTTGTTGGTGAATTAACCAATTATTTGAGGGGTAGTCATGGTCTCTTACCAAGCTTGGTCAAGATTAATTTAGTCCTTTTGATAATCTAGCTTAGACATGCTTAGGTTAATTAGCAATAAACCTAGGTTGATTAGGTTATTAATTCATCGATTAGTTTAACTTATGGATTAGGTTAATCTTTAGCTTAATTAACCTTAATCCTAGTTAGGTTTAGTTTAATTAAATGTTAATTAGGTTAGATGGTAATCTAGTTAGCTTAACCTAGTTCGATTCCAACTGAATTAGTGCTAATCATCTAATTAAGTTAATTAGTTAGCTAATTCAATTAATTTATTACTAGGTTTAGGTCTAGATTAGGTTTTCTAATCCAGTTATCTCTAACCTAGTTCATTTCTAATTATTCCAGTTGAATTGATCTTTAATGATTTAAAAGTTAGATATTTCCGAGTTTTGTTCCGAATAAACATTATTCTGTAAAGTGAAAAGTAAAAAAGACATTGCACATTTTTTGGTGAATAGTATTTTCGACTACCATTTCTCAAAAAATGGTTAGACGATCAATAAGGCAAAAAAAAATATTTTTTGTCTTTTCCCTATTTCGTCCTATTCTCGACGCATTTTTTGAGAGAAACTTATATCAGCTATAATGTGTTTTCAAAGTGTGGAAACATAACTCATTAAACAAAATGTCAGTTTGACGTATACATATTACTTGAGGGCCTAGGTTAGGTTTTCTAGGGTAACCTTTGGGTTTAAGTTTTATATATTTTTTTTAATTTTTGGAAAAAAACATTTATTCTCCTTTTTCGCGTTAAGGCTGGATACTTGAATCAAAACACAAAAATAAACAATAACGAAGATTCCATAACACATATAAGATGTAATTCAATCTTTATTTATTCATATAAAATTTGATTACAACTCTCTCAGAAGTTTGGAATATTACAATTAAAACGGGAATGAATGGATTTAAATAAAGCATTGGGGGAAATTGTGATCTTAAGTATTAAAAATCTTATTTTAATCCTTGTCATTAGTTTAATTAGTTGTTAATTTTAATTAGGTTTAATTCTAATGTTAAAATTTGATTGTTTAAATAGAATTAATTTGATGTAAAATTAGTATTTAGTAATTATTATTATTTAATTCTTTGTGAGAATGATACTCTACTTACTAGTATATTATTTGTTGATTGTGTATACTTGCACGCATATATTCATATAAAAAGTACCCAACAAGTTTTTGGTCGGGATGCTCAGCCCAGGCATAATTAGACGCCGGGGCACTCAGGGTTACTGGTACCTTCTACTTTGGAAGCCGGGACACTCTTCCCATGCTTAATTTCTGGGTTATGCCAGTAGGCAGGTGTCAAGTAGGAAAGAGATTAACCAATTTTACATCCAATGCCGCTGCTAGACCATTCCTCGATTGCCCGATATAAGGTGTGGGAGAGAGGTGAGTTCGATCCAAGAGGGCTGGGGTTTATCATGCATCCACTTGAACCGCAAGCTGAGGAAAAGCCCATGGCTATTGATCCTATTGAGGCAGCATCTTCGACGTCCAAGGGTTCATTATTGAGGAAATTGAATAAATGGATTATGATGTTGCAGCGCAAGATAGATCTACAACGTGACGATATGGATCGTCACAACCACCACATTGTTAAACGCCAATTTGTGATGCACAAGTACAATGCTAGTTTCAACATGACATCGGTAGAAATGTTTGCTAAAATGAATCCAACTGTTGAATCGGTTCTAGTCCTAGTGCCACTATCTTTGCCAATATATTCTCCTTCAAACTCTAACACTGAAGAGGAAGATAATGAAGATGAAAACGACATTGGTGATGAGGTCGATCATGACGATTGACCTAATTAAGGAAGTCCTCAGTTTTGATTTCTCTATCTGTTACTCCATGAGGACATTCTTGTATTTGAGTTTGAGGGTTGCATATTTTCGTGATAGGTATTTTCATATTATTGACATATAGTTTGCATATTTATTGATAAAAAAAGAAAAAGAAAAAGAAAAAAAAAGTTGCATTTAGTTTCATATAGTATATTGCATTCATATTAGGAAACATAATAGAAAATATTTGCATTTAGGGTCATGTTCATTGCATTTAGGAAAAACTTGAGCAACAGATTGATATATGAAACCTTATGGTTGGTCAATGAAAGAAATTTGATGATTTAATTAATAACCCCACTAAACTGGATATTGAGTGCTAATTTCACTCTTTACTAATTGTTAGTTTTGCTTTATTGGGAACCCTTGGTTTTTGAATACACATTCAGTGTGTTGGTCTAGTTAAGACTTAGGTTAAGTTT